>OX596073.1:3915000-4523066 GCA_951394005.1 Protophormia terraenovae
ATATATCTTAAATGAATCCCTATTTAATATAAGTAGAAATTAGTATGCTAAATTTCATGAAGATCGGTCCATAATTGTCCATAACTTTCATATAAACACCTATTCCGAAAATCAGTTTAACGTGCATAAGTCCTACACAAATGTTTATATCCCAGCAAATAAGGAACTGAAAAAGAGTCATGAATTTAACATTGTGTTGTCATTAGAAGAAAGTTTTTTGAAAAAGAGCTGTAAACGATTTTTTTTTTTTTAACCCGTGGTTGTCATTAGTTGGATACTCTTCATTTATACTACTTTTGAAGTACTTCCCTTAAAACTATGTTTATAAAATTTTTCAACAAAAATTCAGCTTTAGCCTTATTAAAAGATAATAAAAATGCTTTAAAATCTATAAATTTTTAATTTTCTTAGAAATTATTAACCTTTTTTCCCGCTAAAAATTCATTTATTTTCACTTTTTTGGAATTAATTATTAAGAACTTCCAAAAAGGTTCAAAATATGTACTTTGTTTCAGACCTTTCGCTTTTGGCATCAGTTCGTGTGACACCCAATTTATTTTGATTTTGGATGAATCCAAATATGTACATACTTTTAAACATCTGTAAATTATTTCTTAATCTATTTTCTCTGATACAGGAAGCTCTTTCTATGTTTGGCATGTATTGATTAAACAAAGCCTTCAATTATTCATCTTCAAACGCTACATATCGATATCTCCACATTTTGAAACATCATTACCGCTCACGAAAAATCGCCTCAGCTAAAGCATGATCTTCTTAAACTTCCACCAAGATATGAAGGTTTTGCTTTCTCGATACGAAATTCTCTGTAGTAAAAGCTTCAAAAAAACTGTGTTTTTTATGTTGCAACAGAACAAAAAACATAGTGAATAAGAAATGACAGTATCATAGCTATAAAAATGGACCGCTTATAAAATATACTTTTAACATAATCTACTTTGTTGGACTTATTTCAAACAATCATCTTAATAAAAAAAAAAAAGAAGTACACATTCCTTCGTGCATTACCTTTTTTCCACAAGTCTTTAAATCTGTATGTATGTTGATGCAAATGTATGTGTATGTTTATATGTTTGCGAATAAACATGTTAGCCTTTTCATGTTATCTAATAAAGTTTAGAATAGTTAGTTTGTTTAAACCCAAATATTGGCGTCGTTTTCATTTCATTATCTAGATCAAGAAATGTTGCAATGTGTTTGTGTTTAAGCACACGCTTATTAAAAATGTCTGCTATAAATGTACAGACAAATTTGAATATAGTGGACTTTATATTAAAAGAACTAGAATTTGCTTGAAAAAATATAACACTAAAATGAATAAGAAAAACTAAATCTTCTAAACTTGAAGATTTTGCAAAATACATATCTATTCATTATTGCCGGTTAAAAAATTAACAATAATATAATTATTAATAATCATTTTTTTGTAATTGTAAGCTGGACCATAATAGTATTATGGTCCAGTTTACAAAAAGTTTACTGTATATATGTACATATGTACCAGTATCAATAATGATTATTTCGCTACTGGACCATTCTAATAATACTCTTTCGCCATAAAAAATTAAAAAAATACAAGTTCGAATACTAATTTAAAATTTAGAAAAAACTTTAAAATAATATGTATTTATATGGTATGGGCATATAGATATTTTGAATTAAATTAAAAATAAAATCTAACCTTGTTTCAAAATTACAAATTTAGGCTAAGTCCACCAATTCAATTAAGATTTTACTTTCGCTTTAGATGCAAGAACTCAATTTGTAAACCATTTAGTCGATAGCAACTAGAAATACAAAAGAAAAAAAAATAGGCCTTAATTGTATTTTTGGGTACGAAACATTTATACTTTTTTACATATTTACCACATGTGTATGTAAGTATATTTGTATGAATATTTAATGCCAATGACCATGGTTTTACTTATACGCATACTACATCCACATTTATACACATGTATAAGGATATGTTGGAGTAGTAGTATTTTGTGTTGTATCCTTGTTCTAGTTTTAATGATAAATGTTTCCTTTTGGTTCAGTTAACCAGAATCTTTTACAGTAATAAGAGACGTTATTAAGTCGATTTTAAGGCATTAGATATTTGCAACAGTTTAATACGTATAACTATGAAAGCGCATGTGTATGTATGAGAACACACTCAAATACATTTACAAATTGTGTGGTGGTTTAACAACACATTGCAAACATCTACTTTTGTTTAGAAGATCTGATAATCTAACTATGGTATCCTATATAAGGACCAAATAATGTTTAAATCCTCTTCTATTTACTAAAGGAGGGCTTTTGCTCTTATTCTGGCACTTTCATTATTATTCTTAGTTTTAGTCCTATTGTTGTTGTTGGTGTTTGTGTTATTAAAGTTAAATGCACATTTGTAAGGTTTAATTCTTGTTGTTATTATTGTTATTATTTTTTTTTTTTATTTTATTTAGATTGTTTGTTTTAGACCACATTAACATGTTGTTGGTTACATCTTTTACATTTCCTTAGCTTTAGAGTAAATATTTTTAGTAGCAGTAGCAGTTACCACATACATACGCATTCAATAAGAAATAATTGTAATTTATATTTAGCCATGATTTAATATTAAATTTAACATCATTTTAAAGTCTATTTTATTTATGGTAAATTGTTTGAATAAATTATTTTACACTCGTAAATTTTCAAATCTTTACAGTTCATTAAATAAAAAGGAGTGTTTTGTATTAAATATACACATACATACTTAAATATATCTAGAGATTTTATTTTATATATTAAAATAATTACAAATGTAATATTAAAATTACAACTAAAATATTTTGTATTACAGTTCAGGAAGAATTTTGCAATTGATAATGAAAGTGAAGTACTTAATTTATTAATTTAGTAAGTATCGAGATAATAAATATGGAAATAAAAAAAAACTTAAACTCAACCCAATAAAAAAACAAATTTTCAATCCAGTTGAGAGGGCATTTGTTCACAATATCTACGAAATCCTTATATTTAAAAGAAAAATATACAAAATCAATATCTAAAAACAAAAAACGTTTAAAAGAGAAACTCATATAAAAAATTATAATTTTAAAAAATTAGAAGCTCCCAAATGTATTTATATTTGTACTTAAATTATTAGCTGGGCATCCAAAAATATGCAAAGTAAAATTTTTCCTGGGCTTCCAATTTAAGGGCTTATTTTCCGATTTTAAGAGTTTCTTTATACCCACCATCAAAAAGATGAGAGGTATATAGATTTTGTCTTTCCGTATGCAACCAGTAAAAGGAATTATTTAAGACCCCATAAAGTATATATTTTCTGGGTCCTGGTTAGATTCTGAGTCGATCTAGCTATGTCCGTCCGTCTGTCCATCTGTTGAAAGCAGGATGGGGCTCGAACGAGACAACGTAGGGGGATGAAATTTGGCACAAATATTTATCTTATATAAGGTTTGTTGGGCAAAATCGGTTAATAAACAAAAAAGTTATGGGCTAAAAACTAGAAACGCAGAGTATCCATTTCATACTTTTCTGTTGATATCTCTTAAACAAAAGCATGTACGACAACAAAATTTTGTATAAATAGTTTGAGGGCCGATATAAACTTGAAAACCAAAATTGGGCGTAGTCCGCCCACTTACCATATAAAGTGAAACTTCAACGAAATTGTGTTCAAATAGTTGAAGGACCTATGTAAAATCGGAAACAAAAAAATGGGCGTGGTCCGCTCACTTTACCGCCCATATAACATAAAATTTAAAAAAGTTGATGAGGGGTATATAGATTCTTCCGAGCCAAATATAACATACCCGCTAGTTTTTTTTTTTTTTTTTTTTTTTTGTTTTATTAAAAAAATGTGTAGCATATTTCTGGTTGCACTGGTTTTACGGTATCATGGTAACATGTATTTATAATTTTTATTTTACTAGGAACCTTTATATTTCATGTTGAACAAGAATTAAATTTGCGAAGAACAAATTAAAAAATTTATAAATTACTAATTAAACTAATTTTGCTTCTCAATTTCACTACCAATAAGTTTGTATTTACAGAAATAATTTTAATGATTAACAGATTTCAAAATACAATCATGAAGATATCCACTCCAACTTTACTGAAAATATTTGTTTGATAACATTTTTAGTTAATGGTATGAAAGGTCCTTTTTCTTAAATATTTAAACAAATGTATACTTTCTATCAGGTATTTTATATTATTAAAGCCCCAACAGCTTCCTCAATAATATTTTATGATTTTAATGCGTAACAAATTCTTACAAATTACCATTTTGTCAATGCAAAATATGAAAATAGCAATATAAATTTAGTTTTTCACGGAAAACAAAATCTCCTAATATCATTTTGAATATTAAATCAAATTGTTACTGTAAGTCTTTTTTGTACCCCTAAGGTTTTTTCCAACACCTCGAAAAAACACTAGACAACACAATATGATTTTTAGTAAAATTGTAAAAAATATAAAATCGAATTTTACTTACCGAATAATGAAAAACATTGCCTGCTTGTGAACAAGGTTGGCTGCCATTAAATTTTTCGCTAAAATTGACGTTTGCGAATAAACGGATATAACAGCAATTTTAAATAACGATAAATACTAAAGCAATTTAATTGTATAAAATAATTAATAAACTAAAACGATTTAACCGCTCATAAGTATTTGTTAAATTGAATACTTAAATAAAATTAAATACCGACGCTTATTTACGACAAATCTCCGGCGCCAAAAACTTGCATAAAAATGGTCTGCCGAATTAATAACTAAACTATAGAAATGTGAAAAAAGACGATAGAAAATATTTTTGCAACGTATTACCGATTAAAATAATAATATATATTATATGGATGCTATAGTAAACAATAACTCAAAATCTATCTTTAAAAAATAAAAATTACTATCGCGTACCGAACCGGACCGTATCCTTTTGGCTCACAAAGTAACCAATCTTCTGCTAAATAACATTTTTGATCTGCAATAACAAAAGAAACACAAGATCAAGTTAAAATTCAATTCAATTAAAAGCTATAAATTGATCATTAAAATTACTTATTCAAAATATGCTAAGTATACTTATTAATTACATTCATTTTATATTAAGAAATTCTCTGTTATTTTTATCATCATCTTCATCTAACCATTTATTATCAAATACAATTAACAATAATCATATTAAACGAATATAATACCATTAAAATGACCAAGTCTCATAAATAAATTTTTAAATGCCACAAAAAATTTGAATTCTGTTTTGCAGTGTAATTGATGAAACCTGTCAATTGGATTTACAAAGTTGCCACTTAACAAGTTTGTTTGTAACCAACTGAAAGTGGAAAATGCCAAAAACAAAAATAAACACACTCAACTCAACTAACAACTTGTTGTGGCGCGCACGTTGTGTTGTGTTGAATACCAATACAATAAAAACAACAACAACTACAGCAATCATAACAAAAAAAAAAAACGGCAGCACCCACCTCTAATAGGCATTTAAAATATTGCCACCCAACAACAAACAGTTCAACCACTAACTAATATTAATAACAGCAACCACAGCAACAACAACGATGTCGTTCGTTGACGACAATAATCATTGACATCCTTTTTGAAGAAGACAACAAGAGGAACATTTTGTAGACCAACAGCAAGAACATCTCTCTAGAGGATGACATGCTAAATGCGGCTTCTTAGTTATTGGTATTCGTATTCGTTAAACTGTTTTACAAATTCAATTTGTGGCTTAAAGTAGTCGTAGTTCAATTTTGTTGTAACAAACCACCAACACATCAAAAGAATAGTTAAACAAAAAAGAGCCTAAGATTTTGGATGTAAAAAAAAGTTAAAGAAGCTGTATTTGATGTTGGCGAAAAGAATTTAAACTCATAAAAAAATGTTGGTATAAATTGAAACTACAGCTAGATCCATTTCGTATTGAATCCTAGCATCCATTTAGCATGGATACCGAACCTACAGTGAGGTGTCAAGCAGTTCAATCATATCTTTGACTCATTACCTTAGCAGCCTAAGAAGAGGAAAGTTATTCTTTTTTCATCGAATTTTGCCCGACAAGGTTCTAGCCACGTAGCATTAGTTACACTTGTACAAAACGACTGCGAAACTCCATATAGACGACCCATTCAAAAATGCAAGGCATTCAAGGATCAATGTGATGTGAAGCAGATAGCAACTAGGGATTTTATAGCGGCAGTTAGTAAGTACCCTAAAAAGGATAACTTCTAAGTGGCAGGGACCGCTTCTAGTTCTAAAACTTTCTATAATAATAAAAATTCGAAAATTGTTTACTTTTGAAAAATTTTTTATAATATTATTATATTTATTAGTGTGTATAAACAAAAAATATGTAGTAAAAAAATCCAGTTCGAAGGACCGCTGGGAAATTTTAAATATTTTAGTTTGAGTTGTGAACGAAAACAATCGGGTATTAATTTTCAAATAAATTGATTTTATTAATTTCAGGTTTAGAGGTTGATCTTTGTTATAACGACTATTGTGAATTATCACAATTCACAGTAGTAAAAAATGTATTTAATTTATAACTAATTACAGGTTGTTTTAAAAATATAATAGGGTGGCCAGCGTAGACAATTATAATAAATAATATTTATTTTTATATTAACGACGATTCATTTTGAATCGAACCCACGTGTTTCTTACTTGACTCTTCGATATAAGTGAAGAATCCACTACTGATTTCTTTAGTTTTTCATTCAATGATCCAATTGTCTACGCTGGCCACCCTATTATATTTTTAAAAAATCCAGTTCGAAACTTCGACAACAACTTCTATTAAAGTTTGAAAATTAAAGGCTTTTAAAAATTTATATGATTTTTTTTTTTTAACTAAAAATTGTATAAAAAGTCAAAAACCCTTCCACCACCAATTTACCTGATAGTAATAAAATGAAAATTGCTATCAGAAATCAGATGATCACCAATTTCATAGCCAATATCTGAAGAATATTACAACCATTAGGTAGTATAAATGATACTCTCGTACCAGTTTCTTCTATATAGAAACCACTACCAATTCGATTTTTAAAAATACACAATTTGGATTCGACATAAGACCCAAATTCCATTAAAAATAACCTTGAAATTCCTATTGAAGAGGGGTGTGAAAATACAGTAATCTATAGATCTCTTATGATCCTAGGATACTAGAGGGATCGTACTCTCTAATCTATGAGTATCCCACTACTTTCAAACTCTGCAAAGTGATACCAAAAAGATATCTGAAAGATATCTTCACGGAGAAGAAGAATCCAATCACTAATTAGGGCTTAGTACACTCCCTTCAGAATTTTACCTTTTTTAAGTCAAAATTTTGATTTTACATGAATCTACAATAAGAACCCAGTTTCAGAATCAAAAAAAAAAAACTATCAGCTCCAATTTTCCCAATAAAATTATCTTATTTAGCTGACAAAATTCATAATTATATTTTTTTATTCGAAAAATCATTTTTGTCCTTTAACTAATTGAACAAAAAATTTACAAAATCGGATGAAAATATTAGGCTATATTGCGATAAAACTGGACCAAGATTTTTAAAAATTTTGATAATTGCTTAAAGCAGATGTAGAAATATTTGAAACCCGACAAGAAGCGGATAAACATTTTCTTTGTTAAAGGTACCATGTATATGTAAATCATTCTTCAAAACTTAAAATTGTATACTCCTTTGATACGTCTATGTAAAATTTTATGTAAATTAAATCAACCGATTGGAATTTACAGATTTATTTCCAAAAATTTTTTCTATTCAGCTCAACTGTACAATGTAATATAACGTCATGGACATGATGACATTGGACATTATAACATGCACTTCATTAGTACTCACATTAAAATCCTAAGAATTCTCTTATTCCACAATTTTACTATGATTTATATAACGAGTGTAATTAGCTCAATTCTTTGGAAAATATTTAGTCGATGTTGTATTATAGGTGGCCTTACATCAGAGTCAATTTGTGCGTGTTATATCATTGTGTTCGACAACAACATCTATTTACAGTCAGTTACCAATCGACCAATATTGCCGCAATCATTACTGGTGCCTGGTTCACTGACAACGATTCACTTGCTTACACAGTATTTTCATCGTGTGACGTGTTTAGCATACAAAACTTTTTTCTCTTCATAACACTCTTTCAATGAGTGTTTCTAAGAAGTTTGTAAGACAGTTTTTCTTTTTCGATTATTCTTTTTGCTATTTTGTCTACTTAAACATTTTAGTTTTAATTCCAAGCTTGTCATCACTTTATCTGTGACATTATACATTACATGTTCTGGGGATTTGGAGCATAAGCGCATATGAGATTGTCGTCTAATAACAATTACGAAACGACACCAAAAGATGGTACTCAACTCAAGACAAATAAAAGTGTCTATAAGTATGAATGTCCGTCTGTTTGGTCTGTCAATCATTCTAAATACACTTGAGTCATCAACAACAAATATCAGACAGCATGTGTATGATGGACGACTGACTGACTGAATGCCTGCCAGATCATTTAAATGAAAACGAACGTATGGGTCTGTGTGTGTTTCTGTGCGTTTGCATAAATGATGGAAAATGAAAGAAAAAAGATGAATAATTGACCATTTAGTGTTGTACATAGAACAACCAATAACAGCTACAATAAATACATAGCTAATGTGTATGTTCATATTAATATTCTACTCTGAATTCATGTAAATAAATGATAATCTCGTTTTACTTTGTGAGGATTTAAACTGAATTTGTGGTTAAAACTCTTGCAAAAAAAAATCATTGAAGCATTGGACTATAAATGTCTGTGAGATCACCACAAAACACTCTAACACACAACTATACCAACCAATATATGCTCAGAAATGCAGTCCGTAGATACGCATTCACGTACGTTTTTGATACATGTTCATGTTCGTTTTCATGTTCTCTGATACTTTGCTACATTTGTGTTGGCACTGGCCACACTGCTACTGATAAACGTGATATGAAGTTAATCTGTTTTTTTTTTCTACTCTCGTCTGAACATTACATCTGTATTCACACTCACTCAAAGCTCATAGATATTCAAACGCACTACATAATTAATTAAACATTTATTGCAGTGTAAGTAACATGACAGAGATTTAAAAATATTAATTAACTGCGAACAAAATATATGTATGTAAATATAAACCAATAAAGGCATAACAAATGAGAATGATATTTTCGGCTTGACCGAATCTACATACCCACCATCACCAACATTTTAAAATTTCACCTTTTATAGAAGGCGGGTGATAATGTGGGCAACCCACGCCCATTATTTGCTTCGGAGTTGGGCCTTAAACAATTTGTACACAGTTTCGGTGGATGTTTCACCTTATATGTAATATTGGCGGTAAAGTGCGCGGATCTTTTGGTCTCCGAGTTTATATCGATACTCAAACTATCTGCACAAACTTTCATTGTTTAAGAGATTTCAGTAAGAAAAGTATGAACTGAGGTTACAATAGACATCCTGTGTTTCTACTATTTTTGTTTATTAATAAATTTTGCCCATTTTCAATACCAAACAAAACTTATATAATTGGGGGATTCATAAAGTGTGCTATCATGTCGTATTGTCATAATGTCATACAATTTTACAAAGGAAAAGCAATAACAATATTTTTTCTACATTGAAATATTTGAGGACATATGACAATACGACATGAAAGCACTCTTTGTGAATCCCCCAAATATAAATATTTTATCCCCCCTAGGTGGTCCCTCCGATCCCTATCCTGATTTCAACAGACGGACGAACGGACATAGCTAGGTCGACTCAGAATCTTACCAGGACCCAGAATATATTTACTTTATGGGGTCTTAAATAATTATTCCGACATGTTACACTTGGTAAAAAATTAGTCAAATTTTCGATAAATTTTCTCTTTTATAAAGTTATTTCTCTTTAGTAAAATTTTCGATAAATATTCTTTAGTGAAATTTGCGATAAATTTTTCTTTAGTGAAATTTTCGATAAATTTTCTAAAAATTTTCTTTAGTAAAATTTTCAATAAATTTTCTCTTTAGTGAAATTTGCGATAAATTTTTCTTTAGTGAAATTTTTGATAAATTTTCTTTAATAAAATTTTCAATAAATTTTCTCTTTAGTGAAATTTGCGATAAATTTTTCTTTAGTGAAATTTTTGATAAATTTTCTTTAATAAAATTTTCAATAAATTTTCTCTTTAGTGAAATTTGCGATAAATTTTTCTTTAGTGAAATTTTTGATAAATTTTCTTTAATAAAATTTTCAATAAATTTTCTCTTTAGTGAAATTTTCGATAAATTTTCTTTAATAAAATTTTCAATAAATGTTCTCTTTAGTGAAATTTGCGATAAATTTTTCTTTAGTAAAATTTTCGATAAATTTTCTCTAACAAAATTTTCGACAATTTTTTTCTCTAATAAAATTTTCGATAAATTTTCTCTTTAGTAAAATTTTCGATAAATTTTCTCTTTAGTAAAATTTTCGATAAATTTTCTTTTTAGTAAAATTTTCTATAAATTTTCTTTAGTAAAATTTTCGATAAATTTTCTTTAGTAAAATTTTCAATAAATTTTCTCTTTAGTGAAATTTGCGATAAATTTTCTCTTTAGTGAAATTTGCGATAAATTTTCTCTATAGTAAAATTTTCAATAAATTTTCTCTAATAAAATTTTGGATAAATTTTCTGTTTAGTAAAATTTTCAATAAATTTTCTCTAATAAAATTTTGGATAAATTTTCTCTTTAGTAAAATTTTCGATAAATTTTCTCTAGTAGTTTTCAATAAATTTTCTCTTTAGTAAAATTTTTGATAATTTTTCTCTAGTAGTTTTCGATAAATTTTCTCTTTAGTAAAATTTTTGATAAATTGTCTATTTAGTAAAATTTTCAAACAATTTTTTCTTTAGTAAAATTTTTGATAAATTTTCTCTTTAGTAAAATTTTCAATAAATTTTCTCTTAAAATTTCTCTTTAGTAAAATTATTTGATAAATTTTCTCTTTATTATAATTTTCGATAAATTTTCTCTGTAGTCAAATTTTCGATAAATTTTCTCTTTAATAAAATTATTTCTCTTTAGTAAAATTTTCGATAAATATTCTCTATAGTAAAATATTCGATAAATTTTTTTAGCAAAATTTTCTCTAGTAAAATTATTTGATAAATTTTCTCTTTAGTAAAATTTTCGATAAATTTTCTCTTTAATAAAGTTTTCGATAAATTTTCTCTGTAGTAAAATTTTTAACAAATTTTCTCTTTAGTAAAATTTTCGATAAATTTTCTCTTTAATAAAATTTTCGATACATTTTCTCTTTAGTAAAGTTTTCGATAAAAATTTTGATACTATAGTACTTTTTTGATACTATTTAACATTTAAAAGTACCAAAGTAATCCATCGAGTTATTTGATACTATTAAACGAATACCTGAATATTCCACAACTCGAATGAAAAATAAAATTTTTTAATTAAAATATTTTAGATATATCATTTTCGAATAGAAACCTATGTTTTTTTAACCTTTAATTTATATTAATAATTTGTTGAGTTTTGCACTAAATAAAAAATATATAAATACCAAAAATTTATTTCGATACCCAAAAATATTTTCATTTTCCATCTCTGGTATATATACACGAAAATAATGGCAGATATTAATATTCAAATCAAGAATAAAGTTGATATTAATTTAAAAATTTCAAGATTCCTACCAGGTTTCTATAAGATTCTAGACAGATTACTTCAAAGTTAAACCAAATCAAATAAAATCTTCGTTAACTTATTCCAAATTTTCTTTACCATAATTCCAATTACCTTTGTACAATCTTAATTTTAGAAAAACCGACAAAGACTTTATTGAATGTTAAATGCATTTCATTGTAACTATTATACTCTTATAAGTAAAGTAACAATCAATTAAATAAAAGTGTGCTAAAATCTACTTCCTTCCTAACTTTGGTTTATTTTCATTTCAGTTCTTTTTTGGAATATTTATTGTTCGTTAGTTTGAAAACCACAAAAAGAAAAAAGCTAACAAAAGGTGACAAAGTCTTTGGTTAGTTTAACAATTTAAAAACTTCATACAAAATAAGCTGCTGTAATAGCAGGTGTACAACACTATTATGTATGTAGTTTCAGTAATAGGAACATGCACAAATAAATGTCAAAACTTTTGTGGCAAACAAAAGTATTATATTGTAAGTGCTCAATGCATACAACCACAAATAAGATGAAGCAAGAAAAGTCAGTCAAAAGTAAAGAAAAAAAAAATAGCCAAACAAAAAAATCTTTGATGGCTATAATTGCAAACTATACACTCAAATGAAATAAAAAGCGGCAAATAAAGTCAACTGCAAGCCACTCTATGACCACCAACATTATTAACTTCTATTCTTGTGTGACTTTGCCAACACCAACAACAAAAACTACAATAACAACATCACTTGCTCTAGCCATTAAACCATGAAAATTAAGTGTACGCTAGGATAACCACCACCAACACAACGAGCGATTAACTAACAAAACGATCAACCAACCATTCAAAATACAACCAACGAAATACACTAAAATCGAATTGTCCAAAATGTTTAGCTTGTTAAGTGTCAATTTGCACAAAAACGAAAAACTAAATAAATAATAAAAAATTCACAGCCAATTTCCGTGATAACATCTGTCGTATCATAAGAGTCTAACGAACGAACAAACAAACGTCATACTACTCGACGCTTTAAACGCTGTGTGTGAGCCAATAAAATGTTCCTTTTAGATGCAACTAAATCCACTAAATATTATTGTATTGCAAATACTGTGGTAAAATTTCTAATAACTAAAAAAAAAAAAAAAAACATTTTATGAAATTTATATGAGCCACTACCATATGCATTGATTGTGTGTGACTTTAAAAAAAAATATGTCCTAAATTGTATGTCAGTAGTGTTCGAGTACTTAACACATAAATACACCAGAGTATATTTAGGCAGATATCAAATCAGAATTATTACCAATAAGGTGCCATACAATATGATATCAAATTAAATATTAGATTGAAATAATTGATGACATTTTCAAGGCGAAAAAAAGGGTACCACGAAATTTGAATTCATATAAATATTTAATATATTTGTCTTAAATATTTACATCTAACCTTAATTATGCAAAATTTAGCTAAACAACAATTTTATTAATCAGACTATGGGTACACCTCAAATCAGAAATCATAGTTTCAGTTAGACGCAAATAATTAAAATTAATATATTAAAGATATTGGTTTAAGTGGAATGCGTGTATTTAAAATTTATTTCTGATAATTCTAAGTCCATAAAACTAGCACTTTTCGATTGGCATTATACCGGTTTAGTACCGCTACACTGTGTGGCAGAAAAAATGCCAAAAAAGGCGCTTAATTCGGGGAAAGGGTATAGCGCTTTATTTATATTTTTGTTATAATTAATAGCTCATTAGTTCATCAAAAAATATCTTTGAATTTATAAAATTTTATTTTAGCCTAAAACTTTGTCTTTCCGGTATCCATGCATCAGTAACCCATTTCAGGTCACTGTTTTAAATATAACTTAATGAAATTGTGTATGTGATCTTTCTTTGAGTCATAATAAAGCATATTAAAATTGATTACAATCGAATCATTATTTCACCGCGTCCACATAAAAAAAATTTTTGGGAAATACTTAGTCAAAAGGCTTATAAATGTTTGAAATATGAATATAAACATTTACATAAAAATCATAACAGGTGAGTTTTGCTTAAACAAATATCATACCACTAGATTTCAGTTAAATCATTCCATAATTGAAGATAGCTCCCATATAAGACCCCCTCCCGAATATCATTTTTACGGGCATAATTTCTATATAAATGTCTTTGAAAAGATACAATTTATTCAAGTACTAGCTTTTCCCGGTGCGCTTTGCTACCCCTTATTAGGCGATACCAAATATTTACTACTCCCCCTGGACCTAACGGCCCTATTCGAAATTTTACCTTTAGATATGATAAAATTAATATTTTCTTTGTATAGGGGCTATCTCTCCGCCTGGACCTATTCGTGATAAGTGTGATGTTCGACTTTCACTATATTAGTTCTTTAGATATGCCACTTTACTTTGTATGGGAAGCACCACTCCTCCTGTTCCGATCGAAAAATAAAATATTATATTTGAATTTAGAAACACACAGGATGGTACTTTGAAAATTATAAGAAAATCGGTTCAGCCATTTAAGAGTTTTAAAAAAGTGAGCGTAAAATGTGGGGGTAACATCCAACCGAGATCTAACATAACCTATAATCCACCGTCACTGGTGTTGAATTTTGTGAAAATCGATTTAGCCGTTTAGACGTGATTGACGCACAATGTATTCCATACAAGAATTTGTGATTATTTAAATGATGCTACGCATGAAAATTATCAATGACTTAATCAGGTAAAAAGGAATTTTTCCTTCCCAAATAACTACGTTATTTATAGAAATTATTCAATCTCAGAGATAATAAAGACGAAGTATCGCAATTTTTTTAATTTTAAAGTAGTTTTTTAAGTAGCAGCTATTTGATATTTTTTTATATCTTGTCCTCGCAAAAATATCTTAATATCTTTAGCGATCTCCATAGATGGTACAATTCTACATGCAACTGAAGTGACAGTTAAGGGTATATATATAATAATCTTTTCATTTGTCGGTTGAAATGGCGTTTATTAAGACTCCCCACTACTTAGATATATGAGATATACATTAAAATATCAATAACGCTACCGATATTGTTGCTATTGAAAATCATCACAATCGGTTGATGAATATTGAAGACATCGCCCGAAATATAATAAACATGAAACAAAAATTCGTTTTGCTAATGATTTTTTTTTTTTTTTTTTTTTTTTTTTGCAATTTTTAATACCATGTTACTTTTTTGTAATCAGATGTTCAATTTGATGCACGTTAACCAAAAATATTGCCAAAATGACATAAATGAAAAAAAAATGTTGAATTAAAAATTGAAAAAACCAACAAGAAATCGCAAAATGGTAAAACTAAAAAAAATCGGCAAATTAAAAAAAAAACCCACAAAATAAAAATAAAAAAATCCTTGCACTATCCAGCTCAATGCTGCTAAAAATGTTCATTGATTTTCCCTGCATATTCATTAAAGTCTTCCTTAGCAAAGACTTCGTCTATTTATATACATAAAACTGTATGTTTTCCTAACGTAGTCGAATCTCGTATCTCTTTTTTTTTTTTTTGTATTTTACTCCTTATATTAGTACCACCCTAACATCAATATGGACATGCATATTGCATGAATACATGCATGCGAACGTTACTCATTAAGATCGCATCTTTTACTAATAATGCTCAACGGATTAGTTATGTTCATAAAAAAACCCAAATTACGCAAAACAAAACTTCTATATGCAAAAGTTTATATGTATGTATTGCAGACGACATACCATACAGTTATGGTGATGGTATCCGAACCAACAATTTTACTACCAAATTTTAAACTGAAGAAATTAAAATAAATTTGTTCGCTTTTAAAGATTAAACTATAGAAAAAGTGTTTTATTTTGTAAATATTATTTTCAAATGCAAAATCCTGGTTAACTAATATGATATATTAATGTATCACACATCATATCAATTATTGGGGGTCATTGGAAAGTGGATTTAATCAGTCATATTTTTTTTTTTTTTTTCTTAAAAGTTAAATAATTAATTTTTAACCACTATCGAAGGATTCTACAAAAACTAACCTTTGATATTAATATTACAATAAAATCGCAATAGAATGTAAAAAAAAATCTGATTACACTATTGATTACTGGGAGACAGTTAAGTAACTATTACCTTAAATCTACATCTAAAATAAAGTGAACCAGTAAAGTAAATTTTAGCAAAAAAAAAACCTTTCCTAAGAAATGGGGAACATTGTCACTATGAAAACTACTGGCACACAAGTTAGTATTTACCACGTCTGTCTAGTATACAATTCCGAACATGCAAGTATGAAACCGTTCAAAATTATAATAAACTCAACAAGACTTTAAAGCGTGTGTGTATATGTGTGTGTGATAGTTAAAGTCTGATGGTTTATGGAGATTTTTATAATTTGATATCAACTCGTATTATAATGTAGATTATACTTGCTATTGTTGTTTTTGTTGGAAAAAAAAATTATTATAAAATTTACTCACACGAAAACACATTTGTGTATGTAAATAAAATTAAATTAAACATATTTGTTACATGGAGATTTTAGTCTAACAAATTATTGATTAATGTTTGTTCGTTGTTGTCTGTTTTAATTTTAAATTAAATTTTTTAAATAAATTAAGAAAAAAAAAAAAAAGCTATAAAATCTTTTTTAAAGATAAAAAATATTGTTTAAACAATGTAGGTAAAAGTAATTTTTACAAATTTCTAAGAATTTTATTTATAGTCTAAGAAAAATCTCACAATTTCAATTGTATATTAAAAATTAAACATTTTATTTCTCTATTTCATTTATTGTTGATTTGTTAAATCCAATGTGTGAATATTGATTTTTTCTATGAAAGATAAATTAAATTTTCAATGCTGCTACAAAATATTTACCTTTAAACTTTTACTTTTTTATTAAACTAAAAAAAAAAAAAATGTTCTTTCAATGTCTATTTTCTATTTCTAATGACCTAAGTTAAATAAACAATTTTTTTTTTTTTTGTATTTTTTGAGGAAAATTTTCCTAATAAAAGAGAAATATTCGTACGTCCCTTTTTCCCCCAAAAAAAAGTAATCAATTTTTATGTTTACACTCTCATAGATTTTTCAATTTGTTTGAAAAAAAAACTTTTTCCGTTTCGAAAACTACTACAGGCAAGGACAACAAAAGGAACTTTGGGAACAAGAGATACATACACCGAAAAAAATAATTTCGCAAAAATTTCAATTAAATAATTAAATAGAAAATTAAAATTTAATGTAAAAGATATTTACATATATAAATAGGTGGTATTTTGTATTAAATTATTTTCGCAAAATGTTTTTAAAGATTTTAAGCCTAAATTATTTCATGTAGAAAAAACATATTCTCACAAATTCTTCGCATGTTGAAGGTACTTAAATAAATATTGGAGGTGTAACTATTTGAAAAAAATAGTTTCATATATATAGTGTCCCGTAGACAAAACTTTTGTAGGAAAGATGCGTAAAAATTAGCTTAATATGGTAAATTTAAAAAAAAAAATAAAATTGATCTTCAGTTCCTTATCAGCAATTGAAAGTCAAGGGTCTAGAATATTTCGTCCAAAAAATAGTATTGAGTTTCGTCTTGAAATTGGTATCAAAAAATTAGAAAATTTTAGCCAATTATAAAAAAAAAAAAAATATTTAAAAAAATGTTGGTCCATCATGCAAAAAAAATTTCGATATTTTTCTTAAAAAATTTATAAAAATTTTATAATTTTGTTCCCTTTAAAGCTAAAATATTAAAAAGTAAGTATTGTTGATAACACTATGCAGCAGTATTTTGGGGGCGTAATCATTCCATCTGCAATTGATAGCTCTTGGTATGTGTAATAAACCGTCCAAAGGATTTTTCGCTGGTAGACACAATTTTTGTTTTATGACCCTCTAAACTCTTCTATTTTTGCACCGAAGTATTCTAAGATAAATCGAAAAAAATAATATAATTCGAACCTAATGTATTTTGCATAAATATTTAGAGCATATAAAGGAAAATATTTCAGTGAAGCTTTCAATTAATTTATCTTACCTTATAAGGGTCATTTCTAGTCCTTTTTTTAAGAAATGTTATAAAAGTCGACTAAAACATGGATTTAATGCGTTAAAATGTTCTACAAATATTTTCTTCGTCAAATGTTACTAGGGGTCTTCAAAGATAAAAAATTCATCTGACTTATCATGTGTTGTTAAATGCTTCACCATATGAACTTTAAACCTTCAGTGACCCCTAGTGAAATTCGACGTAGAAAATTTCTTTAGAACATTTTAACGCATTAAACTCAAGTTTTAATCGACTTTTACGTAATTTTTATTAAGCGGACTAGAAATAACCCCTTATTATTGGAGATAAATGAATAGAAAGTTCTAATAAAATATTGTCATTTAAATGCTCTAAATATTTATGGTAAAATATTTGAGCTTCGAACTATATTTATATTCATTTTTTCATTTATCTGAAACTACTTTGGTGCAAAAATTTAAAAGTTTAAAAGGTCATAAAATAAAAATTTAGCTTACCAGCGAAAAATCCTTTGGAGGGTTTATTACACATATCAAGAGCTGACAATTAAGGTTAGAATGATTCCGCCCCCACGCAATAATCCTCAATTTGTCGCATAGTGTAATATATAATTTTCCAAATTATTCCAAAAAAATTTTCATCAAATACTTTAAAAAGTCTTCCAGCGAAACAAAATCCCATGGGAAAATTTTTTTAAATATTTTTCTATAACCAGCATAGAATTATTAATTTTTTGATACCCATTTCGATTAAAAAAGTCGATTTTTCAATAGCTGGTAGGGAACTAAAGATCAATTTTAAAAATTTTTTAAATAATTTTTTCGTATTAAGCTAATTTTTACGCATCGTTTGAGGGGTTTTCCTACATCGAAATCCCGAAAAATACTTTCCTCGGGACACTCTAATAAATATATAAAAATCCAGTATCTCCGCTCCCTGATAAAAAATATGGCTCCATTAGGATTTGTAGGATGAATAAAGTAAGTTTTTTACCCCGTTTGGGAGCTTTAAAAAGCTCTGGAAAGAAAAAAATGCCCCCTGATAGAAATTTCAAAATGTGGCTCTGTAAGGATTTTTAGGATGAAACATTTTATAAGTGAGCCATAATTCTATGTCGTCTGGAAGCTTCAGAAAACTCCGAAAAGAGAAAAAAGCTTAGGAAATAACACATAAATCCTCTTCCTGATAGAAATTTCAAATCCGGCTCCGTTAGGAATCGTAGGACGAAAAGTTACGGTGCTTAGCCAATTATACATATAGAAGATAGATTTTACTTATTTTCAATCTAGATAAGTTCGTCTTTTCATCAGAGAGACGGACATATCTACGAGTAGATTGTTTCAGAATCTTACCACGAACCAGATTTTTTTTTTCACATGCTACAAATGAAATGACAAACTCAATATACACCAATTGATTGCAGTCACCAATCCGGATTTTCTAATAACCTATGCTTTTTTCCTGATCCGCTATTGTTAAAAAAAACTGTTAAAATATATTATTTATTTAATATATTAATCAAGTCCATTTTTTCCATATTTTAAATTTTTCAAAAATTTGTTTACTGAGGAAAATTGGAAGAATATTAAACTGAAAATAAAAAGGAATTCAACTACAATCAACTGTTACTTCATAATTCTTATTAAGGACTGCGCAGGAAAAAATCCGTGCATGCTCTTGGGCTTGTAACTTTTGATGTGGTGAAAAATTAATAATTCTGTTAACTGGTTTGTATTTGCAATTATGCTCACTAGCCATATGCTAAGTTTCATGGTAATAGCAAAATTGATTTTTTCTTAAAATGGAAATTAAACAAAAAACACTGAAACTTATTGAGAAAATTTAAAAGGAAATCTTGCCTGAAGACTTATAAAGTAAGAAAAAAATCCTAATAGAAACGCAAGCAAGAATTTGAAGGTAAAAAATAACATGAAAGTACTTCAGATGATTTTTTTCAGAAATTCTATGTCAGAAAAGTTTCGTGTATCAAAGAAATCAAAATTCCCGAAAAAGTTTTTGATTTAGGAAGTCATATGCATATGTGGGAATGAAGCACTTCATTGTTAAAAAATATTTGTATTAACACAGAAATATACTTGAATGAGTGCCTTTGGAAAAGACTTCTCCCTTTCCTAATAAAATTCAGTATATACCCTGCTTTCTGGCCTATTCCCGCTTCTTCTCATTACAGGAACAAAACAATGGAGTTGTAACAAAGAAATTGTAAGAGTTTGTACCTAAAGAGGCTAATCCATCAAATTGAAACTCCATGCAATTGAAAGATATTGGGCTTTAGTAAAAAATAATTCAAAGAACATTAAAAGTTCAGCATGAAACGGAGTTTAAAAACAAGTGGACTTATTCAAGCAAAAAAGTGATCGAAACACAATAAAACCTTTAATTGAAAGAATTCTGGAAAAGTTCAGATATTTCCTTAAAAACCTAAAGGAAATAATTTATTCTTTTATGTTTAGAACTTGAACATAACAGTCATTAATAAAAATATAACTTCAAAGAAATACGCTCATTGGTTTAGATTCTATAAGCAGATTTGCATGCACGGATTTTTTCGTGCGCAGTCCTTATATTTTCCAAGCTATAAACATATATTTGAATAGAAAAATATATTTAATTTGGATTATAGAGTATGCAATGAAAAATGACGTTCGAATCACCGAATTATCGAGGTCCGGATTATTAAGTTTGTACTGTACTTATTTTACATAAAACTTGTTTTTTTTTATAAAAGGTGTAATGGCAATGAAGTTGGATTTTCTTTTATATTCTTTATTTAAGTATGATTTCTAGCTCCAGGCTACCGAATTTAGTTCAATCGATAAAATTTGGCAGCATTTAGGACTAATCGTCTCTAATAGTCGACGTAAACTAAAAACTTAACAAACCTACCTCACTAAGGAAAAGATCAGCAATAATTTTCAGCACCTTTTGATCTCAGTATAGAAACTTTCATTATAAGAACTACGCAAAATAACTAAAACTTTATCAGACTTTAACAATTTATAGCAAATACCAATGTTTACAAATTTGCACCCACCTAATTGGCCTCACAAAAATTCATATCCGTAAAAACAACAAAAATTTGTTTGGATTACAATTTGACTGAAAAAAAAATTAAAACAAACCGAATGAAAACAAGAAGCAATCCTCCCTTTTATGTTTTGCGCGTCATTTGAGAAGTTGCAGTTGCTATAAAGTTTATTTTTTTTTTTTTTTGCGAGACACGTGTTGTTGGACCAGAAAAAAAAGTGGCAAATAAGCAGCCGACCCAGGCAGTCAGTTTAACCAGTCCAAAAAACCTCAACAACAACTAAATACATACCTATGTACATAGTTTGCTACGTAAACATATGCGCTAATTGCTAAAAACAATGTGTGTATGATGTAGTGATGGTGTTGCTAATGTTGTTGTTATTGTATTACAGTGCAACCGAACCAACAGGCAAAACAACAACAACAATATATACCATGCAACAAGCGAATAAAAAAAAAGTGGACAACAAAATTAACAAAAACATTGAAGCACGCACACAATCTGAAAAGAAGACACAAAAATACTCTAGTTACTTATTTGTGGCACACAAACCTTTTATTCACCTTTAAAGGCATGAGTCAGTTGTCTGTCGTCCACTGTATTTGTTTATGGAGGTTTTTTCTTTTATGTGACAGTGGAGAAGAACAGTAGAGCTCTAGTTGCATTTCCACCATCACTATTTTAGGTGCAAAAAATCATTGTAGTGTGTGACGTGAGCATTGTTAAACAACAACAACAACTACAGCAGCGGCAGTAGCAGCTACGAAAACAATCATTGGCGGTTTTTAAACAAAAAAATTATTTCTTTAAAATCTTGATACTTGGTTAATGGGAGCAAATAAGAGCCTTAAGTTCAAACAGAAACGAAAACACGCAAAAGAAAAATGGATTTAAAAAAGATTTTGTTGACATTTCTGCTGAAAAAATATTTATTTTCGCACTCTTTTTTTAAATAACAATTTTAAAAGCATTTTTAGGTAAAAAAAAATCTAGGTAGAGTTTAGAATTTTCCACTATAATTAAAGAGACTATATTGAAATTTGGAAAAAAAAAACTATTTTCAAAGTCTATAGTTAAATTCAAAAAATAATTTCAAAAATCACTCAAGCTCTCCCCTAAACAAAAGTTATAATAAAAAATTTAAATATTTATTTTTCCATTCAAATAATTTCCATAAAAATCAAATAATTTTCAAATGAAATCAGACTATAAATTATTCAATTTAAATTCCATTTCCTCAATTACTGAAAACTTAAAGAAGAAATATGAACAAATTGAACTACTAGGTGTGCGCTTACTTATTTACTTACTACACTGCTGCTCTCTCTTATCTTCTTCAAGAAAATTTGTCAATTTTTGACATACATTTAATTTAAATTCTTTCGCCCAAACAATTACACACAGACACATACACATAGGAGAACATTAAAAAAATCTTATGTAGTTCGTTTTATTATAAAAATCATACATTAAACGAAATGTCTACCATCTTTACAAAGAACAAATCGTTTTCAAGTTTTTAAATCGAAAAAAAAAAAAAAAAATCATTGAACCAAAACATTAAAGTAATAAAAAAGTAAAAAAAGAACAGTCACAAAGTCGGATGTCATCATTGTTTTAATCAAAAATTATTAACGAACAAATTTTTGAAACGTTAAATTTTTGTGGAGGTTTGTCACAAATCAATAAACAATTTATTTAATTTAATCAGTCATTCATTTAAAAAACAATAAAAATAACCAAACGAAGTAAAAAAAGAAGAAAAAAACAATTAAAGCGTGGGTTTAGCTTTAAAACTTAAATAGAAATAAATTAAAAAAAAATTATATCAAACAAAAGAAAATCTATGCCAATGATAATATATTTTACGCTTAATGGAGTATATTTAGAATAAAAAAATATTCTTATATCAATATATTTTAAAAAATATTACTTAGATACCTTTTAAAATAAATAAAATATTAAAAATATTTAAAGTTATTTACATTCTCAAACTTTGTGTAATATTACAATACTTTTAGAAAGATTATAACCTATTAACAACTCTTTGAACTGAGTTTAATGACTTTAAATAATTTTATCAAATGTTTTGCGCAATATTGCTATGCAAAAATATTTAAAAATTAAATAAATGTAAAAAGTTGTCCTTACAAAATTACAAGTATTCTTAAAAATATTTATGATACAACATTCATTTAAGGTATCAAAATTAAATGGCATACAAAATAACATATTTTATAACTTATAGTTCGCAGAAGTAAATATGTAAATCTCAAGACATGGTATTTCTAAAAAAAAAGTTTCTCGATAATATTGCAATAGAAAAAATATTACATACACTCTCTATTAGGGTTCATCTAATAAATTTTCAAATAATCGAACAATCGACTCTTTTTTGAAAAAAAAAAGTCGAAAATTCAAACGTCGGAAATGTTCGAAAAGCCTACTATTCCAAATTTAAAAAAAAAGTCGACTTATGTTTCAATTATAAAACCCTACTCATGTTATTAGTAATTTTGTTAGTATCTTATGGCGTTTTCTTTTCGGACTAAAATGTTCCCTTTATTCTGCCCTTTACCCTAATTTGTGTTTTATTCTGAAAAAAATTTTAATGTAATGGGTTAAATATTATTTTTAATAGTGTTGCCTTTAAATATAAATGTTAAATATTTTACCCTCAAATTAAATAGACGAAGAACATGCTTCACTTTATTAACAGCAAACTCAAACATTTTTTACGAAGAGAATTTATGTTTAATATTTTGTGTTGTTAACAAATAAATTTCACAAAAATTACGAAATTTCATAAAAAATCCCAAATTTCACCAATAATTCGAAATGTTTCCAAAAATGCGAAAATTCACTAAAAAGTTCAACATTTCATCAAAAATTTAAAATTTACAAAAAATTCCAAATTTTACAAATAAATTTGAACAAGAAACAAAATTACATCACAAAACCCAAATTTCCCCAAAAACCTAAAAATTTCAGAAAAAAAAATATAAAATTCGGCAAAAATCCGAAATTTCACCAAAAGAATTCGAAATTTCAACAAATATTCGACAAAAATTTTAAGTTTCAGCAAAATTTCAAAATGTATACTAAAACATGCTTTCATGCGATTACATTTTTCTTACATTCTTTCTTTTAAATATGAAGGGGAAACTGGGGTAATGTAAAGCATACTTTAATCTGATTATAATAAATTACCAACCAATAATTTCTTAAACCCTCCTCGAATGGAACTGTTATATAGAATAGAATATTATCTAGCTTTTTGCATAAAAATATTAAAGATAATAATTCTCGTCTTTTTCTCAAATTTGGGTAAAAATTAAAATTTTGAGATAAAGTGGAAAATATTAAAAATGTCAAATTTTAATTCATTAATTATTTATCAAATAAGTATTTTTAAATAAATTTGTAGTCATATTTCTGTGGAGTTTATTTAGTTATTTCCATTCTTCCTATGCTTATACTAAAGGGGTATATTGGGTTTGTCATTCTTTATGTAACATGTCGAAATATTCGTCTAAGACAAGTTTATATTCTGGGTCCTTGTAAGAATCTGAGTCGATCTAGGTATTTCCGTCCGTCTGGCTATCTATTGAAAGCAGATTAAGGTTCCGGGCAGACTACCAAGGGGGACAAATTTTGGCTTCAATATTTTTCTCATATAATGTTATTTTGGTATTGAAAATGGGCAAAATCGGATAATAAACAAAAAAATCTATGGGCTAAATGTTCCATGACTCCAGTTCATACTTTTCCGCCGATGTCTGTTACTATTAAATTCCTAATGTATGAGAAAAGAAAAAAGAAAGGAATAATCGATCAAATTTTGTATTTATACTTAATTTTTTTAATATTTTTAGTTTTTCTCTAAATGAAAATAGAGAATATATATATGGAGTACAAATAGCCATATTTTTGTCTTTTGAAATTTTGTTTAAGCTAAATAGATACTTTGGTACAAGCGATTTAAAATTGCTTAATATTTTGCGATTGTAAACCACATCACACCTATTATGCGACTTCATATCGTAATCGCAAATCTCATCACATAGCCGATTGACGTAGTTGGAGTCCACACATTTTCGTTAATGAGTCTCATAATCTCAAACAATATCATTTAGTGACTGAGGCAGAACTCAGAGAAGCCAGCAAGAAATTAATGTATATATATATATATATATATATATATATATATATATATATATATATATATATATATATATATATATATATATATATATATATATATATATATATATAAACAAAAAAAAAATAATTAAAATTTTTTCGAAAATATAATAACCAGGGCAAGTTTTTATATGCACAAAAAAAATTGAAATATGCGCTTGAAAAAGCACGAAAAAATGGTATAATATGAACAGAAATATCCAAAAATAGCATGAATATGTATATAAAAACCAATGAATTTATGTATTTTTATATATTAATGTGTAGAAAATATGCACAAATATGCATTTTTTAACTTTCAATCTCAAATAGATTACGATGTTTATAAAAATATAACTATTTTAATTTTAAGTATCATATTTGACGCTTCCGATTTTTTACTCACAAAAACATTTTAGAAATCATATGATTGAACTCCAAAAAATTACCAAAAAATTGTGTTTTTTGTATCCATTATATGCAAATTTATGCAAAGATTTAAAATATAAAAATTTTTTGTAAAATTCTTTTGAAATATGCAAATGCTTACTTTCCAAGCGAAAAACTTGTCTTAATAACTATTGAAATTGTTTTTATCCATATATACAGAAGAACATATAAATCAAATCGAGGGTCTACTATGGATATATCTAAATATAAAAAATTCCTTCCTTTGTCCGGAAGTATTTGACGAAGTTTCAACTACATCTATATTATCAGCGTTTGAAGATGATTTCTAACACGCCCTAAACGACTGGTATTGTAAACTGAGAAATGCGGGTATCTTGTTTAGTTTTCAACAAATAGAAAATATTTTTTCAATTCACGTGGAAGTCTAAATATAGTCCACAAACTTTTCTTGGTTTTATTATAAAATTTGTTTAATATATTCCAAAATACTCAAAACTAAATTTATTCCCCATATCAGCTTAAACTGAATAGTTAAGTAGTCTATTGCACACCACATTATATATATTCCCAGATGAAAATCCTAATAACTTTCTAATTCTAATAACTATTATACAAGTATCTCTTTATTAGTGTTTTTGTTTATAGTATTAAGTTCGCTTTTCATAGTTTGTTGTTATTATTATTATTTTTATTTTTTGTTTAATGTCAAATAACGAGCTTAATATGTGGAAAATCAACAAATTCATTACACTATAAAAATAATGACAATTTGTTTTCTATTAAATTGACAGGACCATTAACTTTTCCTATCAACGAACATTTTTAGTTTGTGTACATGTGTTAGTGTAACAATTTGGCTAAGTGAGTGTATAAGCGCGTGTATAGAAATCACTATTCAATGTATTGTGTTCATGATTTTATAACATTTTAATACATATAAAAAGCTAAATAAAATATAACATATTAATAGTCATAAAAATAAAATATATTTATAAATTTTTATATATGTATAACAATTTAGAATATTTGAAACGGTATTAAGGAATTGTATATAGCAGCTACAGCAATATAAATCTATAAGTGAAATTAAAATTTCGTTATAAAATATTAAAAATAATAAAATTAAAACAAAAATAGTTAAAATTCCCAAGGATTAATTATAAAATGTATAATTTGTATTTCAGAATTATTTTCATTAAAATCCTTTGATTTGTGTTCCTTTATTGTATCTCCAATATTTCATTTTGTTACATTTTAAATGACAAAGAGTATACAACACCCTTCACTTATTTTATGTTAGCACACATACATAAATATGTGTGTATGTATATGTAGATGTATCAACGGAAGTTATCTACCAAAAGAAATTAAATGGAGTGTAAAATCTGAAATTATAAAAACATTACAAATTGAACACAACTCTTTAGTCATACATAGATAAATAATATGTACCAGTCAACAACAAAAACAGCAGCAACAACAATTACAAACAAAAAAAAAATTCAACTTCAAACACAATATTAATAATAGAAAAAAAAAAGTACAAAATAAATTTGTTTTTTTTTTTTTTATTGTTTAAATATTAAACATATTTGTCATGAAGCACGTTTGTGATTGACTCTTTATCATATACATAAATTTTGTCTGTCTGTCTGTCCGACCGACCGTCTGCTAAAGTGTGTTTGTATATTTATTTAGGTTTAAGTGTGTTAATATGTATGTTTATATTTATGTTTGTTGTGTGTGTGTGTGTGTGTGTGTGTGTGTGTGTGTGTGTGTGTGTGTGTGTGTGTGTGTGTGCGTTTATGAGCAGGATGACTGACAGTGGAGACAAGCAGACAGAGACAGTTTATGTTCGAGTGCCAACTATTGTGTGAAATCGGGAATAATGTTCATTCAGTTTGCATGATTAACTCGTTAATAAATCCATTGATCACTTGATGACAACAGCAACAAAAAAAAAAACAACAACAAAAATGGCAAAATAAGCAGCAACATCAATGACAACAAAACGCTTTATGTTAAAGTCATATCAACAGTTGAGGCTGCTTTTATTTAATTTTTATTTTGTTATTTGAACGTATGTTTGTTATTGCCACCTATACATTTATGTGAGTTGAGTATAAATAAAAATGCATCATGCAACATTTATTATTTTATTTTTTTTTTTTTTGTTTGCACAGTGATGGTAATTAAAATGCATCAATTAATTACGCTTCAAGCAAATGAATATCAGCAACATAAAAAGGCAGAGTTCTATACATTTTGTTTTTGTAAGTTTAATTTGCTTCACTTTTCTGTTAATTTTGCTATTTTTGTTGCTGGTGGTTGATTGTTGTTGCCGCTTAAATACCTAGTTCATGGATACAAATCTCTTTTGGTTAAATGTAAAAACATTATAACATAGAGTTAAATATATAAGTAGTTGTAAGTAATTATGTAAACAATTATATGGTTTATATGGTTTTATATGATGCATGAAGTCCGTGGAAATAAGTTTACAATTGACAACAGAGAATATAACATAGCTTGACTTATGCACATTGGGGTAATAGAGATCGAAAATGGCGTTTAGTTCAGGAAAAGGTGATATCAATATTTTAGTTATCACTTTCTCTTTTTTATTTATTATTAGATAAAAAAAAAATATTTTCAGAATTTTATACATTAGAATGTATAAATGATGCTTAATACAGTGTTGTTATCAACACTTTAATGATTACATTTTATGTTTCTATTAGTAAGTAAAAAAAAAAAGGTATTTTTTAGAATTATAGAATTAGAATTTTATTTATTTTTGGCAGAATGGTAATGTCAGTCTGCCTGTCTACACATTGTAATTAAATGGGTCGAAATGGCTTAATTCAGGAAAAGGTGATATTAGTATCTTAATGATCACGTTTTATTTTTTAATTTATTGGTAAGTAAAAAATGCATTTAAAATTTTTTTTTTTTTTTTTTTTTTGATTGATTAGTTTATTTTTAAGATAATATCGTCTTCAAATTGCCTTTCATCGATAGATAAATTTGTTCTTTAACTAATTACAAAAAATAAAATAAAATCGGTTGAAAGTGTTGGATTATTTATGAAAAACTTGACCATGATCTTTCAAAAACATTTGAAATCGGAAAAGGAACAAAAATTCGCTAGTAATTCAACATTTTCTATGTCATAGGTACCCTATTTTGAGCCTCCACTCCTGAAATGTATGTAGAATCCTCCTTTCAAACTTGAAATGCTACTCTCCTCTGTTACGCCTGTGTAAAATTTTAGGTATATTCAACTAGCAGATTAGAAGTTACGGATTTATTTTCAAAAATATTCGATTCTGCCCACTGTCTAATGTTTTTTAAAGCAATGAAAAAAATCGTCACTTAAACTTTACATTTGTGAAAAAGCTATTGGATTTTTTTTTTTTTCGGAAAAAAAAAATAATAATAATTTTTAAAATAGGGCTAAATATTTGTTTTACAGTATTAAAGTAGACAATATGTACTGTTTTTCAGAAAATTTTCAGAACAAACATCCTGTAACATTTTAAGTTGCATTCCATGAGAGTTAAAGATGAAGGTATTTTAGGACAATTTTCAAAAAAATAAAAATATTTGGACAAAATATAGTTTACAAATACTTGAAGAAAAGTACACTTAAATAAGTGAAGTTGATGGTTCCATTTGAAATTTTTACCTTAAAATAATTTTTATTAAAAAAAAAATTCACCGAAAGTTTATAAAAATTAATTCTTTTACTCTTTTCCAAAATGTAAAAAATATTTAACTTCGACAGCTTCGTACAAGAAAACAACACAATCTATCTCAGTGGTGTTAATTGCTTTTAACACATAATTTTGTCTATTTTTATTTGGTATCCAAATTTATTACGAAAATTTTAATTTCAAAATTCAATTCATCGCTAATTTTAACACATTATACGTAATTAATTTTGTTTATCCTAAAAATAGGATTTCAACAATAGTTCTATAAGTTTATTTATTTATTAATTATTAAGGACACACAATTTTTTTGAGTCTCTCAGAACTATTTTCTATTTTTAATACTGAGGTTTAATACTGAGAAATACATATCCTTTTTTAATATTAAAACATGTACCCATTAAAAATGTATGTATGTATGTATGTATGTATGTATGTATGTATGTATGTATGTATGTATGTATGTATGTATGTATGTATGTATGTATGTATGTATATATTTAAAATCCATAAAGAATACTCTTACAATTCATTATTCACTATCCAAGGAAAATATCATTGAATATTAATTATATATTTCATATAATAAAAGCAAATTTTCATATATTTTTTTTTAATAATAAATTTCAGGACAATTTAAACAAGAAACGCAATAATAAATATGATCCAAATATGTATGATGCGTTGGGTTTGAGTGCATAAACAAACAAATTATTTAATATTACACACAAGAAAATAAATAAAACACAACAGAAAAAAAAATAAATAAATATAAACCAACAACTGTTGCAAACATCAGCAACAACAATAACAAAAATAACAACTGACAGATATTTATCATATTGGGATTTTTAATATCGATTGTCATGATATTAATATTGTCAACAACAATGCTATATGCTCACAACGACACAAAGTTGTTGTCTTTTTGATGTAAACAATAAAAATTAATGATGAATTCACTGTTGAGATTAAAAACAACCAATAACAGCAACAACCAATAATAGGCAAAGAGCATCATCATCAACAGTTCTTGCAAAAAAATAAAATAATAATAAAAATTCACATCTATAAAATTAAATGAACATGATAATACCTGATTATTTAAACAATAATAAGTATAATGTCATTTAAATTAAAAATGAAAATAGTTCAATGTTTAAAACAATAATACAATCATATTTAATATGAAAATGAAATAAGTTGCAATAAATATTAATAAATACCTATACATGCATAAAGTATGTATTATCGTTATTAACAAATAAATATGAAACAATTAAAAAATGTTAAGCATCATTCAAACCACCACAGAAAAAATTATTAGTAAAATATTTTTTAACAAATCGTTATTTGTTTTTAAATTAAATTTTATTAAAATAATTATTAAATTTTAATATTTTGTTTTATTGGTTTTAAATAATTTCAAAACCAATATAAAAACAAACATAATTTCTCTTGTTTTGACAATTTCATAAAAATATAAAAATTAATTTGTACAAATTATTAAACAAAAAAATATAAAACCAAAATATTTTATTGTATTCAGAGGTAAGTTATCTTCATTTCCGACCTGATTTTTGTACTATTTATAATTCTTAACATTTATGTATCTTCTTGAAAAGGAATTACTTAATTTTTTTTAAGATTAAAAATGCAAAAGGATTAGTTCAAGGGCCACACAAACATTAAAAGGTTGCGGGAAAGGGCTTTCGAAGGAATGGAAATTTTAGCGGGTGATTAAATATTAAATTGGACCATGTATCAACATTTTAGAGGATTTACTAAACAACGTAACAATTGTTCTAGAATCTGGATGTCACATAAAATATGTATGTAAGTAATGTTTTTTTTTACTATCCACTACAACACTATCCGCTGCAACAACGTCAAAACTAAAAAAAACGCAGATTTGGATTTATCATTGCGTAGTCAACATAGTGTAGTTATCTAGAATAGTGAAAAATGTTTACCATGAAAATATTTTTGTTAACGATTTTTAAAAAATATATCAACTAAAGAGCTAAAAATGCTTTTCCTGAAAAATAGAATTTTTGAGTTATAACGTTGTTGATTGAAAGACTAGCTGTTTTTATATGAATCTTGATTGTAAAAATCACCCCATTGGTCAATCACTTTTAATATTTTTTATTTTTTATATCTAACGAGTTTTTCATTCTCTTATTCTATTGCAGTTTTATTAAAATTTTGCTACCCGTTAGTTAGTTTTGAGGTCCTTAACTGAAGAATACGTAAATACGTTATTAAAAATCTTCCTAAACTGCAGATGGTAAGTTTAAGTCACTTGGAACTATATTATATTATAATAATGACTGGTTGCCTTTTTAGGTCGATTGTATCATCATTGTGATTGGAAGAAGTATCAAAAAACAAGTGGCAACATTATTTACTTCATATATTTTAAAGTATGGCTCATAATTATATTCTTTATAAACTTTACTATACACGATATTAGTATACTCCATAGTATAATAATAAAGTATACTCGTAAGACCAGCTGTTTTACAATTTTTTCATTGGCAAACCTCGCGGTACTGTCAAATTGTTTTTGTATTCACATGTAAAATATTTTTTGAGTTTTTTTCTCTTGCTCTCTTTCGTTCTCTCATTTTTCCGTTCAAAGCATTCTGACATTGTGGGCAGTAGTTTTACACTAACAAAATACAAGCAATTTTTGTTTTTGTAGATGTGCGAGTACTTTATTATTTTACTATGGTATACTCTTTATCTACATACACTTTCCATTTCATAGTTTACATTTACACGAATATAATTTATTGAATATCAAATTTATATATACAGTGGTGGCCACGAATTTAAGACACGACATGTAACGAACTAAGTTGTGATAATTATTACAACCCTGCAATATAAAATTAGATTTTGTTAATTTTTCAGTGTACCCTGTAATGTTAAGATCAATTACCGTTATTTGGTTTTGTTTGTGTATACATTTTGTTGCTGTTTTTATTATATTTTCGTAAAAACGTGCTTTTGAAGCTGGTCACGAATTTAAAACATATAAGAAATATTTGGTTTTTAAGTGATTTTTTGGTGTTTTTTGAAGCTAAAAGGTAAGTAATGAATGTTTTATTCCATTTAATGTTAGAATACATCAAAATATTTAGTTAGAAATGGCCAGAGGTACTTGGAGTTCGGATGCCGAGCGAAAATTGATCCAACAAATGAATACTGATGGAAAAACAGTAATGGAAATTTCCAAGCTACTAAAATGTTCCAGATCCAAGATTTACAATGCACTGGAACACATCAAGCAACATGGCACTACCAAAAATGTCAAACAGCACCCTAGAGCCCGAAAAACTACACCCAGGGAGGATAGCTTAATTTATAAATCAGCTGCTAAAGATCCTTTCAAGAGCTCAAGTAAAATTAAAAATGAGATTTCATCGGATTTTGGTATTAATATATCGTCCAGGACAATAAGAAGACGTCTGAATGAGAAGAACTTACGTGGGTGTATTGCACAACGTAAACCACTTGTGTCAAAAAAAAAATATTAAATCCCGACTAGCGTTTTCAAGAGAAAAACTCAATAAGCCGATGACATTTTGGAAAAATATACTTTGGAGCGACGAGTCGAAGTTTTGTCGCTTTGGTTCTGATGGAAAACAGTACGTATGGCGTCCTCCAAACCTGGAGCATCACCCAAAGTACACCCTTAAAACGGTTAAGCATGGTGGTGGAAATGTCATGGTGTGGGCAGCATTTTCCTGGCATGGTGTAGGTCCCATTCAGAAGATTATCAATAAAATGGACCAGCATATTTACAAAAACATACTGACAAGCATCATGATACCATTCGCTGAAGACAACATGCCTCTAATGTGGAAATTTATGCATGATAATGACCCTAAGCACACTTCACGCCTAGTGAAGAGTTGCTTAGAGGAAAATAATATCACAGTTCTGAAATGGCCAGCTCAATCCCCGGATCTCAATCCAATTGAGAACTTGTGGAATGATGTTGAGGAGCATGTACGAGCAGTAAAGCCAAAAAATTTGACTGATTTATGGGAAGAAATTCAAAAGGCTTGGTATGCCATTCCAAAGGAGCGCTGTATGGCCTTAGTTGAAAGTTTACCCAGGAGATGCGCTGCTGTGATTCAAAATAAAGGATTTCCCACCAAATACTAATATTGTTTTATGAAGCTGAGCTTTACTTTTGTGAATTAACTTTTATTTTGCCTATGTCCTAAATTCATGACCAGGCTTAAACTTGTATTAATCTGTATAATATGTAAATAAAAATTGGAAACTAAATATAGGTAACAAACTATTGTTGATTTTTTTTCATAACATTACTAGGATCTTTAAAAAATAACATGGATCTAAAATTTGTTCGATAAGATGTAAAAATTATCAGAAATATATAAGTGAAATGTCGTGTCTTAAATTCGTGGCCACCACTGTATATGTACCGTTAACTACTGTATTAAAATTCTGTACATTTATTATAAAAAATGCAATATTTGTAAAAGTAGATAAATAATTTGTAATATCATTTTTAAAAAAATTTATAAAATCAAAAATAAATATTGTTTGAAAATCCACTGAAAATTTAATATTAGTTTTATTGATTTAAAAACAAAAGTTTATAGAATTTTGTTAAAATATTCAAACATTCAAATTTATAAATAGTAAAAATATTTTAATAAGAAAAAAAATATTTTTTTTTCAATAAAACATTTACGAATTTGAATGTTTGATTTTAATAATTCTGTGATAGGTCCAATTTTATTTAAAAAAATAATTGGTTTTAATAATTTATTAATAAAATATGAAATTTAGTTTTTTCTGTGCACCCCACCATCAAACAAATCAACAGGATCATATTTAGTCATTATTACGCGGGCAAATTGAAAAGTCCTGCATTTACAATATAAATATTCTTGTTATTTAGAAATATGCTGATGTTATTATACCCTGGGGTATTATGCGTTTGTGCTGATGTTTGTAACGCACAGAAAAAATTATCGGACCCCCACCTTCGACTCAGAATCACTTTCTGAGTCGATGTAATGATGTCCGTCCGTCCGTCCGTCTGGCTGTCTGTCCATGTAAACCTTGTGAACAAAGTATTGGTCGCAATTTTAAAGATATCTTAATGAAATTTGGCACGAATAATTGTTTTAACACATGGACGAAGCCTATTGAAACTGGTTATCGGTCTATTATTTCACCTAGCCCCATACAAATGTCCTCCCACAATAGGGCTTTAACGATCATAAATGCCTTAAATATAGCAATATTTCAATGAAATTCGGTATAAAGGAGTTTTGTATAAGTATCAATCTTTGTGCCAAATTTCAATCGGTCCATAATTGACCATAGCTCCCCTCTTCCCTCTTCCGAAAATCACTTTAACGTGCATAAATACCATACGAATGATAGTATCAAGTAGGATGATCGATTATTCGACTTTTTTGAGAAACCGGTTTTCGAATAGTTCGAATAGTTGGTATTTTAAAAAAACCGGTTGCACTTTTTGAAATTTTGAAAAAACCGGTTAACCGGTTTTTTTGCAGAAGTTAATATTTATATCAAAAGACTACATTTCTTTAAAAAAAATCAATTCTTATAATTAAGTTAAAATTTATTAAATACAAGCGTAAAAGCCTAACAATGTCAGGAAAAATAATATAATAATGAAAATATGCACAAACAAATCCGAAAATTAAAAGAAAAAAATATGAACATCATTTAGACACCTTCCTCTCCCTAATCGAAGTCAATTATTTGAAGCCGTTCAAATTTATTGGAATCATATTGATTAATGTTTTAAATTCGTAAACCTTTCAAAATAAAAAAATCGTCGTAAATGCGATCCCTGGCCGAAATACAGAATCAGTTTTTTTATAGGATTTGGAAAGCAAACAATAAGTATAGCAAATCAAAAGTTCTTAATACCAAAACAGACTTTTTGGTCCCTGATAGAAACATCTGGCACACTGTTAGAATTTGTTGAACGAATAGTTTTATAAGTATGCCGATTTTTAGTTTCTTACGTCGTCTGGGAGCTTCAGAAAACTCTGGAAAGGAAACATTGCTTAGGAAAGATATATTTAAATCCATATATATAGATCCACGTATTTTCGCTCCCTGATAGAGATTTCTGGTTCCGTTAGGATTTGTAGGACGAATAGGGTTATAATTAAGCTGAATTTTAATTTTCTATGTCTTCTGGGAGCTTTAGAAAGCTCTGGAAAGAGAAGAAATTCTTAGAAAAAGACACATAAATCCTCTTATATCCGCTCCCTGATAAAAATTTCAAAATATGGCTGCATTAGGATTTGTTGGACAAAAGGTTTTATAATTAAGCCAAATTTTAATTTTCTACGTCGTTTGGTAGCTTCAGAAAGCTCTGGAAAGAGAAAAAATGCTAAGCAAATTATATATCTAGATGACTAGAAGATAATTATGTTTCAAAATTGTAGAAAAAATCATCTAAATTTTAGTTAGCATAAACAGAAACCATGGCTTAATATGGAAGCCTGTCTCAATTGAAACGATTCTGCAGGTGAAACTTTTTTAACAACAACACCTTAAAAAAATAAAGGAAATATTGGATCAAAAAAGTTAAATTGGGTCATACAGGATAATTATTAATTATTTATTTGTTTAATATTACAGAATAAATTCCAATTTAGACTTAAACTATATTTTAAAAACATAAGAATCAGTCTTTATGAATATTTAAAAAATTATTCCTAAATTTTCAAATATCACTATCACAATTTAGTACATGTTTTCTGAAATAAAATGCTATTTTTAAAACCGGTTTTTTGTGTTTAAAAAAACCGGTCTATTCGACATTCGAAAAATTAACATTTTGAAAAAACCGACAGCACATTGACTGAAAAAACCGGTTTTAAAACCGGTTGGAATACCGCGTCGATCACCCTAGTATCAAGTAAATATTTGACACAAATAAGTATTATATAATTAGAAACAACATTGCCAAAATTTATGAGAACCGGTCCATAATTTACCATAGCTCCCATATAAACCCACTTCCGGGAATCGGCCTAAAGGACATAAAATCACATAGATGTTAGTACAATGCATTATTCTATACTTGTATAATTGATTTTACATTTAGTAAAAGTGATGGTCTACGACTGGCCACGGGTCTAATTTTTAGCTCATACAGAATGGTGTAGGGTATCATATGATCGGTCTTGATCGACCATGAATTGGTTGTTTTTTTTTACTACTAACAAAGATCAGAGCAGAAAATATTTATAATTGGTCAAAATTTAAGTCTACATAAAACTTAAAAAATAATGTCTAGTCCCACCAAATAATATATGATCACAAATTTGCATAATTAAGATTGGATATGCTGAATATTACACCCAGAGAAATATCAATCACATACGTGCTGAAAACGATACCATTCTGTGTCTATAGTGAATCTACACCGTATGTGTTTAAATTAAACACTGCGTGATCAATTCTTATTGAAAATCTATACCTAATTGGCAGCAAGTTGAAACCATTTCGGTATCAAATTGTTAAATTACATATGTTTTCTACTAAATTTGTTAACGAAAGGTATTAAAAAGCTGTTACCGAAAATTACCAATGTGATCACAACCGTTGTTGATTTTGAATCGAATTTTTTCCCTTAGTGTATAAACGTACTTACATTTATATGGGACATAAGTACTTTGAATTGGTTATCGGCAGAAACTCTATATGAAAGCTATTGTAAAATATGATCCGATTTTTGGTATTATGATTTTGTACTTATTCGTGCAAAATGTTATCTACTTATTTGCAAACAATTATAATGATGCGTAATAATGTGCTGAATATGTCAAGAATATTTTAAATTGATATTGAATTCTCTCCAGTAATTCTTTCTGCCAAGAACACTTTTTCCAAAAAATGTTTTTATTTTTGTCTCCAAATGAGTATCAAAAAATTCAAAATTTTGAGCCAGTTATGAAAAAAGAAATAATAAGTCCATTAACCAAATAAAATTCCATGGGAAAATATTTAAAAATATTTTTACCATAACAAGCTTAAAAACTATTTCGCAAAAAAAAACTCGAAACTTTTCTTTTTAACAAAATATACCAGATTTTAAATTTTCTCTCGCTGGTAGGGAACGTAAGATAAATTGACTTTTTTTTCCATATACAGCTTATAAATACGCATTATTTGAGAGGTCTTCCTACAACGAAATCCCAAAAGAAGGGTGTACTCTATTGTACACCCATTCTTTGTAAGGTTTACATGGAAGGAAAGACAGACGGACGAATAATTTTAAATCGATTTAGAAAGAGACTCTAAATCAATTGGTACATTATAAGATCGGCTTAAATCAATAGTTTTATATGCCGCACTTAACACGGTCCAATTTTTTTTTTTTTTTTAATATCCACTAGATTTCCATTCTTTGTAAGGTTTACATGGAAGGAAAGACAGACGGATGGATGGATAATTTTAAATCGATTTAGATAGAGGCTCTAAATCAATTGGTACATTATAAAATCGGCTTAAACCAATAGTTTTAGATACCGTACTTAACACGGTCCAAACATTTTTTTAAATATCCACTAAATTTCCTACAAAATTCTAAATAAAAAAATTTAAAATTTGTTGGTGTTTTTTTTCCAAAAAGGTGGTAACATTCTTTATGTTTTCAAAAGAAATCTTAACGTAAATGTGTGCAAAATCAAACTAGAGACGCTCTAGGCAACAGTTTCCCCATAACCCTTATCCAAACTTTGAAAATTTTGCAAAAGTTTTTTAAAATTCTTCTAAAATTCTCAAAACACAAATCTAGAATCACCAAAAAATATGTCAGTTATATACTTAGATATGTTGGTTAAATACACAAAAGTATTATTTTGATAAATGGCTTATAATGACAGGGTGACGATTTTAATGAAAAAAAACTTGATTTGAAATAAATTTTTTCCGGATTGGATTTTTGTGTATTTTTATACGAAAAAGTGTGAGTTTTTCTAACTCCCTGATTTTAAGACAAGTTTATCTATCTATATATATATAAGAGTAACGTGACTGACTGATTCATCATCCCACAGCCCAAACGGCTGAAGCTAGAGAGACGAAATTTGGTAGGTCTTCTCCCATATAGATCCACTAAGACGGGATTTTTCGAATGTTTAAGAGGTAAAAATGGGTAAAATCGGTAAGCTTATAACTCGCAAACTAATAATGATACAAAAAATAGTTATCGTTATTCATTTAAAAAATAATTGGACAGGTGTCTGGACCCTTTTTGAAAATCGGCCGTTTTAGGGAGAAAACGGGTTAAAACTGTATTTTGGTACTTTTTTGGCACCATATGTATCTTTGAAACCAATCAACATACAGATAAAATAATGTTGTATTTCAAAAATGAGAAATACAGATTTGGTACTTTTTAGAAATTCAAACGTTTAAGGGGTAAAAATCGTACCTATTTTTGGTACTTTTTTCATAAAACATTTTTTTATATTTATTGAAATATTCATATGAGTATTTTAATATGGGATACCACTACAATATAGAAATTTATTGGAATACAATTTTTGATACTTCGATGGGTGAAAAAAGTACCAAAAAAAGGGGTAAAGGCAGGAAATTACATTTTATTCAAACTTAATAATGAATTTTCAATAACATTAAACATAGAAACATAAAATTAAGAAAATGTAGATAGGAATTCACAAGAGTGGAATTTGTGGTACTTAAAGATACATGGTCCTGTGGGTAAAAATTCAAGAAGATGGACTTTGTGGTACTTTTTTATTTTTCATTATTCTAAGATTATAAACCTGAAAATAAAGAGATATTGTTATTTATGGATGACATAACACCATTATAAAAAATGTTCCCAAGGGAGTTAAGAATCTTAGTTTAAATTTATTATATAGTATGGTTTTTATAAAAAATTTTCGCTAACGAAGTAGCGGGTTTACAGCTCGTATTATATAAAAATTACAATAAAATATCTTTATTAGTTTAAATTTTATTTCAATCCAAAAAAATACAAAATATTTTAAGTTTTTCGGATCAACTTTGGGGGCCCTATACCCCACTACGGATATGTGCACCTCTTCAGCTCTATCCATGTCGGGTCAACTTTAATGGTTCACTCAATACCCCCTGACCCACTAGTATTCTGTGCACCTCTTCAGTTCTAGCCATGTCAAATTTAAACGTTCCGGAATCTTGCAAACGATCCCCTAGGGGTCTCATGCACCATTACCAAAATGATTTCTATCAAGTTTATAAAGACAATACATTATGAAACAAGAAATCATTTAGAACATATTTGCAAACTTTCAACTTGCTACTACGCTTGGGACAGGATGCTACACGACCATTTATTAGAAAATCTGTATTATTTGTATTATTAAGTTGATGACTCCAGAACAAATCCTAAAGAAAAATTCCCACCAAAATTAACTATTATGATGATAGCATTTTCAAAAAAGTTAATATGAACGAAAAAAGGACATTTTGTATAAAATGTGTTAGTAAAGTTTTACTTTTTATTTCTACGTAATAACTCATATTAATTTTTATTAAAATTACGATTTTATATTTCTTACTAGCTATTTTTGAAAAATCAATAAATATGGATCTATTTATTTTTCTTTAGCTATCGTTTGATGTATAATGACCGAGCATCCTATTTCAAACATCGCAGAAGGTTGAAATTTAGCAAATATGTTCCAAATATGTACCTCTCTAAAAGGAATTTTTGATCACCTTAATATATATATTTTTTAAAACTCTTTTTTAAAAACTAAAAAAGATATCACAGAAAAAAAATATTCCTTCGTTTTCGAGATAATTGCAAATGGCAGATGTGATATTATGGCAAATGGTCTTCTACAACTTTACCATCTTAAAGCAAAAGTATTAAAAAAAACTTTTTAAAATAACTTTAACAACCTTTAAATTATTTTTCGATTAAGCCACAATATTTAATAAAATTTATTCCTAACATTATCTACAAACTTCTCAGACCGCCCACCTATCATCACTGTCATTGTAATTGTTGGTCAATTGTCGTCATCAAATGGGTAATAACAATATTAATAACTACAGCAATAAAAAAATAAATAAAATACAAAAACATCTAACCCTATATGGCAAATATATAGTTTATAGCCTAAACACAAAACAACATCAACGAAAACAACAACGAAATTATAACTTCTGCTTTTACCCTGCAAATAGAATAGAAATGGAATAGAAAACCAGTTAGTTACTTTAACCTGTGCCAATTCATCATCAACATCATCATCATACTATAAACGATATTTACTCTATTTCTATTGGAGACTAATACTGGCAATATTAAAACAACAACAACAACAACAATAGCAGCAGTTAGTACTACTGGTGGTGGTGATCATTTTAATGTTTTTGTTGCTATTTTAGAACTATTGATAGTAACTACAGAAGGTCGCCATATATGGTTACTCGAGACACTACCTTCCTTTTGGCGTCACTAAACTTAAAACTCAACCATGTTTCTCATTACCTTATTTGACAAAATGCTCACAATTAATCTTTAAACTACAAACAACCGACTAAATGACACACATACATATTTATACACATTTTGCGACTATGACACACTAACAGTCTTACGTTTAAATTCTAAATTATAGTACGAGTAGTAAGCAAGTTGTTGTAGTTTAGTTGTATTAGTTTAGTTAGTAGTAGAAACCGTTAATATTAGTTTTATTTGTACTTTAAATTAAATTATTTTTGTTTTTTATTTTGTTTTGTTAAACTAGGTTCAACTAAAAACTCGCCGTCATCAAATTCATATAAATCGTTGTGAAAAAAATCAAAAATATTATTAATGCTTTAATCACAATTCTCTTGTCTTTATGGCTTAATTTTAACACGATTCTTATAGACAAGACACAAAAAAGAAAAATATGACGTATGTCTGTTAAAAATGACTATTGTGTCATAAGTTAAATGAATCTTTTGCGGCTACACTAAGAGAAAAAATTTTAAAAATAAAGATATTAAGAAAATTGCTAAGACATTGTTAAAGTTTTAATTACAATTTTATGATACTTCCCACAATGTTTTATTAAATACAATATTGTACAGAACATAAGCAACAAAGTTTGGGCTACTTTTGAAGCTTTGGATTAAACATAATTTCTACAAATTTGTTAATTTAAACAGGAACTATTCTAAAGACAGTTCACATATTAATAGCATCAATACTATTTAATTTTAAAGAAAATATAAATCAAAACTGAAGAAAATATTAATTTGTTGCTATTGTTACGAGTATATACACTCTTATGTAAAGATTTTAGTGCTTTATTCGCGTTTTTGTCAAAAGACAAAGTTAAAGCCTTTTGTTGCATTTGTTCTGCACAATACTGTATATCTAAACAATCCATTTGTCAGAAGGAGTTTTCAATTTCTAGCAGGTGATATCTTGACTAATTTGATGAAATAATAATGGTCTAAATTACAGCTTCGATACAAATCCAAAATAGGTTTGTATTCGAGCCTTTTGGTTTTATCAATTAAAAGTAAACTGAATCCCACAAAACTCTTGTGTTAAAAGTAATCAAAAAGATTTGCTTATATTATATTCTTAAGCAGCTACTTTTAATTTAATTTTCTCGATGTAGTGTACGTTAATGTTTTTTTTCTAATTTTTTATTTCTTTGTTTTTGTTTAAGCAATTTTGCAAATTATTATAAGAATTCAAATAAAACTCAATTACGTTATTAAGTTTAGATCATAAAATTTATGTTACGTTTATTTATTTATTTTGTTTCTTTTTTTTATTAATATTTCATTTTTCTTCATTAGATTTGCATGTGTGTTCGTTCGCGTTAAGCATTAGAAGTGGCAAAGAAACATACAGATTGTTGTTGCGTGATAAAAGAAACTCACAATCACAGTCACATACATTCATATATCTAAAATATTTATACATTTTCATTTGATTTGTGTTCTGGCTGTTTTATGTTATCTTGGCAAAGGTTAAAGTTATTAAAGTGTCAAAAGCATTCATACTGATTAATTTCATTGTTAAGGTAATATTTCTCTCTTTTCAGTATTTTTTTATTATTTTTTTTATTTTATTTTTTTGAATTGTGTCATTGCAAGTATCTGTGGAACGTTATTTAAGCTTAAAATTTTTAAACAATTATTATTAGATTTAAGCAAGTAAATAACACAATATGAATATATTTTATTATCTGATTCTAATTCTAAACCAAGTGCAATAAGTAATTTGTTTGATATTAAAGTGTTCGACATATGAATATTAGAAAATTTTTATTATGAGTACATCTTATATATATTTAAGTGCAATGATTGTGGTATTGATGGCAAATCAGTAGCATTTTACTTGTAAATTAAAAAAAGGCTTAACTTTTAAAAATATGTGAAAGAATGTTAACTAAAACTTTTTCGAAACTTTAAAATAAACATGAGATTTTTAATGCGATTTAAACAGGTAAAGAAATTTATTAAATATGAATATTTGGAAAATTACCAAAGGATGCGAGGTTTATGTTCATTAGAGTGATACAAAAATTATGTTCCCTACTCAAATGAAAATTAATTTAATTTAATAATAAAGAAAACTCCTTTTTCGGATTTTATAATTTTCCTTAAAGGGAGAATAATATATTTTAACATTTTTTAAACTTATCGTTATATTTTATATTTAAACAATAGTAAAATAGAAGGAGGGAGAATATACATTTCATTTTCTCCCTCAGTGCGTTGCAGTATCATGCTATAAATTTAAATATTTTAATTATTATTTTTTCAGAACTTAAAGGGCTTAAGGAGGTGACCCCGCAAATATACATAAAACCAATATAAATTTAGACACCGAACAGAGCGACAGGAGATCAACGAATTAGCAGCAAGAGGAAAACTCACTGTATGTAGTTAAAATAACGTTTCTCTCTCTCTCTCTCTGTCCTTCTTCTGAGAATTCACTTTTGATCAGCATCAGATCAGAAATCAAAAGTTACAGAATTTATTTAAAACATTTTTTGGTAAGACTATCTGCATCTCAAAAACAATAAAAATATGCGAGTTAGTAGTCTCAAAAGTAAACACATTACGTTTGCATTATGGAGAGGAAACTGTCCTCCAATGTCCGCTTAATAACGTAAATATAATTCACCGGCACATTGAAGCCAAGAGGCTTCAAATCTAAATTAAGCCTTGACTGTAAAGTCATCCTGTGTAAGACTATGTTAAAACTAATTTGGACGTATGGTATCTTATTATGGGGAACGGCGAGTAACACCAGTATTGATCTTATACAGAGGGCACAATCAAAAATCCTTAGGACTAGGACAGATGCGAAATGGCACATTAGGAACGAAAACATCCAAAGAGACTTAGAAGTATCATTAGTAAAAGAGAAATTTAATCTGAAACAAGGCTAAGTAGAAACGATTTAGCACACTACGAAGAACTATTTGCAAATCATGGCTCTTGTTTGTATTTTTAGATATAAGATTTCAATACATATTGTTAGGCCTAAGTAAAAAAAAAACAAAATGCAAGCAATCTAGGATCTTAATTTTGCTACAATTATCGTTGAACCATCCAAAAAAAAAAAAAGTATGGTTGTGGTAAACATAATCGAAGAGCTACATATTATGACTGTTTTAAAAAATTTTATGGTCATAAATTATAATAAATATGAATATTATAATCACAAAATATTCATATTATGATTCAAGTTTTTGCATTTTAATATTTTATCACGCTGTTATTCGGTTTTTTCACAATATGATTAATTAATCATTTTTATTTACCATACAACATTACAGAACATGTTAAAAATTTCTCATGATTTTTTCATTAATTAATTTTAATGAATTATTTAGTAGTATCATTATAAGTTTAATACTAAGTAAGTTCTTATTAACTAAACTATTTAGATAATATTAATATCATATATCATATTGTTAGAATATAATTGAATCTAGTCCATTTGTACTTATTCATATGTAAACTAAATGGGAATTATTGATAAACCAATATTAGAAGCAAAAGAGATGATTTTTTTAAACAAATTTGTAAAAAGCATACGTATTATATTTATTTGTAACATTTTATTGTTATGGGAATAATAATATTAACATGGTTTGAAAACGAGGAAAAAGATTGATAATACTTAATGATTTTATAAATATTTTAAAAAATATTAAAATTATTATTGAATGTAAATATTAAATGATAAATTTTAAACAAAACATTGTTAACACGAACTCATTATTAATTAATGAAAATTAACAATTAGAGCATATTGTTATTGAGGTGACAATGCCGTAGCCATGTTTTTTTCTGCGTGTATACACTAAGGGAAAAAATCAAAATCCACCATGGCACTATGGTTTCGCTGAACACTTTTCTTGGCCAAAATTACAAAAATGGGAAAAAAAAAAACTGATAGTCTAGTTTGAAATATGATTTGGATTAAAATCAAAACAATTTATATTTCACAAATTTAATTCATTTTTACACTTTTTATGTGTCTGAAGTAAAGTCATTCCAAAGGAAGTTTGCAAATATTTCACTTATAACTCAACTTAAAGGCGTGTATTTTGCTTTTGCATAATTAATTTTGATACACAGTTGTATTTTAGCAATATCTGCTAGTTTATTTTTTATCCTTGCATTTTTGTTCTTTGGTTAGACCTTAGTAAATGATAAGAATTTCCAATGCTAACTTATTCGAAAAAAATGGATTTTCTCGAAAAGCGCAAAAAATCGCAAAACTAGACAATATGGAAAATATAGCCCAGATATACATATGTTTATTTCCGTTGAGTTTTTGTTTAACGATTTTCTTCAAAAACTTGCAGGTCTAATGAAATGAAACATTTTTTACGAATCCAATTTCATTTTGGGTTGAGTAAAACAAACAGTAGTTTTCTAAGATGCCAACAAGTTCTTACTGATTTCGTATTCAATTATAAAAGTACTTATCCTAAGATCCATTTTCCATAATAATCTAATTTAAAAAATTGTTGCACTAAATAATTATAAAATAATGAAAACCATTGAAAAAAGGCACCTTTTTTATACAATTTTAATTTGCTTAAGAAACTGAACTTTGATCTGTTGTATTATGAAGACAAATTAGTAAAAGTAGGAAAAAACTTAATTTTTTGGCGTTTTGAAATGTTTGCTATAAAACTACAATTATTAAAACACAAAAAGAAAATGGTACCCAAATTAATTTTGGCCAAAAAAAAAGTATTCGTTTAAGAATTTAAAATACACAAAATAGAACTTGATGCCAATGCTGTATACATTTTTTATAGTTTAAACACGGAGTGTTGAATTTGAACACTACAGTTTCTAATTCAATCACAGAAAAAATTAATACCATATAATTACAATTAAAAAATTTTTTAATTTTTCATCAAAATTTAATAAATATATTCAAATAAAAATAAAAATAACATTTAAGTAAGATTATATTTCTCATTTAAATTCATTCAATCATTTCCTTAATTGATTTAATAAATTTTAATTGGAAATTTTTTTATTTTTTTTTTTTTTATTATTTATTTAATACATTTTTTAATACATTTTTAGTTTAAACATGTTTTTCGCGGTTAAAAAAAAAGTAAATAAATAAAAATTTTAATAACTTTTAGAAAAAAAAATATATAAAAATGCATTTTTATTTTAGTCAGTAATAAATAATTAGTATCGAAATACTCTACTCAATAACAATAATATAACTCAATAATCATTAATACAGACTCACTACAAAACTAACACTTAACTCATTTTAATTTATAATAAAAACAAAAAACCAAGCAACTCTAATTGACTCAAAAGTGTATGTATGTGTTTGAGTGTATTCGAATATAAATTAAATATCAAATGGAAACAAACACCCACATCAACACAGCAGTACGATTTAGTAATAACCAACCTATCACAACAACTCTAATATCTAATGAAGGAAAACAAACGCACACACATTAATAAATGCTAAAAAGATGACGACAACTATTGAAAACAAAGCACTTAATCGTCAACTAAGTACAATTGTATACAATAAATAAATACATACATTGGAACTTGTATAAAACGCTCTAAGAGTAAAATTCTCGTACTCATGCTCATTGCTCATTGTACTTACATATAAAAACAAAAAATTAAACAATAACAACAACCATGAGATTGTGTTTGCAATGAAGAAATTTTCAGATCAACAACAGACAATAAAACAAAATTAAATAAAAAAAAAATAAAGCAGAAAAACAAAAATTTATTTTAAGAAATAAAAACTCGTGTTGGTCGCGCGCAGTTAGTGGGTTTCTCGGTTTCTTGGTCTAGTGGTAATAGCAGCAAACAGCAACACAACAACAATAATAACCACCACCAACAGCAGCAGCAACAAAAGCAACATCAACAATTATAGCTATAAAATTTACATGATGACGTTACTCATGCTCAGTTAAGGTAGAGGCACGCTTTTTTCTTGTTTTTTGCTATTGTTGCTGTAGTTTTTGTTATTGCTGTTTGGTGTTCTTAGTATTTTGATTAGTATTTAATTTAATATTATGTATTTTTGTATTTAATCATTCATTCCATTCCATTCATTAAAATAACAGCTCGTTCGCCTTAATACTTTAAGTTGAGTCGAGTGTATTAAATTTGTTGGAAGATTTTTTTCGATTTAATTGAATGTACAACGGCAATAATAATAATAAAAAAAAAGAGAAAAACAACAACAACAATACTAAGAATAATAAGAAATAACACGAAACATTTAACTGAACACCGGACACAGTTGAGTGGGTTGGGATTGGTATTCACTTAAGTCAAGATCAAAACGCCTTAGCAAAACAACCAACCACTCACTTATTTACTTCAGCTCAATTCATGATCATTGAAAATAATAATCTGGCAACATTTAGGCCAATATTGTTGACTACCAACATGATTACAAACAAATAAACAAAAAAAAACTTTAGTTTATTATACAGACAGGAAATTAAGAATTTAATTAACATCATATTTAATTAAAATTTTTAAAACGAATTAAGTTATAAATATTAATGTTGGACAAATAGATTAAATGAAAATCAAAATGCATATGAGTAATATTATTTCAGATTCCTCATTTGATGGACAAATAATTGCCAAAAGTTGATCCTATCGCCAATGTCACGCTTTTTTTCTATATTTCATAAGATAATGATCGTAATTGCCACAAAATTGTCACAAAATTTAATTAAATTTGAGGTTATTGTGTAAAATTTGGTCGAAGAAGTTAAAGTTTTCAAAAGTCTTCTTTTGAATCGAAATTTTTACCGGGAAAAATTATAAAAATGTTTTTAAATAAAAAGCTCAAGTATGAGATATATTTCTCACTCAATATAATTTTCTTCGCAATTATAATAGATCCGAGATTTTAATCTCTGGTGGGGAAAGAAAAAAATAGTGCTTTTCTACAAAGCATCAATAGAAACCTCTAATTTTCATCCTTCAGTTAATCCTGCTAGCCTGTGGTAAATTAAGTTAATTTAACATTCTATAGAACAAAGATTTAAGAAGCTTTACAAAATAAAAATTGAAATTTTGAGTACATATTCTAGCGATCGACTAATTGATTATTCTAATGATCAGCTCGGATATATCGGATATATTTGTCATATTCAAAAGTATTATAAAGTATTATATTACCGACCTATTTAGGGATGATATTTTCATTTAGGTTATGTTAAGGCGAAAAGAGAGGCGGTAATGATCCATTTCCTTACGATATATATTTATACCTATTTGGCATGTTGTCCGCTTTAAAGGATTATTCTCTGAATCTTCCTTTTTCCCATTTTATTAGTTAAAGAACATGGTTCCTCTTATGTATTATCTCAGGAATTTTCAGTTTATGTTTCTAAGGTACTTCAAATTGGGTATTTTAACACTTTTAAAATGTTCGCTTCAAGGACAGTGACACAGGACCTATTCTAGTGTCCGTATTCTATAATCCACATGATATATCCTAAGTCAACCTCAAGGGCTAAGTGAGTTTTTAACTCTGTGTGGCCCTCCCAAAGACTGGTGTAGTTTCATATGGTTTAGACTATCATTTGATCGAGCTTGACCGACTATATCTTTCATACTTGTTACATTGTAAAACAGTTCAAGATTTTACACTTTTTAGGCTTTGATAACTGTCCGATGTAGGAACACCCCTCAAACGATGCGTAAAAATTAGCTGAATATGGGAAAAATATTAAAAAAAATTTAAAATTGGTCTTCAGTTCCCTACCAGCGATTTTAAAATCATTGGTCCCATACATTTTGGTAAAAAAAAGTTTCGATTTTTCAATCGAAATGGGTATCAAAAAATTCGTAATTTTATGCTGGTTATGGAAAAAATATTTTAAAAATTTTTCCAATGGGATTTTCGTTCGCTATAAGACTTTTTAAGGTATTTGATGAACAATATTTTGGAAAAATTTGGAAAATTACATATTATCAACAGTTCTTATTACAATAAATTTTTTTAAAATTTTAGCCTTAAAAGGAACTAAATTATAAAATTCTTATCTAAAATATCGAAATTTTTTTTTGCATGATGTACTAAAATGACGGTTTATGGACCAAAATTTTTGCGAAAATTTTTTAAAATATTTTTTCTATAATTGGCTAAAAATTACGAATTTTTTGATACCCATTTCAAGACAAAACTCAATACTATTTTTTGGACGAAATGTTCTAGACCCGTGACATTCAATCGCTGGTAGGGAACTGAAGATCAATTTAAAAAATTTGTTTAATATTTTTCCCATATTCAGCTAATTTTTACGCATCGTTTGAGGGGTGTTCCTAAAAAATTTTTGTCTACGGGACACTCTACTGTCCGTAAAAATACGCGTTGGAGCTTTGTTATCATTAAATGCCTTTCGTAATAGCCATTATATTAGTTTGAAAAACATTATTGTGATTTTTGAAGCGAAAGGATTTACCTGTTAATCGACTCTTTTCATAGAAGCCCATTCCAGATTGGTCAAGTATGCTTTGATGCTCTTAATAGCCATTCAATCAACAGTCGCAACTAAAATTACTTCGTACTTCACCCGTATTTCGATCGATTATATTAAAAGGATATTTCCAATCAACCTTGTCGCTGTGGTTCTCATTACGCCGCATATACTAATGCGGCACTGTCTTTGTATCATTTGAAGATGTTTTATATTAACATTCTTCTCAACAGGTTAGTCGCAATTGAGGTCGAAATATTCTTTTTATATTGATAATAAATATAGCTGGGCAATACATTCTCAGTTCAAAAGAATATAATATGAATGATATACAACTTCTTGTAGGGCCTATCAAATCCAGTGAGACAGCCCTCAAATTACATTTACAAGTTACATAGAAAAAAGAAAAAAATAATTTTGTGAATTTTTATACCCACCATCAAAAAGATGGGGGGTATATTGATTTTGTCATTCCGTGTGTAACATGTAGAAGGAATCATTTAAGACCACACAAAGTATATATTTTCTGCGTTCTGGCTAGATTCTGAGTCGATCTAGCTATGTCCGTCTGTTGAAAGCAGGATAGGGCTCGAACGGGAAAACGTACACAGAAAAAATTATTACGGTCTTTTTTTCAATTAACATAGTTGTTTCATTTTGCATCGAAATTTAATAAATTTATTCAAGCAAAAATGAAGTAAAAATAATATTTTACTATACTTTTATATCTTATATACATTTTTAATTCTTCCAATCAACTACTTGATTGATTTAATTAATTTATTAATTTGGAATTTTTTTCTATTTTGTATTTTTTATAGTTTTTAGTAATTGTTATAATTATTTTGGTGAGAAGTGCAAATTTAAACAAGTTTTTAATTGAATGAATTATTTTCTAACATATTTGTTAATTGGTGACTTTTTTCTGTGTAGGGAGACGAAATTTGGCACAAATATTTGGGCAAAATCGGTTAATAAACAAAAAAGTTATGGGCTAAAAATTAGAAAGACAGGGTGTCAGTTTCATACTTTTCTGCTGATATCTCTTAAACAAAAGCATGTACGACAACGAAATTTTTTATAAATAGTTTGGAGGTCGATATAAACTCGAAAACCAAAAATGGGCGTGGTCCGCCCACTTTACCGCCCACCTCCCATATAAGGTGAAATTGTGTTCAAATAGTTCAAGGACCAATGTAAACTCGGAAACAAAAAATAGGCGTGGTCCGCCCACTTTACTACCCACGTAAAATTTTAAAAAGTTGATGGTGGGAATATAACATTCGCGCTTCTTTTATTTTATGATAAAAGAATAAAAATTTTAATTTTTGACACTTTAGATTTTTTATAATTTTTTGTAAAATGTTTCTTTTTTGAAATTTTGTATAAAATTTATTTTTTTTCTCTCTATAGCTGATGACCACATTAAAAAGTAATGTAAAAACGACCTGAAGATAATTTTAATTAAAATTTTTTGATATATTTTTGAGCAAAATTTGACAAGTCATTTTCGAGATATGCTTCAATATAGAGTACAGCCTTCTTAATTTTACAAATCGCGATCTATCGCGAGAACTAGAGTCAATTCCAAAAAAAAAAAATAGATTAGAGGATTAGTACATTAGTTATTGTTGTACTCCCTCAATACGTCGGTATTTACAAATACGTAAAATTCATTCCACTAACCAAAATCTACAGACTATAATCCAACTATAAAAAGCGCTGAATTAACCACATTATCAAGAGCACACATAAATTTAAAATACGATAAACAGCAGAAAAAAAAAAACTTATTTTGTTAGCAACATCCAACAAATTACACCAACAATCCATCCATCGATCGTGTACATACGTAATGATCAACGAAGCAACAACAATATTTGTGTGCGCCTCTGCATTGCGCAGCAACATTCAACTCAGCTGAGCTCAACACACCGCATCCACATCCATATACCATCCCATCGCACAAACAAACGATATAAAGAGCGGCGGGCGCACTGTTGTATAGAAAATTGAGGCTATGATCGTTTTGGATACATTTACGTTTGTTTAGTTGTACATTTATTGGCTTCGGTTGGCTATAAGTAATGTAGTGTTGTTGTTGTTTGTATGTTTGTTTGATATCACAATGTGCTCGATACAATCATTTTTAATACATTTGGATTCAGTGCAAATTTGACAAACCTCGCTAACGGACGTGCTTTACGAAACTTGGTCTCTACCAAAATAAACACATGCATGCCGGTCCAACAAAATATTGTATTGAATTAAATTTATAAAAACAAAAAAAAAAAAGTATTGAACGCATGCCGCCGTTTTGTTTTTGTCGTGATCTTAAAAAAAAAGAATAAAATTTAAAAAAATAAATAAAAAGACGAGAAGAATATAAGATTTTTTGCTTCGATCTCTGTGCGAGCAGAAAAATATATATTTATAAGATACAAGAACCAACAACTAAAAGGCAATGAGTAGCAAACAGCAGCATCTTTAGAATCATTTGAATCATTTGTATGTGAGACGCGTAAGATTGTTATTTTTAGATGCGATCGCTCGTCAACAAAAAAAGTTTAATTCTTAGAGAAGATGAAATTATCAACAGCAACAAAAACTACAAAAATAACAATTGAAATAAAAATGTGATAAAAACAGCAACAATAAATAGCATTTTTTTTTTGGAAATAAAAACAAAAAAAAAGTTGGTAAATATTTTTTGAAACTAAAGAATACAAGGCTGATGATTCGATGATGCTGAGTATTATGATGCGGAAAAAGTAATGCACTCACTCATTTTTATGTATTTTGAAAGAAAAAGATAAATTTACCTCTCACCAACAAAAACAAAACACAAAATTAAAAAAACAAAATCGATTTAATGTGTCATCTTAAAAGTGAAACAAAAATAATTTTTTTTTTTTTTTATAAAATTCTTAAATAAGACAAATTTAAAAAAAAAAATTTGTTCGTTAAAAAGCAAAGAAAAATATCAAATCAAAAATTGTCACTATCACTGCATTATCATAAAATCTTAAGCAATCTTAAGAAACTGTTAAAAATAAATAGAAAACAAAAATAAAAAATATATGTATAACAAAATAAAAGCTAAATTAAATGCATAAAAAATTAAATAGAATTTGGTGCCAAAGATTAATGCGACAAATTACCTGTAAAAGTGTGAAATGTTTACAAGTTTTGGTTTAAAATTTCCAGATTGTTTATCTTCTACAAAATAAAATCTAAGCCAATTTTCGTTTTTCATTCGACAAAATAAAGAATTTATTTAGTAAAAAATTACTTGATAACAAACACGTTTTTTCATTGAAACACAAATCTTATTGGAAGGATATTCATCACGTTTTTCGGTTCATGAAAACTTAAGGTAAATATTTAAAAATAAAAAAATAAAAAATATAGAAATATAGAAAAACAGAAAATTGTTTATATAGTTACATTAAATATATATATACACCCATTCAAGTACACTACACAAATTTAAAAAAAAAAAAAAATACAATTTAAAGAATATAAAGGAATTTGCTAGGAAAAAGCTAATTCAGTGTGAAACAATGTATACCTTATATACATAAAATATTTATTTTATATACATAAAATAAATAGATTTTTTCCCATTTCAATTTTTAAATCATTCATCTACTTGACTGATTTAACACATTTGTTAATCGGAAAAATGTTTCTGATTAAAATTTTTACAGAAATTAGTAATTGATATAATAATTTTGGTAAGAGGTGCAAATTTAAAAAATTTTTAATTGAATGAATTATTTTTGTGACTTTTTCTGCGAATTTAAAAGTTTCTAAAGACGACTACAAGGTGACATTTAATCTAAGGCAATATGATTTATACTTTCAAATTTTCTAATAAGCGACGAAAATTTTACAAGTTTTCGGCATGACTTTATTCACAATTAAGTGATGGTTCCTAATAAAAAAAAAAAACTTTTTTATCAATTTCTTTTTTTTTAGCAAAGAATCGTTATAAGTTTTTATATTAATGGTAAAATTTTAGTTTTCTTTTTAAAATCTTTTAACCCAGATTTCGACATTTCGGTAAAAAAAAAAATAATAGAATCAACGCCGGAATAATAAATGTAGATAAAGCGAAAATTGTTATCATAGAAACTGAAAAAGAGCTAAAAAGGGTCGTTATTATAACATTGTTTTGTCATTGAAAGGAAGTACTTAGTACTGAAAAAGATCTGTAAAAGTTTTTTTCTTTAACCCATGGTTGTCATTAGTAGAATTTTCTTCTTTTATGCTTCTTGTTCATTACTTTTTAAGTACTTATTTTAAAACTACTTATGTTGATTAAATATATTTTTCAATACAAATTCTGTTTTAACCTTATTAAAATGTAATAAAAATACTTTAAAATTTGTGAAATTTTAATTTTCTTAGAAGATATTTACATTTTTTTTCTACTAAAAATACATTTATTTTCACTTTTTTGAAGTAATTATTAATAACTTCCAAAGAGCACAAGATATTTTTATGAAATATTATTTTTTTTTTTTTTTTATAAAAATCTATAAAATTTAATTCAGAACCTAAAATAAAAAAATAATATTCGTTATGAAAAAAATATCTCAGTTTAACGAAAGGGCCTTACATTGTATCTTTCGTTAAATCAAGCTTTGACTGCATTTGAATAAAAAAAAAAAAACATTTAGTGAAAATATGAATTTGTATGAAATTTTTTAATTTTTAATCCCAATTTTCCGAAAAAGAAATTATTGATTTATTTTGTGAATATTTGTTTATCGGCTTTTATTAAAATATTATTTAAAAAAAAATAAAAAAATCTTTTTTTTTTCTCAAAACTCGGTTTTTATTTTTTTTTTATACCCTACCCTAAAACACAGAAAAACTTCGGATCTCCACCTTAAAGTATACAAATCGTCACAGAATCACTTTCTGTTTGTCCGTCCGTCTGGTCTTCTGGCCTTAAGAAGTCTGTCTGTCCATGTAAACCTTATGAACAAAGTACAGGTAATTATAAAGATATCTTGATGACATATTCCACGAATTGTTATTGAAATTGGTTATGATAGGTCCATTATTTCACCATAGGTCCATTATTTCACAAAAAACCTCCTGGAATAGAGGTTTAACGATAACAAATACCTTAAGAAGTTTTGTATAAGTGTCAATCTTTGTACAAAATTTCATCAAGATCGGTCTGTAATTAACCATAGCTTCCATATAAATCCCTCTTCCAAAAATCACTTTAACGTGCATAAATCCCATACACATGTCAGTATCAAGTTAATATTCGAAACAGATAAGTTTTATTTAAGTAGAAATCATAGTGCGAAATTTTATAGCTCCCATATAAGGCCCACTTTCAGCACCACCCAAACGTGAATAAATTCATATAAATCTTAGTATCGATATCATATTTTTTATTCGTATGTTTTATTTTACACTTACACAATACAAGCATCGATCCACAATTGTTCATAAGTCTAGAAAGAAGAATACCCCTCCTGCAATTCTGGTGCGCACAATGGATCAAGCCCGACTACATCTCTTTTTTTTCAATCAAATTTTTGTTGTACATTTATTTTCACTTTTTTATTAAAAAAAAAATGGGGTTTTCGCTAAAACCAGAAGTTTTATGAAAATTTGTTTTTTGGTGAAATATAAATTCTTTAATAAAAAATCTATCAAAATTTAATTCAGAATCAAAATTTTTATAAAAATATAACAAGAAATTAATGCTTAATATAAAGAATATCTCAGTTTAACCAAAAGCTTAGAGCTTCAACTCTATTTTAATAAAAAATCTAATTAGGTGAAAATGTAATTTTTTACGCAAATATTTTATTTTTAAATTGAATATTCCTTAAACAAATATTTTAAGTGACAATTGTGTCTGCGAAGTTTTTGTTTACCAAATTGATTATTTAAATTTTTTTCTTTTCAAAAGTCGGGTTTCACTTTTTTTTCGATTTTTATTTTCAAAAATATGTTTTTCCCTGAACGTCAAAAATTTTATAAGAAATACGTTTTTGGCGAAAAAAAATTTTTGGATAATTTTTCTTCTTATTTGTGTAGAATACATTTTTTGTCTAAAAATTAGATTTTAGACGAAGAAACGAATTTTATATGAAATTTTTAATAAAATATGTATCCGATAACATATATAAATAAAGCATTTCTAAAGATCTAAATTGTTTGAATCTGATTAGGGAACTGATATATAAAAAACACTTTTCTTTAAAAAAATATATATATATAAATTTTCTGTTTTAAAAGGGTATGTTTTGCACCCTTAGAGTGTATTTTTTCATTTCTACACTGAACCAAAAAGCTACATAAATACAATTAAAAAGTTCATTGTTACAATGAATTTGTGCACTAATTCTGACCCTATGTACAGGTTCATTGAAACAATGAATTGTCATACATTAATATTATAATTCAATGTACAAGTTCATTGATTAAATTTATTCTTACATTGAATCATTCATTAAATAAAATAAATAATTTCAGTGAACAGTACATTGGTTTCAATGAACTCATATTTTGTCCCAATGAAACTATACATTAAAAATGTATTATAATAATAGGCGTGTTCTGTATTTCTTGTTTCTATTTTATTTTATATTAAATGATTAAAGTATATGATATTGAGTTATTATAAGCAAAAATTAAATATAAATATAAAAATATTACATTTCACTAAAAAATTTAAATAAAAAAAATGCATGTTCCAGATGTTATCGTGTTTGCTTTGTCATTTATAATAATCAGGGCAAGTTTTTCAAGCTTTTCGCTTGGAAAGTAAGCATTTGCATATTTCAAAAAAATTTTACAAAAAATGCTTATATTATAAATCTTTGCATAAATTTGCATATAATGGATACAAAAGTTAGTTTTCTTAACAAAAACAGAATTTTTTGGTGATTTTTTGAAGTTCAATCAAATGATTTCTAAAAATTTTCTTGTTAGTATTTTGAGTACATTGTAAACATTGTAAAGAAAAAAAAAAAAAAAATAAATAAAAAATTGGAAGCATCAAATATGATACTTTAAATTAAAATAGTTATATTTTTATAAACATCGAAATCTATATGAGATTGAAAGTTAAAAAATGCATATTTGTGCATATTTTCTACACATTAATATATAAGAATGCATAAATTCGTTGGTTTTTATATACATATTCATGCTATTTTTGCATATTTCTGTGCTTATTATATAATTTTTTCGTGCTTTTTCAAGCGCATATTTGAATATTTTTTGTGCATATAAAAACTTGCCCTGATAATAATATAGTAATTCCTGTTGTCTTCTATATTGCTCAATGATGGTATGGAATATCCATTTAGATGCCACATTAATATAACTACAGCATTATCTTTAACATAGGAATTTTATAAATAAAATTTTTAAAATTCGTTCAATTGCTTAAAATATTTGAACTAGTTACCTTTAAATCTTTTTGGTCTATAGAAATTTCCTTATTTTGACGATCACCAGATGTAGCATTAAAATCTTGATTAGTCTGTAATATATTTTTATTAAGAATTCAATTAAAATATTTCATATATTTATGTATACTTACGAATCGAATCCTCCTGATTTTGAAATCGCAATATTTTTTGAAACCTTGGTATTTAAGGCTACTAACACATTCTTCTGCATTTTAGTGTTTTTATCTACATAAATATAAATGAAATGTAATATTTAAAAACTGTTTAAAATCATAAACATTATTAAACTTACGTGTTATGAAGGCAAGTCTCCAAATTCCTTCTTTTTGGTAATTAATTTAATTTGGTGTATTCAATTATGCTGCTCGACTTCTCCTTTGCGAATAAATTATATTTATGTATTTTAATAATTCGATTTATCTTATTTAGTTTTTAATTATTTTCGTTTTTAATATAACACTTATTTTTTTACTTTTTGCTTTTGTTTAAAACGCGTCATATCTTGTTAAAAGATAAAAGAAAACTGAGTTGTATTTGTTTTCAGTTTACTTTATTTCCCGTTAGAAATCATTTATTTTAATATAATTTAATGAAATTTATCATTGGTTCAATGCTTATGTTCATTGTGTAATGCTTCTTCTTAATTAAATCAATGTATTAGTACATTGAATAAATTAATTCAATGAACTAATACATTAAATCAATTAACTAATTTACCTATTGTAATAAGAAATAAATTTAATGAATGGTTTCAATGTAATGTTCATAATAGCGTTAATAATTTCATTGAATATTTTCATTGAAGCAATGAATTTCTACATTAAGTTAATAATTTTTTGGAAAAAAATTAATGAATTTCATTTAATGTACTTCATTCATTGAAATTACTTTTTTCAGTGTAACTGCATATTTAGTGTGCATTAAAAAATTTTATAGCATATTTTGCTTCGATCCAGTGATGCCTGATACAATTTAAGAAAAACCCCTCTCTTTAGTAAAAAAAATCCAAATTTTTTCGTAAAATTTTTTTCCTCCTTTTTAAAATCGTTATTTTTATTAAGAAAATAAAATTAAATTTTTTAGTGAAAAACATTGAAAATTTACATAAATGTAGTTCAATAAAAAACAAAAAAAAAAAAGATAAAACAAGAACATGGAAAATATCCCTTCGACAATTAGTATTTCCATTCGTAAAAAAATGTGTATGGTAATATTGCTTTTTCTCCTTATTTATTTAATTTTTTGACATTTTTTGAGACAAATTTTAGTAAATTGTAAATTCCTTTTTTTTTTTTGTTAAGAATTAAAATTTCGTCCCTTTTTTTTCTCCGGCTTAAAATTTCTTTAAAAATTCCATCAAAAAGGGAAAATTTCATTTATCTGACATCACCGAGTTCGCTCAAAAATAAGTCTAGCGATTATGTAAAATCAGATTGCTTGTCTTCAATAATTTAACGTTTGATGACAAAGATTTTATAAACATAAGAAATTCTAGGAAATCTGCAGCGAAAATTTCTGAACAAAATAAATTGTCTTATTAATACTATCCAGCTGAGAAAATCAACAGCAATTTTAATGTGGTATGACATTTTCATTAAATTAAAAGTAAAAGATAAATTTTTGTCTTAAAAAATTTCTTAAATAACTTTGTTTTACAATACATGCATTTGAAAGAAAGAACCTTATATGAAAAGCCAAACTTTTTTTTCTTAATTCTTTGTAAGTAGTTTTTCTACAAAGAACTAAATAATTTTTAAATAATAATGCAAAATTTTCCCCTTCTGATCAATTATTTTCTTCAGTGTTGCTTCAAATTTATTTTTTTCAAATTTAATCAAAATAACACACAAATAAACAGTAAATTATAGGGTTGATTTGAAGTTGTTGTTTTTTTAAGATTTTCAATTTTCTCATCTCATTAAGGTGACTCACATAATAACAGAACTATAATAAAAACACACATGTAAGCATATTTAGATTAATAATTCCAAAGAACATTTTTAATAAACGCACAAAAAAAATAAAAATAAAAAGTTAATATATCTTATAGGTAGGTATGTATGTACTATGTGCCCCCCAGCTATAATTTTCTTAAATAAAAACAAAAACAATAGCAACGACAAAACATTATGGAATTAAGAAAATACAGGAGCAAGTAGCAGCAGCAACAACAACAGCATTATTTAATATAAAAATACCATAAAAATAAAAAATTTATTTAAACAGTAAAGAAACCAAAGCAAAATATAAAATACTGTTGTATAAAAGTATAAAACTAAATTTAGAGAAACTAGTGCCAAGACCAAGGCGCAGATGAAGCAACCAATCCAACCAACAAACAATTCACTGGAAAATGATCATGATGATGTTGATGATGTCGACAAAGAAAATAAAAAATAAAAACAATTTCTGTTATTCTCTGTTTTCTTTTAGTAGTTTTTAAGAAAATCGCATGGAAAACTTGGAGTAAAATTTAATTTTCTTTCATTCTAGACATAAGTACACGTTTGTGTAGGGTGTATAAGAATGTGTGTTTTAATGAAATAAAAGAAAAAATTAAAGAAAAATAAACAGCTTCTGCTTGATTCCTTTTTCATCTTAAATTACGTTTATGCATCATTATAAGAGTTCTGTATCGTTTCAATATGAATTGTATGACTTCTTATACTCACTAGACTATAAAGAAATTTTCTTCATTTACTTACACTTGAAATATACTCGACTGAGTATAAAAGTGCATAAGCTTTATCATGCCTGGTTTTTTAGGATATAAATGAAAACATACACACACTCAGGGTGTAGTGTTTTTAAGCACATGCATATGTGTGTGTGTATGTGTTTTTATCGGTAGAAAAAGGAATGCGTTTTTCTTATAATAAATTCAAAGTGTTAGATAAATACTTAAATAAGTACAGAAGACGAAATGAATACACATAATAAGAAATTCAATTAAATAAAATTGAAATTTTAACACTAAATAAAAGTAAATTGAGTAGAAATGATTACCTTAAACAAATAACAACTGTTGATGGAATAATTTTATTAAAAATGTAATTTAAAAAAGGGAAATAAATTTTTCTTAAGGTCCTTTTAAAATATTGTTATAAGTTTATTATGTAGAACGCAAAAAGTGCTTTCCATAATCTAATTACCTAGCAAAAAAGGAACTTCCAAAAAAGTCAAAGGGATGTAGAGTTTGCTATTAGTATGTCGTAAAAAAAGAGCTGAAGAAGCAATGATTTTTAACCTATAGTTGTCATTGAAAGAATTTTATTTTTTTATGATTCCTATTCATTGTTTCTGAAGTTTTAATCCCTAATAATAACTATTGTTCAAGTTGTCCAAAAATTCATACTTACATTTCACCAAAAAGGTGAAAGTATTTATTTTTCAACTTTTTGTATGCTCAAAATTTAGTTTGCTTAAAATATTGATATAAATAAGAAAATACCGAAAAACTAATTATTGGAAGAGTAGTTATTCAGTTTTTCAAAATAATGGCATTTGTAATGACCACTACTTACTATGTAGCGTGTGTAATAAGTACTACCCATTACTCAAATTCAAAAAGTTCTTGCTGGGTTATTACTATCGTTAAATACATTAATATACAAAATTAGAAACCAACAAATAACCGAAAGAAAGATACTCTCCAAAGAAAGAATTCAAAAGCAATGAATTTATACTAAAGAAATTTTTAAAAAATTATTATAATTTGAAAAAAGTGCTTTTTTATAATTCTCAGTCATGGTTTTTGAAGTTATTCTTTTATATTATTTTAATATAACTTATACTCTATAAGTGGTTTTCTTAAAGAAATTCAAAAAAAAAAAAATTGAATAGATTAATCTTTTTAGTTTCACTTTTGAAATAAATTTTAAATAACTTCCATAAATAACTTTTGGAAAACTCCATAGATCATTATGATAGCAAAGCCAGGAAAAGATTTGAGAGTCGCAAATTTTTATAGACCAATTAGCCTACTACCTTGTTTATCCAAACTATTTGAGAAAGTATTCCAAAAAAAAAATATTGCCAATTATATTAAGTTAATTCAACTTAATACAATCCCAGTACACCAGTTTGGTTTCCGCGAAAAGAAGCTGGAGAGATTCGAAAATCTTTTGAATATAAAAAATTTTGCTCAGCAATCAAATGCTCAAGCATTTGACAAAGTTTGGCATAAGGGTCTTATATATAAAGTCAAATGTATAACGCCTCTTAATACGCATAAGCTGCTAGAGTCATACATTACAAATAGATTATTTCGTATAAAACATGTAGACTTCACTACAGGACATTATGCTATAAAAGTGGGAGTACCACAGGGTAGTATCCTTGGGCCACTACTGTATCTTATTTATACCTCGGACTTACCTACGAGCAACAATTTAACTGTCTCTAGTTTAGCTGATGACTGCAATTCTAAGCTCACACGTGGACCAATGTATAGTATCAAGAGAGCTAGATAAATATCTTAAAAATGTGGAGACGTGGTTGAAAATTGGAGAATTCGAGTAAATGAACTAAAAAGTAGACACGTTACGTTCACATTACGGAGGGGTGACTGCATGTTGTATACCATGGCATACATATAGAAGCCAAGAGGCTTCAAATAAATATAAAAGCTTCCAATCTCCATTGGCTGATCAGTGAAAAATAAAAACTTTGCCTTGACTGCAAAGTTATCCTGTATAAGACTATTTTAAAACCAATTTGGACATATGGTATACAATTATGGGGTACTGCAAGCAACACTAGCGTTGATCTTATACAATCAAATATTCTTAGGTCTACAGGTGCATCATGATACATAAGGAATAAAAATATTGAGAGCTAATAGTTTTAAGTTTCAGATTTAAGATTTTACTAATTATTGTTAGGCCTACGAAGTAAGGGCAGATACAATAAATAAATGAAGTTATATACAAAAAAATAACTCCCCAAAAAGTATTTTCACTTAGTTCCAAACTTAAAGTAGTGAAAATTTTATTCCTTTAGAAGTACATCTCTCTTTTATGCTGGATAATTATTAAAATCTGTATTTGTTCATAAATTAGTTCCAATTTTGCATGCAAGACTTTTTTAAGGTTTACAAACTTAGGTATGCCCACGAAAAAATTAGTGCATTCAAAATTTAATTCTTATTAATGACCGTTTTTATAGATGGGGGGTATATTGACTTTGTCATTCCGTGTGTAACATGTCGAAGGAATCATTTAAGAATCCATAAAGTATATATTTTCTGGGTCCTGGTTAGATTCTGAGTCGATCTAGCTATATCCGTCCGTCTGTCTGTTGAAAGCAGGATAGGGCTCGAACAGGACAACGTATGGGGACGAAATTTGGCCCAAATATTTATCTTATATAAGGTTGGTATTGAAAATGGGCAAAATCGGTTAATTAACAAAAAAGTTATGGGCTAAAAACTAGGAACACTGGTTGTCCGTTGTAGCTTCATTTCATGCTTTTCTGCTGATATATCTTAAACAAAAGCATGTACGATAACGAAACTTTGTACAGATAGTTTGGGAGTCGATATAAACTTGGAAATGGGCAGGGTCCGACCACTTTACCGCCCACCTCCCATATAAGGTGAAACGTCAACTAAATTGTGTACAAAGAGTTCAAGGACAAATGTAAATTCGGAAACAAAAAATGGGCCGGCCCATCCCCCATATAAAGATAAATTTGAAAAAGTTGATGGTTTTATAGAGTCGGCCGTGGGTATATAGATTCGGCCGAGCCGAATATAACATTCGCGCTTGTTAATATTATCTGTACAATATAAAGGAACTTAATTATAACATTTAATTACAATAATACCTTTAAATTGCTTTTTGGTTTTAATGACTATTAACTCAATATTTTTTTATCAAAAGATGAGCTCACTTTCAGACCAAGAAGTTCCAAAAATTCCGTTGGTACGAACGAATGTTTCATCCTTCATTGAACACTATTTTTAAAGAAATTAATTTCTCATTCCTATCAGGAACTTTTTGTACATATTTTTTTCTGACAAAACACTCCTAGAAATGTAGTTTTTACATTGCTTCGCCCCAAGGAAATTTTGATTTTTCTCTTCCAATTTTTATTCTTAGTTCTTTTGCTGCTAGATTTGCTTTCGGTCTTTATATTTAAATCCCGAGAAACTGTATTCGCAACACATCTGCTTTGCTAACAAATATTTGGTTATGGTCGGATTGAATTTCACTCTAAATTTCAATTATACGTTAATTACACCAAGTTTGCTATTACAGCAAATTAAAAAAAGAGTACTTACTTATTTTAATTAATTGTAATTATATACGTAATAAACTGGTATTGTTGCCTTCTTTGTAATAAAATTTTAAAAATTTCTTCATGCTTTATAGAAAATGTTTCCATACAAATTTAATAAATAACACTCTGCTACAATCTGACACTACTCATTTTCACTTATAATGTAGGCTGTAAATGTTCTTGAGTACATCACAAACCCTTTTTAAAAAATTTCGAAATATCTTCTAAATATTGAAATATTTCAATTAAATTAGAGAATACAAGAACGTAACTTTTTAACCATACTAAAATCTTTTATAAATACAAAAATAAATAACGATTTAGTTAAATTTTTTTTTTATTTATTTCCATTTTTTAATAAATTGCAATTAAAATCAAAAACTTGTAGTAAAATTTATTTATTTTTTTTTTTTTTTTTCTTGGTAATTATGTCTTTTATAAAATATTAGACCAAACTTAAAAAATATACGGTCGAAAATAAAAAATGATCAAGAGAATGACTGAATTAGGGTTACATTTATACTATAACCTACACAAAAACAGTTTTTATTTTTAAACCGATTTATTATGATCTCAAAAAGGCTTTACACTATACTATTGCTTGAATTATTTTTTACTGTAGCAGAGTGTAAAAAAGTATTTTTGTTATATACAAATTTTAATTTCAACATCCTTTAAATTAGATAAACACGAGTACAAATGTCACGTAACAAGGAAAAGATTTTTCAACATTAATTATAAAGAAACGTTAGTTACCATTTATTTCTAAGAAAATCACACAAGAAAAAATACTATATTCGAAAATCATGTGACAAATAATCAAAATTTCTTAGTGTGTACAAAACGTAATAAGGACATGTAAATCACAACAACTAAATCAAGATAATACACATCACTCTCTTCTTACATACAATTAAATGAATAAAATAAGAATGAGTTTGTCATCATTTAAATATATGTATATTTTAAAATTACCTAAAGGTTCGTATTTAGTTGCTAAGTAAGAGCGCAATGTCTTGTTAAGTAGTACCTTTTCGATTATAGAATTTCTTAAAAGAAACACTTAAATTAATAATGCCTAAAATGTCTATTACGTACGTATATATGAGTACTTACTCGTATGTACATTCTATTCTACAAGTAATTACAATCAATTTTATTTCCATTTCATTATAAACTTTCTATGATACTTGTTCAACATATAAAATATTCACTTACATTTATATATATATACATACATACATACATACATACATACATACATACATACATACATACATACATACATACATACATACATACATACATACATACATACATACATACATACATACATACATACATACATACATATATCTTTAGTATGAATGTAATACATACATACATTCATTATTATTTTGTTGTTGTTATGTTGGCAGTATAAATTTAATTAAAAACCATTCTGCAAAGTACTTTCCATGTCAGATAATATCCATGCAATTAAGTCGAGTTGAAATGGAATCCTACCACACAAATACATATGAATATAAATACCTATATATATACAAATATACCTATAGACTATATACATATGTATATAGTCATAAGGATAAACATTTATACACGTTCACAATTCGTATACTTTATATATTGTAGAAAATATTTCCCAAAAAATAACGTATACATCTAACCAATCATTCATATACATACATACGTACTCACATACATACACAAAATGCATATATTTGCCCATATTTTCATATATTCCAAAACAAAATCAACATGTACATTTCAAATTACTTAAATGAACGAAATGTACGAATGCTATGTAGTATTTTTGGAAATCACACTCATTTACACAGATACACACACATACACTTAGATCTATTCATTCCTGCACACTTGTACATACATATTTAATTTTGTATGCAATAATATGAAATTGCATGATTGTTGGTACAAATGAATGATTCATTGTCCTGATGTTGTTGATGAAGTTGGTAGTTAAAATTTTGTACAAAATATAAGTTATTTACTTATATTTTGTATGAAATAGGAAAAGAACTAAAAATAAAAACGAACAAATTGATATAAACATTGAATACTAGTCTCATTTAAATTCAATTCAATGTGTAAAACTTTTACAACACCTGATATCGGTTAAAGAGTTAAACATGTTTACTTTAACACGCCACTATTACTACAACTAACTACATCCTGTGAACGAAATAATCATATATCTCTTCTTCCGCCTGCCTACCTTCACACTCATCTTCATTTATTTGTATTGCCGCTCCTGTAAGGATTACCAAAGTATTTCATTTCGCTTAAAATGCGCTAAAATACAAATTTCCTTTTCAATTATCAACAACGACTAAATATGCAGTAAATGGTTTTCAAAAATAATGGCTATGTTACTGCTACATAGTAGTTTAAGCAACAACAATTTCAACAACTAAAACCAAAAAATAGTAAACAAAACAAAGATATTATCCTATTGAAAAAATTGGTAGTTGAATATTACATTCGAGGTATATGTAAGTAAAGGGTGTATACAATAAAATTGGAATGAATTTTACTTTTTAGAATAAATCCATATGGAATAGATATTTATTAACACATTCCTGCCTGTATGCATATATAGCTACAATGAGTAGTTCTTGACATCGATTTAAATTTGCTTTTAGTGAAACTTGCGGTGTTGGAGATCATATTATGACTGCGATCTACTGCATTGTATTTAAAAGCTTTATTTCTATTTTTCGCAATATGCTGCTAGGTTTTTAGTTCTTCGATGTTGATTAATATTATTCTTAAGTTATGCCACATCAAGTTTAGTCGACCACTTCGTCTGTTCATTTAATGATCAGATAAAAGATTATACATTTTCCTTCTCATTTGTAGTGATCATAAATACATGACTGATATTAAGATTTTCTTATATAAAAAGTTTAAGAACCAATTAAAAAAACAAAAAAAAAAAAAAAACAATTATAAGAAATAATGTATTTAAACAATTCTAAATTATATTTCCTCTTTCCAAAGTGTCTACACTGATCCCAAAGTTAAATACAATGAAAAAGTTCGTTGTTTCAATGAATTTGTTCTCTAATTTTGATCTAACGAATAGAGACGTTGAAACAACGTATTGCCTTACGTTAAAATGTATACAGTCTTAAAATTAAGCTTATTTTGATTAACACGTTCGCTGAATAATTTCAATGAACAGTACGTTGACTTAAAGAACTAGTAAATTGTTTTTAATAAACTTATACGTTGACCCAATAAAAATTATTCGTTTTTAATACTTGTTCATTAAGTAAAGTTTATTCTTTCAAAAAAAAGTATTAGTACTTTGAATCAATCTTTTTTATTCTTCGAACTAAACACACAATTTCATTGAACAAACACCCAAGCTCTCAACAAACATGTTATTTTATTATTTAAAAAACTAGTTCTTAAAATCAAGGAACTAATACGTTCAATCGAACGTATTTATTACTAATTTTTTAAGTAATAAATTTAACAAATGACTTCAACGTACATAAGTGCGTTGAATATTTCAATGACTACTTCTATTGAAACAACAAATTCGTACCTTGAAACAATGAATTCTTGGAAAAAATCAACGAATTTCATTCAGGTACTTTAATAAATGAATTTACTTTTTATTGTAAAACGCAATTCAAGCGGATATTTTGTACATCCCTAAAATTATAATAAAACTAACAGTTAAAAACGTTCTTTCGAGACAATATACACTTGCTAAAACATTTTGTCCTACGTGACTCCAAGGCGAAACAATTGCAAAGAATATACTCTGAGGTTTCATCATAAATTTCTAAATATCTATATTGTTGCCTAGGATGTATTGGTGATATCTCAAGTCAAAATTTACGGTGATTAATTCCGTTATTACTCTTTTAAAACTTTTTTCATATTTATGTGTCTTCTTCTTTAATTAGAATATTTAATGGGACTATTGTGAAACATATCTTCATGGCGCCAGTAATTAAAATGCATGACAAGCGATCAGTATTGCCAATTTATCCATTTTAAAACTTTTTATTTAGCTTTTAACCTCAAAATTTTCGTTTTAGCTTCTGGCTTTTTTTCTAGCATTTTTTGGAACAGTTATCCCATTTCCTTTAAAAATCTTCTATATTTTGGGACAACTTTTTTGTGGTACAAAAACAATGTTATTGATTTAGTACCACTCCAGAGTTTTCTTACCGTAGTAACATGATACCAAAAAGGGCCAAAAATGTGTGGACACATTATGCTGCAAGGGAGTACTGTGAGAACCTTCCAGAATATTACTTAGTTTTACTTATTTTTATAAATTTTATTTTTATTGATTTCAAAGAGTCTAAAAACTAAAAACTAAAATTATTTTATAATTTTCATTGACAGAAAACAATGTTTCTATTTTAAAAGGTAATTTTATATTTTTAAAATTTATAAAAATAAGTAAAACAAAGTAATATTCTGGAAGGTTCCCACAAATGTATATTTCGGTACTTAAGTATATAGCCGACTGTGACAAAAGACTTTCTTGTTTTGCCACAACTGCATAAAGCTTGTCATACCAGGAATTTTTTAAGAAATTTTGTTTGCTTTTGGGTCCTAAAAATATCTTCAACATTTCCTAGATTATTAGCAACATACAAATTTTGACCCAGAAGCTGATAAAATTCTGCCAGCCCATACGTTTCGTCGTCGTCCATTATACAACATGAGAATTTTTGTATGAAATTTGATTTTAATTTCCATGCCCTATTCTTAGCTTCTAAATTTTTTGCAGAATTCCTGTCTGGAATTTTTTGGACTTTATATGTTTTCAACTCCTCATTAGCTTTAACTTTTCGCACCAAATAGTCAGAGCATTGAGCTAATCGGCTGCTTTTCTACCAGATGTGTTTGGAGCTCTTTTCAATATGATTTAAATTTTCTGGCCTTCCCAATATAATGTGGACCTTTTTTTTCTTCCCGAACTAGGTTTCCTATCAATAGTCAAATTCTACTGATACTGTTTAATAACATTGGAAACAGTTTGACAGCAGACATTTCATTTTATGGCCAATTTTTTGCAGTACAATTTTGAATTTCGAAAAAGAATTTAAATATTGCTTCCGGAAAAAGTTATGAGGCGAAACGTGTGTTAAGATTTTTTCGAACGCACTCCTTACAAAAATTAAAAAAAGTACATTTTTAGTTTTTTTTTTTATCATGTCTGGGAGTTTCAGAAAGCTCTGGAAAGAGAAAAACGCTTAGAAAAAGACAAATAAATATGATTATCTCCTCTCCTTGATAGAAATTTCGAAATCCGGTTCCGTTAGGATTCGTAGGAAAAGTTACTTAAGTAAGCCAAATTTTAATTTTCTACGTTTTCTGGGAGCTTCAGAAACCTCTGGAAAGTGAAAAATGCTTAGCAAATTATATATATAATAGGGTGATCGACGCGGTTTTCCAACCGGTTTTAAAACCGGTTTTTTCAGTCAATGTACTGTCGGTTTTTTCAAAATGTTCATTTTTCGAATGTGGAATAGACCGGTTTTTTTGAACACAAAAAACCGGTTTTAAAAATAGCATTTTATTTCAGAAAACATGTACTAAATAGTGATATTTGAATTGAAATTTAGGAATAATTTTTTAAATATTCATAAAGACTGATTTCTTATGTTTTAAAAATATAGTTTAAGTCTAAATTAGAATTTATTCTGTAAAATTAAACAAATAAATAATTAATAATTATCCTGTATGAATTATTTAATCTGTTGTAATATCTGTAATATTTTTACACCAAATTTATTTTTTTTAATCTAATATTTCCTTTATTTTTTAAAGGTGTTGTGTTAAAAAAGTTTCACCTGCAGAATCGTTTCAATTGAAACAGGCTTCCATATTAAGCCATGGTTCCTGTTTATGCTGACTAAAATTTAGATGACTTTTTTCTACAATTTTGAAACATAATTATCTTCTAGTCATCTAGATATATAATTTGCTTAGTATTTTTTCTCTTTCCAGAGCTTTCTGAAGCTCCCAAACGACGCACAGTGTGCGATTCAAAAAATTAAATGAAAATAATTATGGAACTTTGGAACGGCTGTTCCGATTTCCATGAAATTTTACGTGGTGATAGTAGAGGTGTAGGCAAATTTAAGTTTTGAACTTGGACCATATAGACCTACAGGGGGCAAGTCCACAGGGTCCCAAAATTGGACACCTCGGGTGTAAAATTTGTTAAAAACGCTCCTGATTCCAATGTTCCATAATTATTTCCATTTTTTTTTTTTAATCGCACACTGTGCGACGTATAAAATTAAAATTTGGCTTAATTATAAAACTTTTTGTCCAACAAATTCTAATGGAGCCATATTTTGAAATTTTTATCAGGGAGCGGATATAAGAGGATTTATGTGTCTTTTTCTAAGATTTTTTCTTTTTCCAGAGCTTTCAAAAGCTCCCGGAAGACGTAGAAAATTAAAATTTGGCTTACTTATAACCCTATTCGTCTTACAACTCCTGACGCAGCCAGATTTTGAAATCTCTGTCAGGGAGCGAAAATACGTGGATCTATATATATGGATTTATATATATCTTTCTTAAGCATTGTTTCCTCTCCAGATGACGTAAGAAACTAAAAATCGGTTTACTTATAAAACTATTCGTTCTACAAATTCTAACAGAGCCAGATGTTTCTATCAGGGACCGAAAAGTTTTGGAAAGAGTTGCTTACTTATTGTTTGCTCTCCAAATCCTATCATAAACTGATTCTGTATTTCAGCCAGGGAGCGCATTTACGACGATTTTTTTTATTTTGAAAGGTTTACGAATTTAAAACTTTAATCAATATTATCCCAATAAATTCTAACAGCATCAAATAATTGACTTCGATTAGGGAGAGGAAGGTGTCTAAATGTTGTTCATATTTTTTTCTTTTAATTTTCGGATTTGTTTGTGCATATTTTCATTATTATATTATTTTTCCTGACATTGTTAGGCTTTTACGCTTGTATTTAATAAATTTTAACTTGATTATAAGAATTATTGATTTTTTTAAAGAAATGTAGTCTTTTGATATAAATATTAACTTCTGCAAAAAACCGGTTAACCGGTTTTTTCTGAATTTCAAAAAGTGCAACCGGTTTTTTTAATATACCAACTATTCGAACTATTCGAAAACCGGTTTCTCAAAAAAATCGAATAATCGATCACCCTAATATATAAGTATACACAGAAAAAAGTCACCAATTAACAAATATATATGAAAATAATTCATTCAATTATAAACTTGTTTAAATTTGCACCTCTCACCAAAATGATTATATCAATTACTAAAAACTTGAAATCAGAAAAATATTTTCAATTAATAAATTAATTAAATCAATCAAGTAGATGATTGAATGAATTAAAAATGTGTATAGGAAATAATTTTTGTGCAAAATTAAACAACTGAGTTAATTGAAAAAAAGACAGTAATAATTTTTTCTGTGTAGATAGATATTACAGGGATCACAGCAAATTTTATATTAAAAAAACTATATAAATCTGTTTCTAATAGAATTTAAAGAGCAAACAATTGTATAGAAAATTTAAAATTTTTAAACCAAAATCGCCTAAAAATTACATAAAATTAAGAAAAAAATCCGCGAATTTTTGGTCCTGGATAAAAATTTTAAAATCTAGCTTCGTTTGTTTTATAAGTAATCCGAATTTTCATTTTCTAATCCATTTAGAAAATTTGAAAAATTATGAAAAAAAATTTTGTTTAGTAAGTAAACCTAGTAGTAGATAAGTAGGTAATCCTCGAATAGAGTATCAACATTTAATTTTCTCCCTAACTATAGACCTTATAAAAAATGTATACTTTCAATTCGACTGCATTTAAAAGGTTCCAGCCTTTTTATTATCACAAACAACATCATTGAAACGTTTGCATGTAGTCGTTATACAGTAGCTTGTTATTATGTATTTTGTTTGTTTATTTTTGTTTTTAACATTCATGTCAACGTCAACCGAAATTAAGTTTCGTGTAAATTTCTTCGCAATTTCTATCGAAAAATTAAACAATGAACGATAAAATCCAAAATACTTCCTGTGGCCGGGAAGAAGCAAAAGAAAAAACGAAGAAGAAAATGTTGGGAAAAAAATACACAATTTCCTTCCTTTAAGTTTCCTAAGTGACTTCCTAGCTTGTTTACTTCATTGAATGTTTGCTCGTGTTCAGTGTGTTGTGTGTTTGCTTTACCAGCTTAATAAAGGTTGGCATATAAAATAAAGCAACCGCCACAAAAACAAAAAACTCACTCACACCTCTTAGCGTAATGGTATCAAAAACACATCAATATTCTATAACAAATGAGTCTAAGTTTGTCTGTTTATTTCTTACTCCGTCCGTCCGTTTGTCTGTCTGTCTATAAGTATTGTTAGGTTTTCATTTGTTTTTTTCTAGTTATACTTATATTCCCGGGGTGGGTGTCGATACTTACATATAGTATGTAGAGGTGTGTTTGTGTGCAAGTAAGTTTTTGTCTTTATTTTGTTCATGTATTCAAATTTTACGGATGTTTGCTAATATACATGCAACATTTCTTCCTACAATTATAAAAATATACTACGTATACGTGCATACAAAAAGACAGACAGACAAACGTCTATATAAAATGTTGTCTATTACGTTTAAAATATAAATATTTCATATGCAAGTGCTTGCATAGGAGAGAAAATACTTTAGGCTTTCCCCTTAAATTTTTTACTTAATAGAATATAAATATTTTTACTTTTAGAAAAAGAAAAATCCTCTAATTTTATTATATTTATATTATTATCAGTGTTGCCAGTTTAGCCTTTTTAAGGCTAAATCTAGCCTTTTTATTTTGCTTTTAGCCTCAAAATTTTCATTTTAGCTTCTAGCTTTTTTTCTAGCCTTTTTTTAATTCTTAACATAGCCTTAAAAATGCTAAAAATTTACTAATTTTACTTATTTTTTACAAAATCGTCAATTTAAGCATTTTTGTGTATTAATTCACACGAAATTCCAAATTATTTATGTATAACGCAAAATTTTGGACTGCGGCGCTTCACACTGTAAGAATATTAGAATTAATTTTTAACAATCTTTATTTCCCATAGATACAATTTATGATATAATTATAAATTCACTAATATATGTTAAAGAAATACCGAAAACTAATGAGAACAAAAAAATAAATGGGTTTTTTAACGGCTTTATTTTTTTGGGACACTTAGCCTTTTTGACCTTTTTTAAAGCCCAATTTAACTTCTTTTTTTCTCAAGTCCTGGCAACACTGATTATTATATAAATTGTAAAATTATAATTTATCTTGGCTCATCCTAATTTTATTTTGAAACATGTTAGTTTTAGAGATCTTTATACGCAATCTATGCTTTTGGTATTGTTGTTTTTATTTTCATTTTGGCAGAATGTTGTCGGCGTGGCGTATTTCTTGGTTTTAATCACATGCAATTTGCTAGAGTTAGAGCAAGTGCAAATTTGCAGCCACTTTTAACACAAACAAATGAGAAAAACAAAAGCCAAAATAACACAAAAAGTTAATTCATAAACATACTAACAATAAAGGAAATTAAAAAAAAAAAAAAAAAAAAAAACTAAAACCAAAATAAGTGGAGGAGGTAGTGAAGGCTACGGTTCTATATTGGTTAACTAACTCACAGCTAAATGTGTATATGACTGTCTGTCTGTTTGTCTGACTGACTTTCCATGCTGTTCATATAACTAAATATTATAATGTTTCATTTACTACTACATCACATGCTGGTAATTGAGTTCACAAGTAGATGAAGTTTGTTGGCTGTTGGTGTTGCTACAACAAAACATACTACTCATATTAGCAACAAGTACTCAAAAAAAATATACATATTTACTTGGCTTATACAAACACGGTTATATTGGATATTGTATTCTAATTCTTTGTAAAAAAACAATAAACATTCTTTCCCTGCCTTTCATTCATTCATTCATTTCATAGATTTTTATATAGCATTTTATTCATACAAAATATGTAGATATTTTGCACTTGTTGTATGTAAAGTAAAATTTTTCTTTACACTTTCAAACATTTTTTCATCTTTAGTATGTCTTAATACGTTATTTTAGTGCAAAAATAGAAATATTAAAACAATAGAGAGCTTATAAATTTTGTAGTTTAGTTAAGTTTTTGAAATTATATGTATGAATGTATGCAGATGTAGAGATACTCAATACAAATTTATATTTAGAAATAAAATAAAGTTTTCAAATTGAAGTGGAATATTGCTAAAACACCAAACAGCCATCATGTGGTGCAGAGCAAATTAAATATGCATTCGTTTTAAGATAAAATTTTGAAAACTTTACCAAAATTCAAATAAGTAAATAAATGTTTGTGAGGAGAAGAAAAAGTTTTATTTTAACAAAGACATTTAGAGAGAGTGTGATACATACATAAATAATAAACATTTATAGAGGTTTCAAGTGTGAAGTGTTAATAAGAAGAAATAAATGCAGACTTTTAGGAGCCTTGAGTGAGAGATTTAAAATTAAATATGAATTCAATAACTACATATTCAATGATGATAGTACAATTTGAAGGTTTAAAATATATTAATATGATAATCGTAGACTACATAGAATATATTCAATCTCAGGTCTTACCAAATTAACGGATTAGGGCAAAGAGACATATAAAAAAATGAATTGATAATACCGTAAACCTGATTAAAAACTGTTTACTTATGATAAACATTTATCAAATTGTAAAATCTCCAAATATTTCTAAATTATAATCGATTAACATGTTTTATACCAATTTAAACAGAGGAGAGTTTACAGATTTTTTTTATAAAATTTTAAAGCAAACTAGGATATAATAACCGAATAAGAGGTCCGGAAATTTCCAATATCGCCTTTTTTAACTTAAGATAAAAAGTCCTTCAAAAATGCTATAAATGTGAATAAAAAGTTTCCAATCTAAATATAATGAAATATATTTTGAAGAAATAATACAAGATTTATATAATTTTTTTTTTTTTTTTAATTTTATTCCACACACTGCCAAGGCAAGATATATAAAATGTGGTATCATTTAAAAGATATTTCGACGGTGCGTCCATTGGTATATAAAACATATCCAAGAGTGACCATAAAAAATAGGATGTTTCATGGAATAAAAAATATAGAGGTCACTCTTGGATGTGTTTAATATACAAATGTATAAACCTTCCAAATACCTTTTAAATGATACCACATTTTATATATCTTGCCTTGGGAGAAAATACAAAAAAGTTTTAAAAAAACTGAAAAAGACCTTTTTTAAAAATGGTCCAGCTCACGAACGGTCAGCAGTAGAACCAAAATATTTTAGAGAACTTCATAAAACATATCAAGGTAAATTTTGAGGGAGGTAACAAAGTCCCTTTTTTTAATGAGTCGCCTTAATATTTATGTTTTTACAAAAGTTCAATTTTTTCTAAAAATTAATTTCTTTTAAATGATTTTTTTCTAAATATTAATTTTTTAAATGAGTTTTTTTTGAATTTTTCTCTAAAACATTATATTTTTACTTAAATACGATTATTTCTTCATATAGAGGCACTTTTTTTTTTTTTTTGTAAAACTGATATTTCACTAAAAATTTTATATTTTACTAAAAATTTGATTTTTCACTAAAAAACATACTTTTACCTATTAATAAAAATTTTCACTAAAATTCCGATTTTTTACAAAAAATCCGACTTTTACCAAAAATCCTATTCCTCACTGAAAATAATCACTTTTCGAAAAATTCCGATTTCTCACAAAAAAAAAAAAAAAAATCGATTTTTCACTAATAATACTGGTCGACAAAAAGAATACACCACCATAGACGAATAGTTGGAATTGATGTATTTTGATGTGCTAAACACAAATCTGCTTTCAGTTTTTTTCCATCAGGTCTGGATTTTTTTTATGAGCATGTCTAATATTTCGCACATAGTAAGGCCATTACTCTAATATATTCCCTTATAACACAGTGTGTACGATTGACATAAGTGTTATACCAAAAGATGCGGACTAAAAATATATTAAAATCTTTCAAACTTCATTTTTTATGTGCTCAATAGTTTCGAAGTTATTTTGAAATAAGTGTCCAAAAAAATAAACTTTTCATGCAAAATTTTAGATTTTTTTACACCAAAAGACGAATACGAAAACTGTCTTCAAGGTCAAGAGTTATGAATCAAAATTTTCACGATTTTTAATTTTTAATTTTTTTGCTATTAATTACCAAATTACTACGGAAATATTAACTGAACAAAAAATTATGTAAATTCAGCTTAAAGACAATTTAAGTCGCTATATATTGGAGTTTAATTTAACTTAATTGGACAAACCGTTCTCGAGTTATACCAGTGTGACTGCCTAAAGAGGGGGTCATAGTAGTCATGCCCATAAAAAAAATCGATACGTGATAGAAAAAAAGTAAAAGCCGATTCTTATTTAGAACGTTAAATTCCATCTAATTCACCTATTTTTTTTTTATTTAAGGCGAAGAAAAATGTTATTGCCCGCTGGTGTATCTCCACTTAACTGTAGGAATGCATGGGTATCCTAACTTAACTGTGAATGGAATCATGATTTGTGCATCAATTTTTATGATACATGGCTCTATTAACTCGTAGTTTTGCCAGATTTGAGATAAAGATGATAACTGAAACATTTTTGATGTTTTCACTTTTAAAAAGTTGTAGTAAAAAAAAGAAATCTTGAATTTAGCATGAACTAATTTTTTTCGGACACTTATTTCGAAATATCTCCAAAACTATTGAGCGTATACAAATTTCTTTGTAGAACTACTTAAAGCCAATTTTATTCCGCATATACCCAGCAAAAAACGATGAAGTTCTTCAAGAAAAAGAACTTTTTCACAACTTCAAAAGTGGAACAAAGTGAATATTTTAAACTTTTTTGGAAGTAATTATTAAGAACTTCCAAAAAAGTGAAAATAAATGGATTTTTAGCCGGAAAAAATGGTAATAACTTGTAACAAAATTCAAATTTTAAAAATTTGAATGCATTTTTATTATTATTTAATAGGGCAAAAACAGAATATTTATTAAAAATTTTTATAAACATAGTTTTAAGAGAAGTGCTTCAAAAGCAGTGAACAGGAAGTATAAAAGAATAACATCTTACCAATGCCAACCATGGGTTAAAAAAAGAACTTCTGCAGCTCTTTTTCACCACTAAGTACTTCCTTCCAATGACAACACAATGTTAAAATCATGACTTTTTCAGTTCTTTTTTTGCTGGGTATATATATATATATATATTTTTTTTTTTTTTTTTTTTTTTTTTTTTTGAAGGAGCACGAAAAAACATTTTTTTGTCGACCAGTGTAATTCTGTTTAACAAATAAAATAAATCAAAAAAAAATTATAAAATAATTCTACGGCACAGAATTTCTCATTTTAGATACTCACGATAATACAGTTTGAAGTCAATAATACCTTTTTTAATTTACTTTAATTTCCGAGATAAACAGTTATATAGAAAATTAAAACGGTTGCACCACATATTGCAAAATATTTAGAGAAGTCAAATTATAGCTACATAACTTTTTAATCTCCTAAATGGTTTCGGAAATATTGATTTATTTTTAATTTCTTAAAAATTATTGTTTTTCAAAAAATCGAAAAAGAATTTTCCTTTATCTTTATCAACTATAGGGAAAGAGTAATGTTAGGTCATTACTAGGGGGCGGATTTATATGCCAATGCATGTTTTTTTTTTTGGAGCATTTAAAAATGATCTTATGTTGTTATCTATCCGTTATCTATTTTTTTTTATATTTTTTTATTCGATGAAATTGTTGTTTAAAATATTTTCATCAGAAAATAATTTTATAAATTTGTAATAAATATCACAAAAGATATTTATATTTTTTATTTCGATCATGAAGAAAAAAATTTATCTATTGAAAAAAAAAAATATTTTTATTATTTTTTGAACGTTAAAGATTGTTTTTCTATTGAAATAAAAATAAAAAGATTGTTTTTTTAGTATTAAAATCCGGTCTCTGGTAAAATGCACATAACAGTTGCTCTAGCGATTTTTAACACTCATTTTCCGGTTATTCTCAAACAAGTTACTAACACCGTCGTCATTTTAATTTTTCTTCCTGAAAATATTACTAAATTAGAGGGTTTAGAGTCATTAAGTACTCAAATCAGTTTAATAGAAAGTGCTATTGCAAAAATCGAAGCTGCAGAAGGTCCCGTTGCTAGAAAAATAAAATTAAAGTTGCAAGCTGTTATTAAAAATAAATAAATGATTTGAGAAAATGAAAAAAAAAAATAAAATTCAGAATCAATTACTTTACGTTCAGATGATGTTTCGTGTTTAGAAGAATATTCTTCTTCTGAACTATATTCTACTATCACTTCTGTTGACGTTGAAAGATCATTTTTTATGTATGTACGCCAAAATAGACAATCATTTACATTTGATAACTTAGTAAAAAATATGTTTGTGTATATAAATAAAAACCTATCTAAGGTTGTATTAAACTCAATGTGACTCAAAAATGTGATCATAAGGAGTACAAATTTAAAGGAATTTTTGTTTTTTCTTATAGAATAACTTATTTTTTTTTTTTTTTTTTTTCTTTTTATTTAATAAATATTAAATATTATAGGCGCATATTTTCCAAAAATAAATGCATAAAAATCCGCCATATAAAAGTATCACTAGTATTAGTACAAAAAGTATTAACAACAATCAAAATTGCACCTTTTATCAAACAACACCCAGACAAGGTTAGCAACGCTTGAATCTTGACACTGTAATAGTTCTCATAGTTGCCAGATAAATTTGGTGAAAAATTTTCAAATTTGGAGAAAAAAATCGTCAAAATCGTCAAAACAACTATTTGAAATCGTCAAAAAATCGTCAATATGAAAAATTACGTTTTTTATATGATTTTTCTGATGAAAAATCATATAAAAAATATATATAAATAAAAAAATATATATATAAAAAATACAGTACTCCAATTCGTGCAATTCAAAGTTTGTAAAGAGAACCGGTTCAAAACTGGTCACGTGACAGGTTATCAAGTGTAGTGACCGGTCCCAGTTCCGGAACTTTATATGAGAAAAACCTGTCACTTTTATATGGGGTTGTCATTGGAGGTGGCTAATTAGTCCCTTAGGACAGGTCACAGGATAGATCACAGGACTGGTCCAAGAGGACAGGTTCAGTGTCGATTAATAATAATAAAAATTTGATAAAAATTTTTAAAAATTTTTTTATTATTATTTTTATTAAATTATGTTTATTTTTATTTTAGAATTTTTCGTTAATGTCGAGGGCGGCACCCCGAATCGAACCCATGTTCATATAACGTATGTTATGTTTTATAAGGCTCAACTACATAGAATATTTTCGCTTAAACTGCGACTGACAGCTAAGTTAAATACATGCATTTATATTGAGCGGAACCAAATCAGTACGCTAAACTTCTGCGTGAAGTACTTCAAAAATGAAAAATGTTCAACTTTGAAGTGCCGAAGTACGTAAATATATTTTGTCGGTTGTTTTATTATTATTTTAATATTTTTTCGTTTAGTCGGAAATTTTAATTTGCAATTCATTATTTCAACTGAGAACATAATAGAATTTTTACATCTTTATATTTTATTATATAAAATTTTAATAACAAAATAATGCAACGACTGGGTTATGTGTTGCGTAGCTGTCAGTCATTTCAAAAAATGGTCAATAATTGAATCGCGTTATAAAGAAATTGCGTAAATGAAGTATGGTACCTGTATGTAATTTGGTATGACTTTATCTTGCCTTGTTATAAAAAACACATAGGCTTCTTTGTAAGCCCATCTACGATATACGAAATTTAATTTTGAATGAATTCATCAAAAATGTCTTTGGATTCTTAGTTCGGCTATTTAAGTATTTCGGCCATTTGTTGGGTTTATTCGCCATTTCGTAATATAAGCATACATAACTGATTCGAATCTAATACTATATTGGTTCCCATAGATCTTTCCAAATAAATGAACCATTTACATTAGCAAATTTAAGAAGATTTTTATTTAAATTGTTACACACAGAAAAAAGATTTGTTGGAAAATGGTTGCAATAGTATAAATTTATTTTAAATAACCAAAAGTGTCTAAATCTAATGGATTTTCCATATTTATAATATTAATAACTTAATTGAAATGGAATTAGAATTCACACAATAGTTAATTTAGTTACCTAACCCAATTTGAATTATTTTAAAATTTATTTAAAAATATAAAAAAGACAACCGAATTGAAGCTATTATAAAAAGTTGTAGTAGTAACAAAATTTTAAACAAATTCGGGGATTACAATCGAAAATTTGGTAAAATTCATTGACACTTTGAAATAAATAATTTATTTAAAAGAAAAATTTGTGTGTTAAAATTATTTAAATTAATAAATTGTGCATTCAAACCAAGAAATGGAAAATATGTTTATGATGTTTGATGGTCCTATGGTTTATTATGCAAAAAATCATATCCACAAAGTTCAAGTCACATGCTCTAAATTTTTTCGTGTTTGATGTAATGGTAAGTGTAACTTATTGTCAAATATTTCTGCAAAATCATTGACTAATAATAAATTTCTTGCAGACAATCATTAGTGTAATGTTTCAATCAGTGGACAAAATATCTGTATCTGCTGTACTGTTGTTAAACGTTGTCAAGCTGTCGGTTTATACAGTGTTCTCAATTCCCGAATTTTGTGAAAAGTTATTTGGATCAGAATACTAAGTAGTACAAAAGTAGTTTAGTGCCTAAAATTTATTAGTGACCAAAGATTGAAGTCTTATAACTGTGATTTTTTATCAATATCCGCTTCGTCGAATAATGTCCAATACCAATGGTACATTATTCGACGATAACATTAAATATAAATAAATGATACCATTGAATATAAAAAAAGCAACTAACATCATAGTCCCGGAGTGCATCATAGCTTAAATAATGTATCATAATGTTATTGTATTTATTTCAACTCACCTATTTTAATTTTTAATAAAAATATATTAAAAAAATATATAATAATTCACAATAAAGACATTAATAATTTCGATCCATATTGCGGTTTTCATTTTAAATACTTTTGTATGTACCGAATTTATTCAATAGTCACAATTAAATTATGAGATAGTTCATACAACCGACAGAATTCGATTGGCAAAAAGTTCGATTGCCACAATAAATCTGTTTTCTCTGTGTAGTATTTTTGTACCAAATAATTAACCTTTAAAGAATAATATATAAAAAATTGTAAAAATAGTTCTGAATTTTCTTTTAGAAAAAAAATCGTAAAATTAGGCAACAGTGGTTCTAATACTTAAATTCGGTTCAAACTAGACAAATTTTCATCTTGATAAAAATATCACGTATGTTTTGATAACAAATTTCCTAGTCTGAACAATATGTTAAAAGATTTAAATAAAACAATTTAAACATATTGTTTATCTATTACTTTGTTTTTAATTTATTGACCTTATGTTAAATATCATTAGCTACAAAAGCAATATTATGTTCAACTCTTGCCTAGACCCTTGAAAAATAAGTTTATTGATAGATTTTTTTTATTTAACCTATAAATTTTGATAGTTTTTATATTACAAAAGTTAAGTTTTCTTCGTTGAGAAATTAGCAATATAAAATGTTAATGTGTTTTTTATTATTTTACTTTTTCTACTTCGTCTTTGTTTTTCTTTTATAAAAGCAGTCAACGCAATTTCATATATTAGTTATTTGTTTAAACGAAAAGTTTTTGTTTTTATTCAATAGTAATGTTTTTTATTTATTTATAAAACTTTTACAATTTACAAAATTCTATTTCTTATTCTCTGCTATTTTTTTTTTTTTTACTACTTTTACTTCATCTTCGTAGCTATGGAAAGCCAATAATACAATAAAGTGCATGGTTAACCTATATTTCGTTATTTGTTGCCAATAATTTTTTTGTATTCCTTATTTTTTGGTGATTTTTGCCAATATAAAATAAGGAAAATAAAATTATTGTTGAAAAAATTTAAAGTTTTTTATTTTTCAAACTTTACCACACATACTTGTGCCACACTATAAGTTGTATAGTGTTTTTCGTCTCTTAATGTGACCAAAAAGGAACAACACTTTTTATACTACAAATATATATACACATAGTATCATAACAAGTAAAACAACAACAATATTTAAGTAAAAAACTCGTATGAATTTCTAAAGTTTCAAGTAACTTAAATCTTGCATTAAACTATTGCAAATAATGGCATTAAAATGTTAAACTTTTTCTATATATTTTGTTTTTCTTTTATCATTTTTTTTTTTTTTTTTTTCATACTACGTAACTGTCATCGTCATCGTTGCCACTGCTACCTACTTACTATCAGTTCGAATTGCCACAACTGACACACTGAAAGCGTTTAAAGCATCCAACCAGAAAATATTTACAAACAAACAAAAAACATCCATTTAGTGAAAAATTTACAGTAAAAACTAGTAATTTGAGAGATTTCTAGTGACCATATTGATCTTATGATGAATGTTTATTTCATTAAAATGAAATGATTTAGGTGAATTTATTCTGGTGTTAACAATAGATCTAAATATGTATCTTTAATGTATAAATTAATAGAACGTCCTTTATTTCAATTTGTAGTAGGATTTACTGTTGAAATGATTATCTACCTATTTTTCGTACCTTAATATTATTATAAAACAAGTGTGAAAAGAGCAGGTTTAAAGGAGAAAAATAATGGTAAAATATCATATAATTTTACCAAATACTACTTTGTAAAAGTACCGTCTTTCTTTTTGTTGGCAAAAAATAAAAACGCACAACTAAAAAACTTAAAGAACAACAACGAAAGAAAAAGTTTTTAAGCCACAGTGTAAATTAAAGTAATTTGGGTTTTGATAGAATACTTACTCTACTACTGTACAGCCACTACTATGATGAAGTATTTATTCTTATAAAATAACACAGAAATACTTAGTGGCACAGAAAAAAAAGCAAACCTAACGCAAATGTCTAAAAATGAAAAACTTTAAATTAACTAGAAGCTATAATAGGAAATATAACTTTCCTGTTAAGTGTCGTTTGACTGACAACAAATGTGACATACTAAAAAACAATTTATGAAAAAAAAGTCAAACATAACAAAAATAACACAACAGATATTCAACATAACATATCTAGCGAATACTTCAATCATTTCGAATCAGAGATTCTTAAATAGTTTTCGGAAGTTAAAAAAGCACCATCAAAATTCGTAAAGTGGTCAATAAATAATAGCGACAATTCTAGTAAGGTATGCCCCAGGATGTTAATTTTCTCTGCAATCATGTTAGAAAGTAGGTGAATGTCAAGACTTCATTATATTTTTAATCAGTGTTGACACAAAAATTTTGCCTCATGTCCCATATTCCCAATAATAACCATTTTTTAAATATAAATCGAAATTATATTCCCAAATTACTTTATACAAAATTAAATCTGGTGACGAAGTTATACAAAACTAGTTCTGAAGCAAAAGTTCTCAAAAACATTATTTAAAACCAATTTCGAATCACAATTCAATTCCGTTAGTGTCAGAATTGGTAGGCACACTGCTAGTTATAAGGATGTTATTAAAGAATCTAATGTGGTTCTGATTACATCAATTCTAGAGCAAGTTTCACAATTGTTCCTGGGTACATAAAATTATCTCGAATTTTATTCATTAGTTCGAAATTTACCTATTTGTATTTTACACATTCTGTCATTGGAGGGAAGACTTCCAAAGGAAGGGAGATGACAAAGAATTAATATTAAATAAATAGATTCTCTTATGTGCAATGCTATGTCAAAAGAGTCTGAAATTTTATTTTATTTAGAAGAAATATATATTTATAAAGAATACCTTCTCTAACGACACTTTAAATAAAACTAAATGATTTTGACCTCTTTAAATCTTAGATTAAAATACTTTTTGTACCATCCAGGGTACACTATAAGGTATAATCGTCGCTACAACAAATACAACAACCCAACTTTTTGCCTCTGGATCGACGATTATACCCGTTCAGTGTGCCCTAGTACCATCTATTATATTTAGTGTCTAAAGAAAGGAAACCAGAATTTGTAGCGAATTTTTTGGTAATGGAAGACGAAGCGTTTCTTTGAGGAATTTTCACAGAAGGCATAGTGAAATGTTTTAAATTTTTAATAAAGGAATTTCCACTCTACAAAGGCATGCACAGAAAAAGACTAAGGCGAATTCAAACAGGTGACCTCACTTAATCAGCTGATTATTTTTTTTAGTACTTAATAAGCACAATTTTTTCTTAACCGCTGAAATGTCAAACTTCATGTATAAAAAAAATTAATCATGTATAAAAAAATCGCTTCATTGTTGTTTTTGTATTGCTATAGAGAAAATATAGTTGAATTAAAATCTCTATCAAACTTTAAGAAACACTGTTTAACTACTAAACTGAATACGTAGTAAGTTGTACTTGTAACGTTAAAGTCCAGCAAACATAGAGCGTCAGAAGAATCACATGTAACTAGTAACATATTATATGCCATCTTTGGCATAAGTAAGTCAAGGATACTTATCACCACCGCAATAACTGCCAACTATAACTATGGCTGTGGCTATATTACCAATAAATACTAAATTACAAAAATACATCATATTAAGTTTTAAAAAAAAAAACAACAACAAATATTTTCAAAGGCTGCAACACAGCATGTTGAGATTTTCAAATAAAAAAATGCCTTACAAATCACAAAAATTAATACTTGTAATCAACTAAATAATGAAAGCTTAAATAGAAACTTGTAACAAAACACCACAAAGGTTAACAATGACCGCTGCATCACTGCTACGTACTGCTGCGCAATTATGGAGCTGCTTAAAGTAATCAAGTCAGCACCCCCAAACTGGAATTGTCCAAAAACAATGTCATCCATATTTTTTTCATTTTCATTTTTCATTATTTATTTGGAAATGTTGTTAGAAAAAAATAAAAAATACCATCATATTTAATAACAAAAGCAAGTTGTAATCTATACATGTTTATTTGTGCCACAAAGTATCAATAGCTACTATAAATATTATTTTATATTGATTACAACAAAAGACCCCCAGAATAATATATAGAAAATAGTATATCCAACTAATTACAACATATTAAAGTGCCGTGAGAAAACCTCAGAAATATATCTACTATATTTATATTCAGTAGAAGAAAAACTAAATTATCCATTGAAAATGATACCAAAATGAAAACACTAATCAATTGTTCACTTAAAATTTTAGTGGCTAGTTATATATCATATATATGTATGTATGTATTTTATTTTTGGTTTCGTTTTTCACCTTTTAAGGACTTGAATTATTAATAATAAATTTTTTATATGTACATATTTTTTTATTCGCTATAAAAACTGTTGACATTTTTATGATATTATATTTGTGATAATTTTTTAAAATACAAAAAAAAATCTGTATAAAAACATTATATAAATAATAAAATATCCAATATTATTTGTAATTGAGAGCGATTTTTTGTAAGTAGGTATTGAAAATATAAATAATTAAAAGTTTCAAGTTGAAATACTTAATGTGTAAATTAACTGTTTTTAAACTCAAAATTGTTAATTAAAGCGCCAGGCGTTGAAATATTATATTATAGCAAAAATTATTTAAAGGTTGCAAAATATACGTTTCAGTTAGGAAAGAGGACAGAATAACCATTATATTAAAAATCAATTTCAAGTTAATAATTTCCAACTTTTTAAAGATTTTATAAATTCTTTTGCAATTTTTAATAAAATTAAAATGCAATTAAAGTGAAAAACTATTGTTAAATAGATAAGTGTTTTAAAAATGTTATAAATAACTGTGGGTTTTATAATATTCAATTTTAATATGAAAATAAATTTGAGAGATTAATTAATTATTTATAAAATGATTAATTTATTTAGGAATTCGCTCAAACCTACATCAGAAATACTTTTTATTCTAAAATTTTTAAAATTGTTTTTAGAAAAACGTAATGCTATTTATTTTAAGTCAGAATGACTCATAATGACATTTAAAGTGTTTACTTTAATTACATTTTAAGAAAGACAAAATCTTCATTTTTTGGGGATGAAATACATTTCTATCATTCAAAGAAACTTCTAGAATTTTGTTAAATTATTAAGTTATAATTTAATTAATTCCAAAAGTGATTAGTACTTTTAACTAAGTTTTTGTTTAAACAAAAACTTTATCAATTTAAATAGATATATTTATTTTTGGTGAAAAAGCACACAGTGCATCATATCACGAGAACTGTTTGTCTGATTTGGATCAATTAAATGAAAAACAATTCTAATTTTAGTTATCTGCATGTTATATCTACACCATATTTAATCTTTCGAAGATTTTCAAAAATAGTGTCCAAAAAATTTATTTTTACTATAATTTAAAAAAAAAAAATGTTTTTAAAAAATCTAAAACTACACTAAGGGAAAAAATTCGATTCAAAATCAACAACGGTTGTGCTCACATTGGTAATTTACGGTAACATCTTTTTAATACCTTTCGTTAACAAATTTAATAGAAAAATATGTAATTTAACAATTTGATACCGAAATGGTTTCAACTTGGTATCAATTAGGTATCTATTTTCAATAAGAATTGAACATGCAGTGTTTAATTTAAACACATACGGTGTAGATTCACTATTGACACAGGATGGTATCGTTTTCAACACGTATGTGATTAATATTTCTCTGGGTGTATCAAAAGTGCTAAAAGACTCCTTGGCACATTTTGATTTTTAGTATAGTAGAAATGAAAAATAGTAAAAACTCATAAGGTATTTTAAATAAAATTGCGTTACCAAAATTACAAATGTCTTTATTTTTGCTAACATTTTAACATTGACAGAAATTTTTGACAAACCACATCTTACTTCATTTTTAACATCCAAACGTGATCAAAATTTTGATTTTTTTTTCGCATAAATTACATATGTATTTATACTATTTTGATAAAAATTGTAGCAAAACTTTCAATTTAAGAACTGGATTACCATTCATATTCTTCATATTCTTTAATAACATCCTTAGAACTAGTGGTATTGCAACCAATTTTAGTACTGATGGAGTAGAACCTTATTGTGATTCTAAATTAGTTTTAAGGAATGTTTTTGGTTAAATAAAGCTTAAGGACTAATTCTGAATGACTTCTACATCTCTTCTCTGAACAAATAACTGGTTCCCAAATGACTTTCTAGAACTTGGATACAAATTTTCAAATTCCCAAAAATTAAAAAAAAAAAATAAATTGATTTAAAAAGAGGCCTTTAGGAAATGGCTCATTAGAATAAAAATAAAAAAACAGTTCCAGAAACCGTTCTCTAACGCTTTTTCAGGCCTAGTTCTAGAGGTGACAATTGGTCCTAAATCCAAAGTAGAACAAGTAAAAGCTATTTGCAAGCATTCTGCCACAGTAGTAAAACTAATAATTTTTTTTTAGGAACGCTTCATTTTCAAACAACGTATAATCTTTGCAATATTTTAACCAAAAATATTCACCCAACATAGTTTCAAAGTAAGCTTTGACATACGAATTATTTTTCAGTTCTATTATTTTTTCTTGAAAATTATCGGATTACGAAGTAAATTGGTTTGGAATTTTAGATTTAATCTTCGGATAATATCGGGAAAATTCATCGCTAAGTGACTCCAAGTGTATTATACTTTTTATATGTTATTTTTGAACATTAGATGAATCCAAATTATCATTCATCAGTGGAAATGAGAAATATTTTGGTAGATGGGATTGAAAACATCCTTTTATAAAGAAGTTTTGCACACAAAAGCACTTTTTTAATTAAATTCCATTAATTTATTAACTTGTCTGCCTTGTAATTTAATGTTTATATCATTTAACGCAACAAAAATTTGTAAGATATAAGCAAAGTTCACTGCAAATATTTTATAAAGATCTACATGTTTGTATAAAAGGAAAATGTCAACTGTATTTAATTCGTAGAAACTTTTCTGTAGTTTGCCCTTCAAAATCAAACGGACATCGATATGAAGTAATAATTTCTTATTTTCTGCGTTTAAATCGACACCTAGGGCTTTAAGAATTCTATTAAAAAAATAATTATAAAATTCAGATAAGATGTTCATAGCAAATATTTGTAGGTGAATAACCTGGTCGTGAAATATGTTTATCATGTACAATAATTTTATACACGTTTTCGGTCTCTCTCGTGGACCCCCTGGAATGTGGCTACGGACCCCCATTTGGGAAACTTTGCCCTACACCACCACAGGTGGTTGGGGTATTATGCGTTTGCGCCATGTTAACCTTGTGAACAAAGTACAGGTCGAAACTTTGAAGATATCTTGATGAAATTTGCAAAGAATTTTTATATTTGTGCCAAATTCCATGAAGTTCGGTCCATAATTGATCATAGCTCCCATATAAACCCCTCTTGTGAAAATTACATTAACGTGCATAAATCCCATAAGAATGTTAGTATCAACTTAATAAATTGTTTCTAAGTATAAATGACAGTGCAAAATTTTATGAAGATCGGTTCATACACTTAATACAAATATCGGTATACAATTGGCCCCTTCCCGATTTTTGGTAGACATAGACAATGGTGTAGGATATCATATAGTTGGGTTTAAACCGACTATATCTTTTTTTCTCGTTTTTTTTTTTTTAATTTAATTGGTAAAATTTTTGAAAATTTTTAATTTTTTAGAAATTTATTCTTAATAAAAATGTACTTTAAATGAATACTACTTTTAAAAATTAATACTTCTTTTAAAAATTTATACCTATGGTAAACATTTTTTCGCAAAATTCCTTAAAACTAGATCTTGTTTTAAATTGGTACATTTTTGAAAATTATTATTTTTTTTTTTTTAATTGTTACAATATTTGAAAATCTATGTATCTATACTTTTTGAAATTTTAAAAAAATTTTACTTTTTTAAAACTTTTCAAAAGTGGTACATTTTTCTTTATTACCTATAACTATTAAAAATGTTGTGGGTAGGTACTTTTTTAAAATTATGAATAATTTTTTTGACTATGGTAAAATTAAAATTTTTAGTAATATTCCAATTCTAAAACAACAACAAAATTATGGTAAAAAATTTATGAAACAATGGAGCGACAAACAAGAATCTTTATTGATCCGTCAAAAAATTAAATTATAAAAAATAGTTTCATTTAATTAAAAAAAAACACTGTCCTTTAAGTAAACACTAAATTTAAATATCTTCACATTTGAAACAAGTAAACAAAGAATTCTAAATTCATTTTAAAAGTATTGCAAATTAAGAAAAAAATAAGTTGAATCCAAAAAAACTCACCTTTATTTCTAGTAGCACATAATATAATGCTTCTTCTTATTGCTTTTCTTTTCTATTTACTTTTCTTCTTTCATTAAACACTTCACTATTTTATAATTAATAAAAGTGTCTTTTCATTGACACTTTAACAAAAAAAGGGAAATGGAAAGTAGTTGCATTTTCAGAAACAAATTAAACAAACAACAAAACACTTTAATAAAAACAATGCTTCTTCTTCTATTTCTCCTTACACAACTTCCCTTTGTTCTTTACCTCTTACATTAACAAACAACAAAACAATTTAAGCATTTTTTTCTCATTGCTTTATTTTGACTATTTTTTCACTTTTACTGATTTTAATTTAATAAACTATTATTTACTTGATTATTTAAATTACATATTTTTAGGCACACGCGCTGCGACCGCGATTTTATTAAGATTTATTTGATTTTAATTTGATTTCATTTTTTTTTTCTAAATATATGGATAAACAAAAGCATAATTAAATAGATTGTCAAAAATTTCTTGTCCACAATACAATGTACAATCAATTGTAGACTTGTTAGTAAGTCATGTTACATACATATGTATTTGCTTGTTAGTTTGTATACATACTGACAACTCTTAACCCCCCTAACCCTTTTCTAATATAAAAGAAGAAAAAAACACTGATGATTTGCCATCATTACATGTCTGACTATTGTATTTGCCAACAACAAATTCTACATAGAACATGTTTATTGTACGCATGCATGTTTGTATTAAAAAAAGCCTATGAACTGACCGTCTCACATACTGACACACAGTCATACTAACCCATTTGCGGAACAACAGACAGATCGTCACATTTGTTTGACTAATTTAATTATTCGTGGTGGAGCCTTCGCTAATACGAAAGCAAAATAACACACAAGCAATTAAGAGACTCCATTAAATTTTTCACACAATTACTTGCAAGAATTTTTTCAATTCATAATTATGCTTTTGCTTTTAAGATTTCACTAAAGATTTTTATTTAATTAGAATACCAACACTTTATTTAATATATTTGCATACTTTTTATTTAATTATTACACTTGCAAACTATTAATTTTAATCAATTTAAACAATTTTCCCGGAGTTACTAAGTTTTTACTTTTAATAAACGACTGCAACTGCATCAAAGAGAGAAGAGATGACATCTAACTAAATAGAGTTGCCAGATTAATGAATTTTAAGGAAATAGAATTATCTAACGGCCATATTTAAATGTATTTAGCAAGGATTTTAACCAAAACTAGTAAATTAACGTGAGGAAATCAATAAAAAGGAAGGAAGTAAAAGATTTTTTTAAAGGAATTAGTTTATTTTTTATTTTATTAAGAGGAAAATAAACATTGAATAAAAAATATATTATTTATAAGGCTTTTTCAAATTAATAAATAGTGCGTAAAATTATTATTTATTCATACATATTGTTGACATCTTCTGACATTTAAACTTTAACATTAATATACATACAAATGTAGTCTGCCAAATTACTACTTTATCATTTTAATTAAACAAATATTTGTTTATTTTGATCATATTAATAAAATTTAAAAATAAATTATGAACATGGATTATTATTTTTAATTATTCTAGGCTTTGTCAGCATTTAATAGCGATGTAGTTAAGAATAATTTATTACAAGTATTTAAATGAATTTTTTTGATTTATTTGGCCAACCAAATACGTATTTAACATTATAATTAAAAATACATTGAACTTTTTAAAATGTAAAATTAATATTTTCATTTTCTTTGCACATTTTTTTAATGTAACAAATTGTAACAGTCTTAGCTTATTCTAACGGTTGGGTAATTATGCTAATTTTCTTTTGAATATTTAAATATTTTTTTCTGAGTTGCTGGAACATCAAAAATTGTTAATCAACGCACCCAAAATAATATTGAAATTAAACTAATACAAATATTTCCGGTATTATGACAAAGTTATCCACTTCTTTCTTTATTATTACTTTCAATTTTTTTTTTTGTTTTGTTTTCTGGGTTTATTTTATATTTGTTTCGCTTTTTAACATACTACATCAACATAAATTTCAGGCTTCATTAATCATGGTTTAAATTTGAAACAAAACAAATACATAATAAACATTTCTAAACATGGTTAGTTAATGTTGTTGTGTTTGTTCTTGTTATTTTATACTTTATAGATGTTGAATCAACATGGTAAATGTGGGCAGAGGAAGACGTCTTAATCGAATAAAAACAACAACAAATTATTTGTTTAAAAGTGTTTTAAAATGTATATTATAATCTTGGTAGTAAACAAATGTAAATTTTATGCTTCGTAACATTAAATAGTACCTTCGATGAATAATATAAAAAAAGATCATCAAAACTTTAATTTAGCTTAAACGAATGCAAACAACTTTATTTTAAAATTTATTTTGATTTAAGTTTTAACTGATACTGTAACGTTTGCAAAATAATTAAGATATTTTGAGTTACTCCTGTAATTAAAATTTTTCTTTTCTTAAATACATTTAAATAAAATTATTATGTTACAAAAAAGATAACAAACTGACAAGACCTTCTGCCTAGAAAAATTTCTTTGTTAGTCTTAAAGCTCTCTAATGTTCTTAAGACACACACAATGTTTTTCTACTTCGAAGAGATTGGAGAACGTTAATAAAAAGTAGTAGGTGTGAATAGACGTCTGACTACATTTGTATGCATTTAGTTGTTCGTATGTTCATCAGTGTTTCATTTAATTCAGACTTTAAACGTTCAGGGGATTTTATGTAAATGTTTCAAGAAAACAAACAAAACAGAATATTGAACCAATTTGCACACCCACATTGTTTTTTACTCCAACTAAGTTTTATTCACGTACCTGTATAAACGTTTTTTGGTTTTGGATTTTATTGTTAAAAGCAACTTTTAATGCAATTGTCATAAATTATACTATTTATGTGTTTGTATTAAGAATTTGATTTAAATTGTTTGATATAAATATGTATGATTATTATTAATATAAATCAATTTTATTATTATTTATTTGCAGAAAGAACCACCACAGCAATAATATTCATTAATGATTAAGCCAAATATGGATAGTGAAAAGTATTCATTGCGTCAGAGACAAAAACGTAAGCACATTTTGACTAATAGCAGTCTAGATTCCCAGGGTTATGCCAGTGATAATTCCACAGAATCTTTGGCCAACTCAAGGGAGTTGGCATTATTTGTAGCATGTCGGCCTCATGCTACAAATAATGCAACAGGTGGCGCCAAATCTAAAACAAAGGCGGCACCCTTAAGTAAATATCGTCGAAAAACTGCCAATGCTAGAGAAAGAACGCGCATGCGTGAAATCAATACGGCTTTTGAGACCTTAAGAACCTGTGTACCACCCTGTATAACGAATGAGGATGCCAGTTGTACTAATGAAAAATTAACCAAAATTACCACTTTACGTTTGGCCATGAAATATATAGGCATCTTGACCGATGCTTTGGCAAATCCCAATGAGGCTGATTATGATTTTCTATATGATTGTACTCAACCCAGACCTATACAACCAGCAAAATCTGTAGAAAATTTTGAACCTTTGGTAGCGGAAATAAAAGAAAAACCAACAAAATCTGCTAAAAATAATAAAAATTCAAAGACTACAAAAACCACAACAGCCAATTCACGCAAATCTTCAGCCTCTAATACAAAACGAACCGCTAAAAAACAAAAATTAAATAACAGTGAAAATTTATGTCAAACCTCAACCTTAACCATTCCCGCAGTTTATCAAGAATCTCCTCCCTCCAATGCTTCTTCAGCCTATGCCTCGCTCTCCTCTGCCTCAGAGTCTTCAGCTTCTCCTATATCGAATTCTTCATATATGTTTGATCAAACAGCGGCCAATAACAACTTTACCTATACCCATCCTCAACATCACAATTCCATGTCGGATTTAAGTAATTTAATGCTAGAATCTGATGGAGAATCTTTAAATCTTTCCGAACGCTGTCTTAGCCCTTTACAGACTGCTCAAAAAACCTGCAATAACCGCAACGAACCTTACGAATGCTCACCTACCGAAATGCAAACTTTGGAAAATCCCTTAGAATTGAGTTTACGTTTAATGGAACCTGCTGCTGATGCATTAAGCCTTGCTGTAGATCCCATTATACCACCTTCTTCCTGCATCAGTCCTCTTATGAATTTAGAGCCATTTAATGCTTTCGATTTATTCCATAACGAGTTTAATGAACAATCGGCTTTGGATTTATTTTTAACGTGACTTTTGAAAAATTCTCAATTTTTTTATATCTTAATGTAAATTATAAATTTAAGTTATTTTTAATGTAAACGTAGTAAAATACTTGTTTGTAACGATAATGTTATATAAAGAATTTGAAATGTTTGAGGTTTATATATGGATTTTGAAGTTGGTCATAGAAAAAATTTCTTAAAAGGAATTTAACTCATTTTGTGGCCCATTTCAAATTCTTTATAATATTAAATATAAATATTTGTTTCTGTTTTTATTTAATAATTATTATTTTATTTACGTATTACGTAACTAATAATTATTAGAAATTTGTTAATTAACTTTTAGTTTTTTAATAGGTATTACTTTCTTGCTATAAATTAATTTAAATTAGATGTCTTTTTGTTTTTGTTTTCAAATATTTAGTTTTTTTATACTTCTTAATATATTGAACTTCCATATTTTATTATTCTTTTCTTTTTATTTATGACTTTTTTATTTTATTAAATTATACGTGTTATGAATTCTCATTTAATTTAGATTTTTACTTTTAATAAAAAATGAGTTTAACCTTTATGTTTTTGTTTTTTTTCTTTATTATTTTGCTTTTAATTTATTATTAATAACATTTAAAATATAATCACTAATATTTGGAAATTTTTACTAAAATGTTTATTAAATTTTGTTTATTTTAAATGTAAAAATTTAATAAACATTTTATTAAAAATTATATTTAATAAATTAAAGTTTTTTGAATAGAAAACTTTTTAAAACTGAATTCTCTTGTGTCATAAAAGCAAATTTTGTTTATATTTTAAGCATAATATCTATTAGATCTTTAAGCTAAATATCGAAAAGTTATTGAGATAATTAGTTTTAATCTTCTTTTTTATATATTTCTGTAAAAAAAAAAAATAATAATAAATTTCTAAATGCTACTCACACCTGAAACACCATTCATTCTTTTCACGAACTTTTTAAACGATTGTTAAAAAAAATGCAATTATTTCATTGAAATAAATATTAAAATTTAAATATTTTTTATGTTAAAAAATAAAATCAAAGTGTTTTAATTATTTCGTATAGGCAGGAGAAATTAGAATTATAATATGAAATAAAAAACTATTACCAATGTTATGTACTATGTTTATACGTTAGTTTTTCGCAAACAAATATAATTTTTATGTAATCCAGTTTCTGTTTAAAAGACATGTGGTTAAAAAAAAATGTATTTATTAATTAGTGGTACTAGATGGAAAATACAACTGTTATCGTAAAAATTCTTTGAACATAAAAAGAGGTGGCAACACTGCAGCTTAAAAATCAATTTGTTTACACAAATTAACAAAAGGAAATTTTAAATCATTGTCATAAATTTAATCTGGCAAATAGTTTTACTAATCAGTAATTGTTTCGCGAAAAAATTTTATTTTACAACAATTTTCTTTGCAAATAGGAGCTACGTATAAACGTAGTAATATTAACCTGTGTACAGATAATACAGAAATTGTGATAGGATAATTTTTTTTTAGAGTTCTAGCTTCATTTGTCGCTTTAGTGTTTTTAAGGGTTTGGTGATTTTTTGGAGTTTTAGTGATTTTTAATATTTTAGCAATTTTTCTCAGACTTTAACGATTTTTTGAATTTTATTATTTTTACATTCACTATTTAAATATATATTGAATTTGTCATTTCGTGTGAAATGTGTCAAAATAATCAGCTAAGACCCCATATAAAACATATTCTAAGTCCTCCTGAAAATATAAGACGAGCTAGTAATGTTCGTCCGTCAGTTCGTCATTTAAAATCTGGCGTAACTTCATTTCACACTATTTCGTCAATATCTTACAAGCAAAAATATTTACGGTTATGAAATTTTGTACAAATACTTCAAGGATTGACATAAACTTGGCGTGATCCTCTTAAATTACGGCCCGTCTCCCACATCAGGTAAAATTTTAAATTAGGGTGGCATAAAAAGTATGTTGATTTTTTCAGCAATAAAATTTAAAAAAAAACTGATCTGTTAAAGAACGAAGCAAAAAAACAAAGCAGTCTGTTTTCAATATATCCGCAATTAATTGATTGATTTTAGCGATTTTATAATCTCCGAAACTTTACCCGATTATATAGTGGGAGCCTGCAAAAATGTCATAACAGCCGACACACGGACATTATATATTTATTTGGACTTCCCTAGAGCTAGAAAATTCTTCCATTTGTGCTAGAAAAAAATAAATGTATGCAGAACAATGACCCTAAGCACTCATTTCTCCCTATGTCAGGGTTCAAACACAGACATTTTTATTCTCCTCTCCCTCCTACGAACTCAGAATTGCGACAAGAAAAATTGCTATGTGTGAACCCCGTCTAAGGAAAACCCTTTGAGTGGCCAGTGCAGTCTCCTGACCTGAACCCAAAAATTAGGAAATAAGACTGATATTTCATATAGTCCAAAAAGTTTTTACAAACGAATATAATTTTCTAGTTAATATTTTATATATTTTTCTTTTTATAAAAAACGGGAGAAATGTTAGTTGGGAAATTAAGAATTCTTATTTATAATTAATTTAAACTTTAAATAAACTGGATCACGGATTTCTTTATTATAAAATAGGAAACTATTTAAAATTAAAAAAAAGTATAATATTTGAATATTTTGTTTTTATTCAAAATTTCTTATCAATTCCTTTAAAAACATGGCTCAAGATTTCGAAAAAATTAATCGTCGTATAGTTGAAGATGTATGTCAACCTTTGCAATTAACTTCTGAAAATCTTTATAAAATTAAAGAACTTTTTCTAAAAGATCTTAAACTGGGACTAGGAAGAAAAACCAATTCAAGAGCTGTAGTCAAATGTTTTTTAACTTATGTACAAAAACTTCCCTCGGGTTGTGAAAAAGGTAGATGCCTAATTATGGACTTAGGTGGTAGCAATTTTCGTGTGGGGCTCATGACTCTCAATGGACAAATGAAATATAAAAAAATCGACAAAAAATATAATTTTCCTGAAAATCTTTTAAAGGGTTCTGGCATAAAACTTTTCAATTATGTGGCCGAATGTTTGTGTAATTTTGTGAAGAACTTAAATCTTCATATGGAAGAATTGCCTTTGGCATTTTCTTTTGCTTTTCCCATACGACAACATGGTCTGCATAAAGGTGAACTAATGGGTTGGGGTAAGAATTTCAATATACCAGATGTGGTGGGTCGTAATGTGGTGGAACTATTACAAGAAGCTGTTGAACGTCGAGGAGAAATTAAGATAAGCACATATGTGCTAATGAATGATACTACAGCTGTGTTGATGAGTTGTGCTTATAAAAATCTCTTTGTAAATTAGGTGTTATAGTGGATAATGGTTGTAATGCCTGTTATTTGGAACAGGTTAAATATATAACAACATTTAAAGATACCGAAACAATACCTACCATACCCACCATGATTATTAATACAGAATGTGGTTTTTTTGGCGATAATGGTTCCTTGGATTTCATACGTACCGAATGGGATTACGTAATAGATGATTCTTCTGCTACTAAAACTAAACGTACATTTGAAAAAATGGTAGCTGGACTTTATTTGGGACCTTTAGTACGTCTTATATTAATGGATTGTATAAAATCGGCAGTTCTTTTGCAAGGCATTATTACCGCTGAACTAGAAGAAGTGAATAGTTTTAAAACTTCTTATATATTTGATATTGAATCCGAATGTAAAGGTTGCCATAAAATTACCCGTGATATTTTATATTTGCTCGGCTATGAAAATCCCACAAATTGCGACTGTGAAAATGTGCGCTTTATATGTGAAACGGTTTCTCGCCGTTCAGCGGATTTGGTAGCAGCCACTTTGGCTTGTCTTATAGATCGCATAGGGGATCCCTTTGTCTCGATTGGTATTGAAGGAAATATTATTCGCAGCCATTCCCATTATTTGAAATATTTAGAGGATAAACTTAGGCAACTTGTTAAGTCTGAGCATAAGTTCGAATTAATTGTGTCAGAAGCTGGTACGGGTTGTGGTGCTGCTTTGGTGGCTTTAGGGGTAGCCAAACAGAACAGAGAGGTAGAAAGGAAAAAATCTAGGGTAAGCAGCTATGGTGTGGTAAATGTTGCTGGAAATAGAAAGATAGTGGATCAAAAGAGAAAAGTTTATACAAAATTAAAAGCGAGGAAAACGTTTAAAATCCGCTGTCATTGTAAATGAAAATTGTGACAAAACATTTTTCTTTGTCCAACCATTATCTTAAAGAAAATATCAAAAGAGTCTATCAAGATAAAAATAAAAACTTTTTTTTCGGTGTAATAAAATTTGTAATAAATCAAAATTATCGTAGAAAAATTAAATTCCCATCTTTATTTTAAGTCATAAATAAATTAAAATCAAAATTTTGTGTTGAAAAATTAATTTTCAAAAAAATAGTAAAATTATTTAAAATGTCACTTGAAAATGATACAGAACTTAATAATCGCAAACTCGTGGAAGATATTTGCAAACCATTTGTGTTAGATGATGAGACTTTAAGAAAAATCAAAGATCTCTTTATGACCGACATCAAAATGGGTCTGTGTGCAGCCACCAATGACAAGACAGATGTCAAGTGTTGGATTACATACGTTCAATCTTTGCCTTCGGGTTGTGAAACTGGAAAATTTCTAGCTCTAGACTTGGGTGGAACCAATTTTCGTGTATTGTGTATACATTTACAACAGAACCCAGATTTTCATATGGATTTTGAAACTTATGAAATACCCGAGGAATTATTAGTGGGACCTGGTAGAGATCTTTTTAATCATATAGCTGAATGTCTAGCAAAGTTTATAAAGACTTTAGAGGTTGATCCAGAGGAGGAACTACCATTGGGTTTCACTTTTTCATTTCCACTTAAGCAAAATGGTTTAGATAAGGGAGATTTAGTAGCCTGGACAAAGGGTTTCAATTGTCCCGGTGTAGTGGGACGAGATGTAGTGGAATTGTTGCGTGAAGCCATAGATCGTCGTGGAGATATTAATGTGGATATAACCGCTATATTCAATGATACCACAGGCACTCTAATGTCTTGTGCGTGGAAGAATCGCAATTGTAAAATAGGTCTCATTGTAGGTACAGGTTCAAATGCTTGCTATTTAGAGCAGATAAAGTATATAGATACTTATAAGCCCGAACCGGATAATAGAGTACCCACCATGATTATAAACTGTGAATGGGGTGCTTTTGGAGACCGTGGCACTTTGGAGTTTGTGCGCACCAAATACGACAAGGAAATCGATGAGGTTACACACAATCGTTGTCATCAGCTTTTTGAAAAAATGGTGGCTGGTATGTATTTAGGTGAATTGGTGCGTAGAATTATGCTTGACTGCTGCAAGGCTGGTGCTCTTTTCAAGGGCAACGAAAGTGAACAATTGCGTAAGGAGAATACATTTAAAACAAAATTTATTTCACAAATTGAAGAAGAAAATCGTGGTACTTATGTTATTGCCCGAGCTATTTTAGAAATAATGGGCTATAAAAATCCTAGTGATGATGACTGCGAAAATGTGCGTTATATATGCGAATGTGTTTCGCGGCGTTCAGCTTTTATGGTAGCTGCTAATTTGGCTTGTCTTATAGATCGTATAGGAGATCCCTATGTGGTGGTGGGTATCGATGGTAGTGTGTATCGTTTTCATCCACATTATCATAATCTTTTGATGGAAAAAATTAAATGTCTGGCAAGACCTGAACACAAGTTTGATTTAATGCTATCAGAGGATGGTTCTGGACGTGGTGCAGCATTAGTGGCCGCAGTATCCGCCCGCATTCTAAGTAGAGATTTAGAGAGAATTGAACGCAAAAAAGAACGTAAATCAAGACTATCGACTGCTAGACAATCTAATAAAATTAGTTAGAAAAGTAACATAGAGAAGCGCTGAAAGGACAGTCTGAAATTTTATATATATTAATTAAAATTTTTTGTTAATTTGAAAAATAATAAACAAATAATAAATAAATAATAAAAAGGCAGTTAAACTACTTAAAATATTGTCTATATGTTGAAATTATTTTCCCGACATCTGCTAATAATTTAGGTCATGTAATACACATCAATATATCGGTAAAGGTCCTAAGAATTTAACAATGGAATATAATCAAAATCGATCTAAAACAAAGTTAATTTTTCCCCAATTTCCCTAAAATATGGAATTTTAACAAAAACAAATGGGGTTTTCATAAAAAATCTAAATCGATTATTTAAAAATTATAGAATTTTACCAGTTACACATTTCAGCCAAAAATATTCCTTCTCTATATTTATTACCATATATTTTGTAAACATCCCCACTGTGAACTCGAACTTCGGTATTATTCCATTAACAAAAATAAGGTAACTTAGTCCGGGTTCACACACAGCAATTTTTCTTGCAGCAATTCTGACTTCGTAGGCGAGAGAAGCAAAGAGAATGTAAAAGTTTACTCTTCCCTTCTCCTCACTCTTCTATAAACTTAGAATTGCGGCAAGAAAAATTGCTGTGTGTGAACCAGGACTTAGCTTTAAAAAAAAATTGTATGTGGATATTTTTGAAACAAAATTCTTTACTTTTTGTGTATAAATAACAAAAGAATTCTAAAAAATAATCATACAAATGGAGGAATTTTCTATAAAAAGAAAATCAAAACTTAATCAGGAAGAACAATTAGCAAGAGTCAAAGAAATATGTCAACCTTTCTATTTAACAAACGATCAATTGCTCAATATAAAACAATCATTACTTAGTGAAATACAAAAGGGTTTAAAAAGGGCAACCAATCCAAAATCTACCATCAAATGTTGGCCAACCTTTGTTCAAGAATATCCTTGTGGCTGTGAGCATGGTATGTTTTTGGTAGTGAAAATAGGAGAAAGTAAATTTCATATTTCATTTATTCATTTGAAAGGAGCTCATAACTATCATTATGAAAAGGAAACTCAAGAAATTCCCAGGGAACTATATTCCCAAAATATTAATAATTTCTTTGATCATTTAGTAGAAAGCATAAACAAGTTTCTGAGACAACATAATCTAAATAGAGAACAGTTAAATATGGCTGTATGCATAAAAAGTTTAGTTTTGCAAAATTTAAGCCAACAATTTAATATACCAATTTTAAAGGATAAGGAAGTTTTGGAACTTTTACAAAATTCTATCAATCGCTGGAAAGATTTACGCTTAACAGTAGATACTATTCTTTGCAATAGTACAGCCATATTATTAGCAAATAGCTGGAAAGGAAGCCATTGCAAATTAGGGGTTAATATAGGAAATGGTTGCAATGTAGTATATATGGAACAAGTAACAGAAATTGAATTATTAACGGAACAAACTACTTCACCCTATATGATAGTCAATACAGAATGGGGCGAATTTGGTTTAAATGGTGAATTGGAAGCCATTCGTACCCAATACGACAAGCAAGTTGATGCCGTATCTTCGAATAAAAACAGACAAATATTTGAAAAATTAACATCGGGTTTATATTTAGCAGAACTGGCACGACAAATATTTTTGGACTGTATTAAAGAGAAAATATTATTTGAAGGTCATATAAGTGAAACTATGAAAATGCCATTCTCTTTTACATGTCATCACCTGAATAAAATGTTAAGCGAGGAAGAGGGCACTTTCGATCACATGTGTTTAATATTTGATAAATTGGGTATATCTAAACCAAATAAATGTGAGTGTTCCAAAGTATATTATATATTACACACAGTAACTCAACGTTCGGCTAATCTAGTGGCAAGTGGTATTGCCAGTCTAATGGAAAAATTGGCTGACAAACATATTGCCATAGGTTTGGGTGGTTGTTTTTATTTAAATTGTCGTATTTATCATGATATTTTGGAAAATAAATTAAAAGAATTGGTGAACAATGAATATACATTTGAATTAAAGTTTTTGGAAAATGATGTGGCTATAAGATCTGCACTTTTAGCAGCCATAAGTAAAAGTAAAGAATTTATATATCAAGGAAACTTTTGGAAGAAGCTGTAGATAGACAAAAATGATTGCAATGTGAAATATACAATATAAAAGAAATATTTGACTGGTTAAATTTAAAGCATACAAAATTTAATACAAGAGTATATCATATTAAATGATTTTTAAAACATATTACTTTTGTTTAACTGAAATTATTATTTTGTTGTTAATCATCATTACAATGTAAATTTTGTTAAAAATAAATAAAACAATAATAGTCAATGAATTACATTGCGATATGTAAGATATATACAAGATATAGATTTTACGCACTCACTTGTTAACTTTATTTATGTGTTATTAAATTATTAAAACAGTTTTATTTATTAATAACATTTTTATAAATTTTAATACATATAATGTTAATTTAAAAATTCATTTTACTTTAATTTCCTTTTACGCAATAGCAAATCCTTTCAAATTTTATTAACGGAAATAAAATATCAACTTCCTGTAAACAAACGAAAAAAATTTCTAACTGGCAATACCTTAAAATGACGTTATTATACATTTTCTTTCTTTTTTATATCTGACACAGTGGTGTTAGGTGTGACGATTCTACGTCATTTTGACGATTTTTTTTTCAATGAATTTAGTAATTTGACGATTGATGTTTTTTTTGATAGTGACGTTTTTTTTTTTTTTTTTTGACGATTTTTTTAAATTTTTGTAACAATTTTGTTGATATTTTTTCTTTTACGATTTTTTGAGAGAAAAGCCTAACACCACAGATCTGACATTTCTCTTGTTACATTTACAGTGATGATAACTTTTTATTAATTAAACCGCCACAATAAATAAAAAAAATAAGATAAAAAACATTTTGTAAATATTTAATATCACGTTTACACCATACTTAAACTAAATGGTTTTGACGAAAACTAAAGCCCAAATTACAATAGCGCGTAGTCAGCAACAGTATCAGCAAAAATTATCAGCTGATCACTGTCAGCAAAACATGTTGCTGCCGTTATAATTACAATTCAGCGTAGGCAGCCACAATTTACAACCACCATCTAGCTTTGTTCTACTTGTGTATTTTAGCCTCTCATTTATTTGCTCACTCTCTTTGTCCCGCTCTCAATCTGAATGCAGCGCAGTGAATTTAGAAACAGGGCTAAATGAAACAGCACTGCAAACTGCTGCTGACCAAATGTAATCAACACCATAACAAACAGTGCATTCTAAATAATCAGCTGATTATGGCAGCACACACTGCTGCTGGCTACGCGCTATTGTAATTTGGGCTTAAAATTCAAAAATCAATTCCTGTTCATACCTTTTTTCTACCCCATGTAGTTTTTGTTGACGTATATATTTTTGGATTTACTTTTAATAAATTATATTTTACTCCATTGGTTGTTAGAATGTTTTTAATAACATTTTATACACAAATTACTTTAATTAATGAAATAGATACATATAAAAAGAATATCTTCATTCATTTTGTAAAAGATTAGAAAACAAAAATTTAATGAGAAAATTACCATTCAATTTAGAGAATTTAGAGCAAAACAATTAAAATTTATAAAACAAATTAACATAAATAATTAATATTTATGTTAATTTTATTTCACTTTTTTCCATTTTCACCATTCAAAGTACTTTTACCGTTGAAATTATTACAATAAACATTAATAGCTATTTTAACGGTGAAAATATTTATGTAAAAATTTTTGAGTGCTATTCAATAGTTTGGAAATTATTTCAATCGTACTTCCTTAAGAAATTTGTTATAAAAATATTAATAAAAAGGAAAAATTTTAAAAAAAAGTTTCCCAAAAAAATTTTGGCTCTAGAAATTAAAAATACAGTAGTTTTCCGATTTAGCGAACATAATTGTTGTTAGACCTGTTCGTTAAACCGAAAAGTTCGTAATATACAATACTAACTTGAAGTAAATTCTTTACATATAATTCACTATAAATGTACAATATATTGTTTTTTTTTTTTTTTTTTTTTTCAATGCATTTTATTAAAAATAACTCTTTTAAACAATATATCATAAAAATATACCAAAAAAATAATAATTCATGAATATATTTAACCATTTATTTGTCTTATACGGTAGCGGCAAGTTACAAGCGCATGATAATTACCTTGTTTAAGAAATTCAATTCATAAATATTTATTCTCACTTTGTAATTACATTATGGGTATAAAAAATGTTGTCTCTTATATTTTTTATAAGATTATCTTTAATTTTAATATATTAACAACTGTGGATTTAAACAATCACGTGTAAGCCTTTTTGGTGATCATCAACAATTTTAATTTTATCTTTTAAAACGCTTTTGCATAGATTTTCACTGTTTACTCAATAAAATAATGCAAAATGCCAAAAGAAAAGAATAACAGAATAATTTTATACTTATTTGTTCGTTAAACTGAGTACATAATGAACTTTCTGTTCGCTATATAGGATACTCAATAGAAGAATGTGGCTCGTTCATTAAATGCGATGTTTGTTAAAACGAATGTTCGTTAAACCGGAAAACTACTGTATTAAAAAATGCAATAATCGGATAAATGTATAGGAATAGTGAGCTAGGGAGTTCAATGAGTACCCGGATAATTAATATAGGAAATATATAAGATTTGAAATTATTTAAAGAGCTCAGTAATTTCTTCTGTTAAGTTAGTGATAAAATTTTAAATAATTTGAAATAATTAAAAAGTAATTTTTTTTTTAATAAATAAAATTAACATAGCGTAATTAGAAAGTGCTCGCACACCTACAAAAATAACAATTGCTTGTATTTTGTTAGTGTAAAACTACTGCACATAATTTCTAAATGCTATAACCAGAAAATGAGAGAATGAAAGGAGAGGAAGAGATTTTGCATAGGAATACAAAAACAATTTGACAGTTCCTCGAGATATATCATTGAAAAAAAATGTAAAACAGCTGTTCTTATGAGTATACTTTCTAATTATATTATGAAAATTAATATGAAACAAAAAAGTTTGCGACCTTTTTAGCGATTCAACGATAAAATAACTTAATTGTCATCACTGCACAAATAACCAACAGCTGTTTGTTTTATTTCTTTTATTCTTGCTTCACATAATAAAATTGTTTAGAAAAAGCATTCGATTACCTTTACTAAGTTTTTTTAATAAATTTTTATTAAAATAAAAAGTTAATTCTTGCTTTAAATCGCTTAAATTTGTAATAAAACAATTTAATAGTTTGTTATTATCATTTGTGCACAATAGTAATGGATGCAGAAAATAGTCAAAAATTAAGTTTGCCAAATGGCGATGTTGTGAAAAAACCTTTTCTCATTGGAGTGGCTGGCGGTACAGCCAGTGGTAAATCCACGGTATGCAAGAAAATTATGACAGAATTGGGCCAGACCGATATGGAACATGATCAACGTCAAGTGGTGACTATTAGTCAAGATAGTTTCTATCGTGAGTTGACTGCCGCCGAAAAGGCTAAAGCTTTTCAGGGCCTCTACAATTTCGATCATCCGGATGCTTTTAACGAGCAGTTAATGTATGATACTCTACAAGCCATATTAAAGGGTATGAAAGTGGAAATTCCTACCTATGACTACAGGACAAATTCACTGTAAGTAGGGAGGGGTGTTTATTTATAAATATTATGTGGTGCTTCTATAGAAATTATGTTTTCTTAATGAGATTGTAGAAATATTAGGAAATAATTTAGTCAAAAGATTCTAGAAAGTTTCTTTAATAACAAGTAAAAAAGTAGCAAAATAATTTTAATAAATTAATAAATTATATATTTTATTTGCTAAATCCAGGCATTGTTTAAATTCTAGTATATATACTCGCTATGGCAACAGCAATATTTTTTAAGCCAACTATGAGTCATCCCAATTGCAATGGATTTGTGTACAAAATTAATTAAGTTCTAGTTTATATGGCTATTTTTAATAATTTTCATATACTAATCTCTACTAATAATATTACGTAGAGGAAATTTAAAATTTTGAAAGTTTTAGCCCTCGATTGTTGCATAATGAACTTATTATTACTATATATTTTCATTTTACCGATTAAAAGTATTAATACATAAAGCTCAGGATACTAGCAATACATAATGTTGTGATAATTGAATTAATTTCATCTAAAAGTCCTATTCAATTACAAAATCTAATTATATAATTTAAAAGTATTTGGTACATTCCATTTGAAAGCACTGCTAGACTAGAAGCAATTGTGCAAGTACGACATTATTAATGAATCACATTACACATTATAGCTTAAAAGCTTGTTAGTAGTTTGATTTTAAAGCCTTTGCCAAACCAATAAAGGAAAACTATAGATAAATTAATATAGAAAATGCATATAAAAATGTAATAATTTTTTTAAAAAATTATAAAAAATTTTATATGTGCCAATGTAACAACCGAAGTATAAACAAGTAGTCCGACTCTTTGACAGAGGTACCTAACTCTAAGAGTGCGTTAGTAACTCTTAGCATGTGCATTATTTATCATATAATGAACAATTCTAAATCACCAACAATAAATCATATTCCTAAATACTTTATCATAGTGATAAGACCATATTGTAGTTAATTTTATATATATATATATAAGCAACTTCAGCCCCTTTGGGTATTTTCTTACATAAAAATAACAATGACACTATTTTTTAAAAGATATTTTATATATTCATATAAAATTCTATATTCATTATTTTAATTTTATTAACTTTTAAATTTCATAAATATAATTTTGTCTTTTAGAGATTATGAAAATAAATTGACTATTTACCCTGCTGACGTTGTGCTATTCGAAGGCATATTAGTTTTTTATTTTCCCAAGATAAGGGACTTATTTCATATGAAATTGTTTGTGGATACAGATTCGGATACACGTCTAGCCAGAAGAGGTACGTATAGTAGAAATAATTTTTATAAAAATTAAGACTAAGTTCCATAAATAATATCTACAAATAAAAAATGCACATTTTGCTCCAAAATAATTTCTTAAATAAATATTCAAATAAAAAATAAGTGGATATTTGTTTATTAAATTATAATTTGCATTCAAACATTCAAAATATTTAGTGATTATGTAATTAAATTTCTATTAATTTTAGTACCCCGTGATATCAATGAAAGAGGTCGTGATTTAGATGCTGTACTAACCCAGTATATGACTTTTGTTAAGCCAGCTTTTGAAGAGTTTTGTTCACCCGTAAGTTTTTGCAATACAACTAAAATGTTAAAATAATAAAAACAGTTATCTTTTTTATTTAGACTAAAAAATTTGCTGATGTTATTATACCCCGTGGTGCTGATAATACAGGTTTGTAGTTTTTTCTTTTTATTAAAAATATTTTTAATTTTGTTTAAAACCATTTATTGGTGTAGTTGCTCGTTTTGTTTTATTTATCTTGTGGCAAATAGACTAACACATTTTATGTTCTGTTCGTTTATTTAGTTTTTTTTCTTTAAAAAAAGTAAGCCAATAATCAAATTTCTAACTAGATAAACTATATACATACTTTTGCAACAACAAACACTAGTTAAATCATTTTTGGTATTTTCGTCTTACAGATATTTTTAGAGCTTTATATATTTTTTATTTCGTTGTTGTTTGTTCTTTTTTTGTTTGTTTTTTCTTTGATTTTATATATATTTCTTGCAGTTGCAATTGATCTCATTGTACATCATATCGGAGAAATACTTAGACCAGGTAGCAGTGCTAATATCACGGGTAACGCTGTGGCCAACAATACTACTACAGCTAATAATAGTACACATTCTACTACCACTACTGTTTTTAAGTCAGCTACTACCAACACAACTCCTTCTAAAACCAATACCAATATTATAAGGGAACATTAATTGTATTAAAGGGTCATATGGAAAAGCCTACGTATTACTAAAAAATGGCTGAGGCCTAATTTTTCTATAAGCTTAAAATGAAATCTTTGTTTTTGTTTAGCCATAAATTCATGATGCAGTTTTCATAGTTTCTTTCATATTTACATAGTCATTAAGTTCTTTTGTACTGATTGATTGATGTTATTTTTGCCTAAAGTCTAGTCCCTAATGTTTTAATTGATTTAATAATATTTTCCACATTCCTTATTTGGTTTTGAACTTAAATGAAAAATGTTCTACTGCATCTTGAATTTTGTGTGTGTATATTTACAAAAACCCAAAATTAGTATCAGTAATTACTATAATAACTTGCATTTTTCTATTTAATTATCGTTCACAATTTTTTTTTTCTTAACTAACGTATTAGTTGGTGTAGTTCTTAAGTTTTATTTAACAAACAAAAACACAAAATAAAACAAAAAAGCCAAATAAATCTAATATTACTATTTAAATATATGAACACAGTTTAAAGTAGACCAACGATATTAATAGAAATTAAGCAATTAAAAACACTAAGTATATATCACGTAACTACTTACAATTTATTAAAAAATAACTAATGTATAATTTCAGCTTTTAAACAGGTAAGTTTTGTGACAAACGAATCAACTATGAACAAAAGCAATCCCTTTTTGTGCTCAATAAATTACAAACGTTTACATATCATGTTATTTTAATCTCGATGTGATATTTTACTGTTAAAATTTTGTAAGAATTTAAATAACTTATTTTAAATTTAAATCCCGCTACCTTTCTATGCTTTACTAAAAGTTTGTTAATATTTTATAGTATGTATAACAGAGCTCATAGATATAGGTAAGCGCTTTTTGTGTTATTTGTATATTAATCACTTTTCTCACTGCTAGTGATTGATTTTTTTTTAAGTTTTCTCCATTAACATTTCTTTATTATTGTGCTTTTTATCTTTTTGCAGTTGCTATTGATTTGATTGTCCAACATATAAGGGATTTCCTAAACAATCGTTCGTGTCATGGTTCTACCAGCAACATACAAATGGTCATGAATTTAGATACTCTCAATGCAGGAGGTAAGACAACTAGTGGTATTTTAAAGGCTAACACTTCTACTGTTCCACCTATTAGTCCAACCTTATCTAACAACACAATTAATGTTAACCTGGGATCCTTTTCTCGACCACACTGATAATATCTGTAAAGTAAAAGCTTACTATGCAAACAAACACTACAACAATCACCAGTCGTCACCAGTTAAGAAAAAGCTCAAGAAAACGTCTAAATACAACGACTTGGCGTAAATGTGTCTTTTTTTATCGCCCGCCTACCACTAACCAAAACAACTACCCATTCACCATCCCAAAATTTCTTTAATATCGCATCACGCCTTCAATGTGCTAACAATTGCAACAATGACCACAGCGTTTGGTGTATTTAATATTGATCTATTTATTTGTTACGTTTAACACTTATGTACATCCTTTCTATATTTTAAGATATTGATTCGTATCAAGCCATACGAAGATTCTCAACACTGTGCAAGGAATTGACAATACAAAGTAATGTATTTTTTGAAAAGAATAAAAATCTAACACAACATTAAAGACGCTAGAGAAGAATGTTAAAGACAACGAAATACCTTTTTTGTAACGAATGTGATTACAAAGTTATATATCAAAATGAAAATATACTAACTAATATTATTATTATTACTTTTATTTTTTGTTCAGACTTCTAAAAAACTTAAAATTAAATAAATTTCTTTTTATTTCATTAAATAGATATGAGAAAGCAATTTAAAGGGTTATATAAAAGAATTTAATGTTTGAAAGATATTAATACTAAGTGCCATATAGTGAAAATCTAAGAACTATATAAAAAGTGCCATATTTGAAATGACTAGTTTTTAATTGCATTGAATATACAACAGTTTATTAGAAGTCTGTTTTATTATTATTATTTTTTTTTTTTTAATTTTTTTTAAATAGTATTTTAAACATGATCAAGAATTTTAATTATTATTTTTTTAACGAATTGAAACTTTTTTAAGTTTTGAAATTATTAACATTATTATTTTAACATTTAACAGTTTTAAATAATTAACATAAATATTGTAGTTTATATGTAGCTGTTTTAAATAAAATTGTTATTATTGCTATAATAAAACAAATTAACATTGTATTTATGTATGTAACTATTTGGAATTGGGCTAAAATCAAATAATCTTCATTGACATCGGTACATGGACTTTATTTTTAGAATATCACCTTTAGAGAAACCATAACGTTGACCCATTTTTGTAGCTTCAGGGGTTGCTTGTAAAGCCTCCAGGGTGGGTTTGCCATTCTTAGAAAAACTGGTAGGTTTATAGTGCATAACACTGGCATAATCGTAAGCGACTCCATAACTCGTAGCTGCATTCTGAGGTAATTTACCAAAATTCACCAGCATATTCGGTTTGATATTTTCCGTTACAACCCTGACATAAGAATCACGTTCAAAGCGATTTTGTTCATGATAGAAACCCAAAGCATGCATTAGTTCATGTATGCTGGTGCCATAGTTATTAAAACATTTACGTGATTGCAAATTAACCTCCTGACGTCCACCCATACGTCCCAAACTGGCCCAACAACCGCTAGGCTTATTGGTAATAGCTACGTAATCCTTTTCATTAGTACGTTTGCGGAAACGTACACAAGTCTTGGTATGATACTCATTAAAGGCATGAGATATAATAGCTAATTCGCTTGTGCTAAAAGATCCTTCAATTTCATATGGTACTGTAGCATGGGGCCATCTGTAAGAGGTAGATACTACACCATTACGTACGGAATAGCGAATGTCTTCAGCCACGCCATTAATGTCACCTTCTAAATATGCTCCAGTTTCTTCGGGATTTTCCAAAGCATAGTCATCACTATCAAAGATTTCATCTTGAACAGTAATATTTTGAGCATAAACCACGATTTGATTAACAATTAGTATTAAGTAAATTAGTTTTGAAATTGCCTTAAACATTATTGGAAATCTCTTTGTTACCGTTATAGCGTTTGCAGTAGAATTTGGTAAGTTTGTTCTAATGACAGTTATTTATAGCGGTTAAATGTATGAAGGGTTGGCTTTAGTGTAAGCGGAAGTTCTTTTGTTGTGTAAATATAATTTTTATTATCAGTTACTTCCTATTCTATAACTTTTAATTTAAATTTTCTACAAATAACTACATACAGTCATAGTCATATATATTTACACTAATTTTAAATTTTGGAACATTTGAAAAAGAAGTCAAATATCTTTGTTGTTTTAATATATTTTGAAATAATTGTTTAGTTGTTGTAAAGCCTGAAATGTGTAGAGTAGATTGTGGTAATTTCTGAAAAAGTCGCGGTATTTATTTCAAAAGTATTTACACACATTTTTTATAATTCAAAATTATTTACAGAGCTTAAAAAATCAATTATTTACGCTTAACATTGCCAAAGATGGTCTAAAATCTTGGCGATAAAATAGTAAAAAATCTTGTGATACAAACTCAACTTTAATAAGTCGCAAAAATCTAAAAATATTCGCAAAAATGATGAAAAATCCTTTCAGGGTCTAATTGAGATGTAAATGAAGGTTTAAAATGTTACATCATCAATAAAATTTGTAATAGAGTATGGAAATAGTTAAACGACCATATAATCTTCAATAAAAAGAATCCCGTTTATAAAAATAAATAAAAAATGTGTGTAAATACTCAGAAATAAATAACGCGACTTTTTCAGAAATTACCACAATCTACTCTACACATTTTAGGATTAACGACAACAAAACAATTATTTAAAAATATTTTATAACAACAGAAATATTTGACTTCTTTTCCAAATTTTCAAAAAATTTTAAAAAGTGTAAATTTATATGACTATGACTGTAATTAGAAAGGGGTTAACAAATTTACATGCATACTTTGTAAACAGTCATATATTAATCGAAAAATGCTGAAGTTATTTACACTTTAAATTTAATTTTAATTTGAATATGATTTGCATAAAATGTATTTAATATGGGTCATTCAGAACAATGGCATTAGAAATGATTATATATATTTAAAATCATAATTGTTCAATTTAACAAGAGTGTATAGATTTTATTAAATTAAAATTATATTATTAAATTTATACGTATCGTTTTCTTTTCCGACATTTTTCGCAAACTGGAAAAAAACGATATCAGTAAATTTTTTTTTTATACCCACCATCAAAAAGATGTGTGGTATATTGATTTTGTCATTCCGTGTGTAAGGAATCATCTAAGACCCCACAAAGTATATATTTTCTGGGTCCTGGTTAGATTCTGAGTCGATCTAGCTATGTCCATCCGTCTGTCCGTCTGTTGAAAGCAGGATAGGGATCGAACGGGGCAACGTAGGGAGACGAAATTAGGCACAAATGTTTGTCTTATATAAGGTTTGGGATTGAAAATGGGCAAAATCGGTTAATAAACAAAAACGTTATGGGCTAAAAACTAGAAACACAGGGTGTCCGTTTCATGCATTTCTGCTGATATTTCTTCAACAAAAGCATGTTTTTTATGTATAGTTCGGGAATCGATATAAACTCGGAAACCAAAAATGGGCGTAGTCCGCCCACTTTAACGCCCACCTACCATATAAGGTGAAAATCAACGAAATTGTGTTCAAATAGCTCAAGGACCGATGTAAACTCGGAAACAAAAAAATGGGCGTGGTCCGCCCACTTGCCTGCCCACTTTACCGCCCTCTCCCATATAACGTAAAATTTTAAAAAGTTGATGGTGGGTATATAGATTCGGTCGGGCCGAATATAATTCGCGCTTGTTTTTTTTGTAATGAAAGCTTATAAGTTGGCTTTAATTTATGTAAATTTTTATTCAGAATATCTCTGTTACTTTTATTTTTTATGAATTTCGGTGACCAAAAGCGACGAAACTACCCCAATCCATGGGGTAAATTTGCCAAGTGATGGAAAAAATTTAAAAAACCCACACCCAGAGAAAAGGGCAGAATAAAGGAATGTCTGGGAAGGTTTTATTGTATTCAATGATATAAATGGCATTAGAATCCTTATTACATGAGCTTCGATTATTTCACAAATAAAAAAGATTTTTAAAAATTCATTTTTTTTTTCTGAAGTATCCACTAAACTTCTTACAAAATTCTAAACAATATTGCTGTAAGAGTCATATAAATATATCTATTCAATAAAATTATTTTTATTTTTTAAAAAGATTAACTTCTTAAATATTATTTTTGTTCCGGACTATATAAATTTTGTAATGATTTCAAAAAAATCAAGCCAAACTTTGTCAATTTTAAAAAAGTTTTTTTTTTTTATATTTTGTAAAATTTTCAAATGTCAAAGCCGAGATTAACAAAAAAATATTGACTATATACTCCCATACGTTAATTAAACACACAAAAAAATATTTTCTGAGCCACGACTTTTACAACGGCTGCGTGATCATTTTAATGGAGTTTTGGAACAACTGTGCGAGGTTTTTGGAAATTTAAAAAGCGAAATAAAATTGAGAGATTTTATGAAAATCGAAGGAAATTAAGTAAAAAAAAATGTTTTTTTCAGACGTTCTTTCGTGGATTTTTTTTTCGATATTTATTTTTTATTTAATATTAAACATTTCATTTATAAGAAAGGTTCCTTAAAAATGGTTTGGAATAAAATTTATATTTTTAAACGCAAAAATTGTTTTGAATTGGGAAAAGATAAAAATAGTATTTATTTAAGCCAATTAGAAATTTAGTTTGATATCAATTGACGGAACATTTTTAAAAAACGGTATGAAAGAAATTACCAAAGTTTTCTTTAAAATTTTAAATTTAAAACGAAAAAAAATATTTTTTATTAGTTTTTACTAAAATATGTTTACTTAGCTGTAAGTATTCTTTAAATATTTTTTCACTACAATCAAATATATTTCAGATGGACTGAATTTTGGGCGTTCGAAAAAATCTTAATACGTATAGTTGTTTCAGTCACTTTTTTGGAACAGTTTGCCAATCTTCTTTTAAAATCTTCGATAACTTGGGACATTTTTTGTTTGTGCTCTTCAATTCTCTTTTGACAAGAGCCCAATATTTCTCCAATAGTCTTAGCTCTGGACAATTTGGACGATTGACCTCTTTTGGTACAAAAACTATTGTTATTGTTTTGGTACCACTCCAGAGCTTTCTAACGGCAGTGACATTATGCCAAATCGCGCGAGGTAACCATTTAATTATTTTTCCAATTTTTTGTAGGACCAATTTAGATTTTTTTGAAAGTTTTTAATAATTTAATAAATAAGTACATGTACTTCTTTTTTGACACTCACTTTGAAGAATAACTGACATATTTTTCAAAGATAACTAGATCAAAAAAAAGTTGTATATATTGTTTCCGAAAAAAGTTATGAGGCAAAACGTGTGTTAAGATTTTTTCGAACACACTCCTTATTTGTTTGACACCACTCAGCTACATTTTTAACTGTGTTTTTTATACCCACCATCAAAATTTTCGAAAATTTTGATTTTTTTTACAAGATTTTATCTGTTCCATTTTGCACAAAATCTGTGATATGGAATTCCTGACCAGAATGTTATAAAAAGTTCGAAAGTACGTACTTGCCCTTTAGACGCATTCATATATTTGAAAAAAAAAAGTAATCTCAATAACTTTGCTTACATATTTTTTACTTTGTGGGTCTTCAGACTACGTTTTTACAAGTTTTTTGATAAAAGATGCTGAGCAATTTAATAGTTGAGTTGCATTTCCCGAGATATATGAATTGTCTCTTAAAATAGGTATTATTTTGTCTAGAATCTTACAGTCTATAAATCAACTTTTTCTTCGGTAATCAGCGTTCTTTTCGGTGATGATTAACTATTTGTATTTTTAGCACACATAAACCAGCTATTGGTTCTAAAGTTTTTTTAGTTCAAAGTCCTTATGTTATGTGTTTTAATGTATTAAAATAGGTTTTTTAAAACTATTTTTTTTTATAAAAAATCATCACCTTTTTAATATTAGCTTCGAAGATAAGATTTGTTGTTACATTCCATTTTTTTTAAATATTTTTTATTGAATGTTAAAATTTTGAATTGAAAATTTTCACCTCAACTATCATACCACACTTTTGTCTACATACGTTTAATGATCATTAGCCAAGACAACAACCCAAACATTTGTATAACAGTAATGTTATGTTTTTGCTAAAATTATCTATCATTTACTACAACCTATTATTAAATTACCTGTGTCTTCGTTACCTGTAAACAAACATTGTTAACACCTGCATATTAATATCATATTTATATTCAGTACATTTATCTCACTCTAACATTGGATTTACCTGTCCACAAAACATAACTATGGTTACACTACACCAACTACTTGGTCATAAAACGCTTAAACAAATGCTTATAGCTACACTTGTACACTGGCTATCTCGTTCTTAACATTCAGATGGAGGAATAAACCGTATATACTCTACTAACTACCACTAACACTAACTATTATTAACAACCTCATTGCATATCTCATAAATACATACATGCACACAAACTATACATGGTCATTTAACTAACGTGTTAGCGCAAACATTAATTTGTATGCATGTGAATTGTTGTTATTGTATTTTAGTATCTAGAGGCGCGCGTATTGTTGTATTAGTAACTAGCTGGCTGAACTGATAGACTGTGTTTTGTTTGTTAGCAAAATTCAGTTTACAATCTGTTCTCGAGCGTAATTGTTGTTTATTTTTTAAAAAGTGTCAGGCCGGGATTTAAGCGCGACGTTTTTAAAAGCCCCCTGAGATGGCTAAATACGTGGAGTGCGAGAGTAAGAGAGACAACAAATTTTTATGAAAATTTTCAAACAAAAAAATTTATAGTATAAATTTTGTTGTTGTCTTTTTATGTAAATTGGATAAAAAAAAATTAATAAAATAAAAAAATAACTTGTGAATAAGTACATATCTTTTTGTTCAAGTGAAATGAAAATTGAATTTTTAATAATGAAATAAAAAAAATAAATATACATAATAATGAAATACGAATGATACTTGAATCATTAAATATTGAAGTGGTAGAAAAAGAAAAAGTCAAGCGCAATTGCGTTTTGTACATAATTGTGAATAATTAATAATAAAAAAATTTAAACAAATAATAGCAGTCAAATATTAAAGTGTCAGTACATATCTTAATAATAAATGTACCTAAAATTTTTGTAAATATGAAATGAAAGAAAGTTAATTGTAATTTGATGGTAAATTGGTAATGAGAAAATGAAGAATAAAAGTGGTAACAAGTTGAATACTTTTTTCTTCCTTTCTTAAAAGCAACAACAACAACAAACAGCAACAAATTATTGACAAAGGCCAGACTATTAAAAGAGTTAAATCTTCGTTTAATAAAAATATAATAAAAGGAATTTAAAGCAATAAAACTAAATGTATACGGCTTAAAATTCTCAAAGAATTTATAGATAGATCAGAAAATTATTAACGGTTATAAACTATAATTCAGTAGGGAATTTTTTTTATATATTGCTTATTTTTGTTTGTTTTATAATTAAAAAAGTATATATATTATTAGCCTAGAAGAACGATATTTTAGTTTTGTAGTGGTTTTAGTACAAATTCTAAATACTTTCTGGGAAATTTTGAAAATTAAGCGGATTTATTTGACTTAAATTGCATTTAATAATTTTTTCATAAAAATTTTTAAATTTAAAAATCCTTATTTTATAATTAGAACAAAAAAGGACAATCGACAAAATATAAAAATTAAGAAATTTTTTAGTATAAATTCTTCTATAAAATCCTAATACAACTTAAAATTTGTTGAAAGCATTATTTTTCATATATTACACTTAAAAGTATAATTTTGTATTTAAAAGAAATATTTGCATATTTTCCACCCAATGGATTTTTTTTAATAATTTGTCATTTGGGAAAATTGCGTTTTACTGTCACATACAAATGTGGTTCAATTCCGATTCCCCAATATTTTTCATTCTATAAATTGATCGAAATATTTAAAATAATTTGAAAAAATATAATAATTTTTACTATGGATATAAGAAAATTTAGAATTTAGACACAAAAAAAAATAATATTTTAAGAGCATATTAAAGGCATATTTTCCGATATTAAAAGCATTTTTTATACTTTTAGTTGGACTAGTCATAACAAATATGTAATGGTATATGAAAAAATTGATATAAACCATTTTAAAATTGGTAATTTAAGCAATATTTTAAAATTATAACAATTTTTAAAATAAAAAGTTGTTTTAACTCCTTTAAAGATCTTTGTCTTGTCATAACCAAAGTAACAACCAGTTCTAGATGAGAAAGTGTAACTTTATTTTATTGTCTTGAATAGAAAGAAAGAAATTAAAGTTCATACTTACAAGCTAAGCTGTTGATTGTTATGGCTGAAATAAAAGTAAAAGAAAAAACAAATTATTAACCAAAATTAACCTCAATTTTATAGAAAACAAATTATTTTTTGCATAAAAAAAAAATACTCATACTTTTTACATACACTCGTGTATCTGTGTATGTAAAACCAATAATTAAACAATAAATTATTTTAACAAACTCAAGTTTTAAAAAAACAACAACAAAAAATACAGAAGAAAAATCGTTAAACATTCCTGGGTTGACAAAAACAAAATAAATAAACGAAAGGCCAAAACATAAAATGCGAACCTCATTAGATTCATTAACGTCATTATTATTGTTGCCATCATCATCATCGTTATTAACAACTTCATCATCAACTTTGAAAGAGGCAATGCAACAACAATACACATGCAATAAAAATTGTAATTATAATAATGAACATCAATCACACAAAATAATAGAAAAACGAAGAACAACAAACACAACGAAAACGATAACAGAACAAAATTTTAAAACAATTCCTACAACAAAAATGTCGACGCCAAAGTATGCGTCAGCAAATGTTCAACAACAACAACTACTACCAAGTACAACAAGAACAATAGCAACAGCAACGTTAACAAAAGAAACAACATTAAGAACAAAAACAACTGCATTAGCAGCAGCAACTGTAGAGGAAAATGCATTAACAACAAAACATTGGCGGCATAATAACAATACAAATACCACAACAACAGCAACAATAAAAACTACAAATTCGAATACTGCAGCGATTACGAATATGAATAGTAAACGTTATTATAATAATGATAAAACTGCCTTTAGCAGTTACGCCACCAAAAGATCCATAACCTGGTCCTTCTTCAATTTGTATCCAACTGGTCAACTAGTACAATGGATATTTTTAACTTTATTAATTTATTTATCAATAGGTAAGTTAAATAATTAATAATAACTAACAATAATTACATTAATAAACAATTAAATTAAACATCTAAATAAATAAACAAAAATATAAAAGACAAATAATAAAAACTCAACTAAATTACCAAATAATTTTAATTATACACAGACAGACGGAAAGACAGACAGCCATAAAGACGTTGTTGTTATTGTGGTTTTAAATTTCAAAATTTATAAAAAAAACTTAAACTTAAGTAAACTCCTACACTCAAACTATTAAAGTGTTTATTTTTTATAAATTTTTATTATTTTATATAAATATATCTTGTATCTGTAAGATGAGTGATGATTAATTGTACTAAAACACTTTTGTTTTTATTTTATTTAATTTTTTTCAATATCTTTCACCCAAAAATAGCTAAATTGTTTTGTAAACATTTTTTTTTATTTTTTATTTTAATTTCAAAAATAAATACACGATTTTTAAACTTTAAAAACAAATAAAAAATTAAAAAAAAAAAAAAATTGCAAAATTTAACCAACCATTTAGTATTTGGTAATGACAACATTAACCGTTTAGTTTGGTATCTGTATCTGGTAGAGAACGTACGGTTTTATAGGATACAATAATCTTATCTTAAGTGTTTTTGATAGATTTTTTTTCGTAAGTTTTATTTTTATACAATAAATGAATCGTTAATATATTTGTTATTGAATAAACAATAGGGTCAAGATTTTTTGTGTGTATTTTTGTTAAATAAGCGTCATTTAAAAATACTTAGTAACTAAATGTCTTTTTTTTAACATATATTCTATAATAAGCTAAATAAATATTTAAACTGTCTATTAATAAAATAAATATAAATTAAAAATGCTTTTAAATATTAAAATTTTAGGACTAAATATTTACAGCTTCCAAATGATTGAATGTTTTAGAAATAAGTAGTGTGCACGAACTAAATAGGTGCACAATTTAAGGTTTATACATATCTTCCTTACTATATGTAAAAAAATTTTAGTTTTATTTACTTCTTTACATTTGTCATTACTTATTCTCAGTAACAATGTACTAAATTTTATTGTAATAGCAATGGGTGTCTTCGAAAAAGATATCACACTGAGTATCACTATTGATTGGTTTGTCCTGATTTCGCTTCTTGTCGTAACAGCAAAAAACATTGAGTGGTAACAAACATATGATATGGTTATGTACCATATGAATTCAATCCATCAAATTGTCCAGATCTCCGTCAATTTAATATTATATTAGAATAACATTCAGTCAAAAATAAAATATTCTTAACAATTATATAGATACATTAAAAAAAGTAACCGAAAGCTCAATAAAAGCTCTTATGGAAGCTTATTCATAAAATATTAAACATTTTATTAAAATCAATAAAAAGTAAATTATTTTAAATTTAAAACTTGGATAAAACATTTTAATTTTTGTAACCAGATTTGTATACGCTCATTTTTTCGTGTGCACTCCTTAATACATGATCATAACGTGTTTTCAAATATGCATTTTCGATTCATTTCCGACAAGAATCATTTACATTTCTTAAACTAAAATGAAGATAATTTTTTTTTTCTCTTCTGAAAATATTGACATATTTTATAACTATATTTCCATTAGTTTTTAATAGTTTTAACATACAAATAGAAATTGAAATAATTTCATAAAAAATGGGTTTAGTTTAGGCTGAAACCGACCACCTTTAAAGCCATTGTATTTATAATGATAACTCATTACCATGTAATGAGTCTAGTAAGGATTAGTCATTACCATAAGCCAACAAATATTTGTTGGATACAAAGATGCGAAAGAATTAATTCTTTAATTCACTTTTTAAAATACAATTAAATCATATAGAATTATTAATTCTTTCAAATAAACTCATCATAATTAATTCCGTAGCTTAATTACTAAAGCTTTTAAAACAATTGAATTAATTCATTTGTGAATTAATTCTTTGGGAATACTTAATTCTTTTGATTTCATTCAATTTTGTTTAAATTCGAACTATTAATTTGTAGTACAAGGGAAATATATCATTCAAATGAATTTAATTTTATAGGGAATTAAATCTACAAATGTTTCATTCATTTTGTAAAAGAATGGAATTAATGAAATTTTTAATCATTCAAATTTAATTTTCATTCTCTAAGAAATTAATTCAATACAAATATATGCCTAAAGAATTAAGCATAAGAATTATCTTCTGAGGAATGATTTTAAAGAATCCCAAATTAATTTTTTTATGAGCTGAGTAAATTTATACGTGAATTAATTGTAAATAGAACTAATTCTTTCGAAGCTCTGGTTGGGTAGTTGCTAACAAACTTTCAAAATATTTTTATAACTTCAGTTTTAATTGAAGGAATTTCGTCGTGTCTTCCTCAAAACTTCACTAAATTCATATATTAACCCCAATTTTCGAAAAAATCTTAAAAATCTTAATATATAATATTTAATAACTTGGAAATGGTTGACTTTAGAGTTCTCATTCTTTTTTTTATTTAATTGATAGTTTATTACAGATCACAGAAAAATATAACGTTTATTGTTCTAACCACTACTTATGAACTTATGGACCATTTTTGGTAGCCCTTCGTTTAGAGATTTGATAGCTTCAGTCACTTTTTTGGAACAGTGTGCACATCTTCTTTTAAAATCTTCGTTATTTTGGCACACCTTTTTGTGCTCTTCAATTCAATTTTCGCAAGCGCTGAATATCTTTCCAGTCTAAGCTACGGACAATTTTGAAAATTGACTTCTTTTGGTATAAAAATTATGTTATTGTTTTGGTACCAGTCCAGAGATTTCTTACCGTAGTGGCATGATACCAAATGGGTCTAAAACTATGTGGATACGTTTTGCTCTCTTACGAAAGGAAGAAGTGTTTTTTGCAAATATTCCTTTATGCATATTTTGGCATTTATAGATCCGAATGTATCAAATGACTTAACTGTTTTGCCGCAACTGTAAAAAGCTTGTTATACAAGGAATTTTGTAAGAAATTTTTTCTGCTTTTGGGTCCTAAACTTATCTTTAACATTGCTCGAGCATTAACAATAAAAAGTTTTGACACATAAGCTGCGAAAATTCTGCCAGCACATACGTTTCATCGTCAATTATACAACTTGAGTATTTTTATATGAAATTTGGTTTTAATTTCCGTGTCCTATTCTTGGCTTCTAAATTTTTTGCAGCATTACTGTTTGGAATTTTTTGGATTTTATATGTTATCAACTCTGCATTAGCTTCAAATTTTGGCACCAAACAGTCGAAGCACTGTGATAACTGAGCTGCTTTTCCACCAGATGTGTTTGGAGTTCCTTTCAATATGCTTTCAATTTTCTGGCCTTCCCAATATCATGTGGACCTTTTTTTCTTTCCGAACCAGTTTTCCTATCAATGGCCAAATTCTTCTTATACTGTTTAATAACATTAGAAACAGTTTGACGGCAGAAATTTAATTCTGTGGCCAATTATTTGTAGGACCTATTTGGATTTTTTTGAAATTTTTTAATAATTTATAGCACGTAAATCTTTTTCGTCACTCATTTTGATGAAAATCCCGACAAATCAACATGGTTGATATTAAAAATAATAACTAATGTATTTTTCAATATCGATTCCGAAAAAAGTTATAAGGCAAAACGTGTGTTAAGATTTTTTCGATCGCACTCCTTTTAATACCACTAATAAATCCTTAGATAGAAATATTCTCAATTTATAAAATAAAAATCAATAAAATTGGTATCAAAATCGTAATTTTTGTTTTAAAAATAATTAAATTAAAAAATTGGAACAATAATATTTTATTGAAAATATATCAATTTATAAAATTAATAAGTATCTAATTATTAATTATTTACTTAAAAGTTTCGATTACTTTACGGTACCTTTGCTATTATTGTATGGTTTTGTAACTTGTTTTTTGCGGTTTGGTATATTAGTATGAAAAAAAATCAATACAATTTTCACCAACTATCAATGATATATACAGATAAAAAATATAATAACAATATCAAATAACAATTGCACCTTAGATTATTTTTAGTTAGCAGATTATTTAGTGTAATGAATTTTGCGCTTAAAAATAAATAAAATTGTTAAAAAAAATTTAATAAAACAATTAATCTATTAAAAGAAGTAATATATTAAAAATTGCAGTAATATAGAATATTATATCTAAGAATATTCCAATAGTTTTGAAATGAAATTTGTCGAAGAAGTTTTGTATTTTAAAAATTCATAACAAAGTATAAAAAAATCTGATAACTAATGTTTTATTAAATAATAAATTTTTTCAGCAGAATTGTTAAAAAAATATAATAAACAAACAAAAAATTTTTAATCTCACGTTTTAGCAAAAAACATATTAATTTCCGATTTGTTTCTATTATTAAGCAGTAAAAATATTTTAAAAATGTATTTTTTTATCAACAAAAAAATCTCTGAGAAATCAGTCATCATAACTAAAACGGGTTTCAGTTTCTTAGAATTGAAAAAAAAAAAAATGTTAATAATAAAATATTAAATTAATGGTAATAAATATTTTCACACGAATACAAGGAAACATACACGACACTAGTACATACACATACATATTTTAATAGATTATAAACATGAAGATATTTTTAAATGGCTAGGTAATAAATAATAAATATATGTACATATTTTCTTAATAACTATAGCTAAAATAAACGTTAATAGCTAAGTATAATACATGAGACAGGCAGTAAATTTAGTAAAATTTAAACTGCGAAATATTTTGGAAGATTAAAACCCTTAAAGTGTGATTTAATGTGGTATTTCCCAAAACACAGCTACACACATATTTTATGACTCTCATGATAGATTAGGGATGAGACAGATGATTTCAACTTAAACATGTGCAGAAGACAATTTAATATTTATGTCTAATTTATTAGGAAGTTGAGTTTAAATTGTTTGGAAAAAACTGGTAAGAAATATTCGAATACTAACACCTAATTAGTATGACGACGGGACAAGTAGGTACGTTCTTATAGATATATATGTACGCAAATTTCAAAACTACAAACTAATAGTTAATACTATTTACCTGTTGTCTTGTTCAACTTTGTTTAGTGTTGATATGTTCTTGTTTTAGTTGTTGATGTTTTTGTATTTAAATGTACTCGTAGTATTAATAAATCAAATACCTATTTAAAAAACGATTATATAATGTCTTTTGCTTATGTCTTTAGACACCTTTGTCCAAATGTAGTCTGTCAGCCAAATCATACAACCAAATTTAGTGACAAGGGAAATGTTTTTTTTTTTTATTATTATTTAATAAATATAAAAATCCACTAGCAGTAAAAAGAAGAACTAAAAAAGAATTGTAGTTGGATTTTATTTTATGGTCATGAATTGTACGTACTACATACTTACTATATAATGCGTTGACAATAAAAGTCTTGCTTTCATAATTTAGTTTTTAAGCATTTTTTTTTTTTTTTTTTTTGTTTGTTTGGTGGTGATTTTTTCAATTATATTTTATTTTTTGTACTTGTAGTATTATTTTTAAATTATATTATTTAAAATTCATTATCATGTTAAAAAAAAATACCCTCAATCACACCCATACGTTAGCGTAGGTTTGAATACAAAAACTCTTTTGTCGGAAAGAAAGGTGTGCGTGTATTATAGAATATTTATTAGATTTACAGCCATTTTCACAGTAATTGGTTAAACAAAGAAAAAAATTTCCAAATTGACAGATGACAATTTTGAAATCTTAACAGTTGATATTTTGATTGAATTTAGATTTTTGGTGTAGATATTTGGTGTAAAAGAAAAATACAAAAACAACATCAGCAAAACGAAAAACTAAACTCAAAAGAAGGGTTTTTAGAATCAACCAAATTTTTATTTTTTTTTTTTTTTTTTCATTTAATAGTTTCGGAGATATTTAGAAATTAGTGGCGAAAATATCATACAAATTCGACAAATTTTGGACCTTATAAGTTGCATCTTTTCGTGTAAATTGGACAAACCGTTCTCGAGTTATACTAGTGCGAACGTCTTATTAAGAGAGTCATATTAGTAATAGTTATGCCCATAAAAAAATTATACGTGATTGAAAAAAACTGAAAACAGATTATGATTAAGACCATTTATTAAGAAGGTACACATTTTTTCCAGAGCTGTCGTATTGCTATCATGAAACCGCTATTTGGATATAGAAGATAATTATTTTTTTTTTTTTTAAATAAGAAATTATTTATCATCTTATAATAGTTATAAACTAAATTTGTTTGTAGTAGGAAAAAATATTCTCAAACTTAAAAGCATGACGAGAATTTTTGTTTCCCGTAACAAAATAAAGCAGATAAACGAGTCTAAACATTTTAAAATAGTAGAAAAATATTCTCAAGTATAATTTTCAATGAACGAAATTGTTTTAATTTAAATGTAAAATATTTAACGGTTTATTTATCAAGTTTTAGATAAATATTTAAGTATACATTTCGAATTTTAAAAGCATGACAAAAAAACGAGATATTTTTCCAAATAAAATAAGATAAAGAAATTGATACAGTGAACTATTTAAATATGTTTAACGTTAACAAAAGATAAAAAGTTTTTTTTGTTCTTTTATATAAACATCTTTAAATAGCATTTCTTTATTTCCCTACTTTTAACTTAAAATTTATAATTTTAACAAACCAGTGTTCAAACCACCCTTTTGTTAAATTCTTTTTTCAGTTTTGGATTTCAAATTATTTAAAATTTGAAAATTGGTTATTTTTGAAAAAAAAAAAACTAATTAAGCACTTGTTGCTTTTAAAATGAAATGCATATAAATTATTTTAGGGAATGATAACAATAACCTCAAAAAAATATGTATATAAACTAACAACAAAGAAAATAATCATGATGATGGCCTGTTGAATGTCAAAAGTAGACACACCTCCTAATACATAAATGAATTTATATTTATTTATAAGATATTCTAGTAAATATATGAAAATATCTATTTACATGTGTTGTAGAATATTTATTTGTATAAAATTTTTAAAAGAAAAATATAATAAAATCGACCAGGCATAACCAACTAACCACCAGCCAACTAAAAAACAAAACCTGAAATTCACTCATCTACACTTAACATTTTTTTTCTCAATGAACATGTTACAACCTTAAGTTCAGGTTTAGGTTTACACCTTTTTCTCTCGCTTGTTTTGATTTTCAATACTATGCACTCAGCAGTGAGGTGGGTTTTCCTATTATTATACCGTTATAATATTTTAATTTAATATTGATTTGAAAATATAAATAATAACAATAATTGAATAAAAAACCTAAAATAAACAAAAGATTATGATGATGATATACCCTACAAATAAGATTTTCGTAAGAATTAATAAAATTTCTCATTTTCTCATTGTTTGATCCGCTAGTATGAAATTTTAATAATCTTTAAATTTTAGTTTATAAAAATAAAAAAACCTCGAAATATTGATTTAGTTTTAAAAATTCGTTTAAATATTTTAATTATTAGCTGTAAACATTTTCAATGTAAACTAAAGGGGCGTTTGCATTATTTTGAATATATTTCTAATGCGTCATGTTTTTTTTTAGTTTGTTTTATTGTTGGTGGAAAGTTTAAAATAATTTTAATTGTATCTATGCATTCTGCGGGGTCTAGAGTTGGAGTATCTATACAATACATTCAGACATGAAAAAACACATTTATTGTTTTTGTTAAGGTTACTGAACCGATCGTGCGTGTTTTTTTATTATTGTTGTTGTCTATTTTAACTTAAAAATTTATTTTGAGCTTTGTGAGCCATTGTTTACCTTTTTGTTGTAGTCGGTTTTATTTTTTATTATTCATTGTTCTCTTTAGTTTTTTCTTTCGTTTGTTACATTCTTTCGTAGGAAAACATAAAAAGGGAATCTATTGTAGTTCGGAAGAACTTAGTACTACATAGGAAACTGGTTCCTTCATTAGTTGCATGTACAAGCAAATATAACATATTTTGTACTGCTTCAAAATCTAAAATGTAAACATAACCATGTTGTTTTTTAAATTTTGTTTGTTGTTGCTGCTGCTGTTAACGTTCTCAGGGTAAAAGAGACCAAAAACTTCAACAGCAACAACACAAACAAAACGTTAACAAAATAAAAAAAGACAGACAGTATAAGCCAGACACAAATATACGGTTAAATCTCTTATCATGTTTTTTTTTTTTTTTTCTTATAATTTTTTTACAAACATTGAAGTCAAGCAACAAACACATTTTAAGATGAAAGATGGGAATGTCTTTTGAGAAATGATTGTTGTTCGTTCATTCTTCTTAAAATCTCAAAGACCTTAACTGGAGAAAAATGAAATAAAAACACAAGCAAAACAAAACAGAAAACTGAAATAAAAGTACAAAACCAAACGGAATCAAAAAAGTGGAATACAATGAAAAAGTAACGATTAATCATACAATTTTTCTTTCATGTTTGTTATTTAAAATTTGTTTGCTGTTGTTGTTCTTTTTTATGGTAACCTAAATTTTTAAAACAGAAACAACATTTTTTAGTTCAATATGATTTTATTTTTTAACCTAAAAAATTAATAAATACATATTTTGTATTATGAATGTATGGAGATTTTATCTCTAAGTAGGAGGAGAAAAGCTTCAATGTGTCTCTTATGTTTAATTTTAAAGATAAATTTTCAATTTACATATCCAGAAAAAGAGCTCTAAAAATTTTAAAAAGAAACAAAATTTACTATCAGTAATTGATGTAAAAGTGCTGCAAAAGCAAAAATTTTTACCCATAGTTGTCATAGGATATATTCTATTTTTGAATTCATTCAATCATCTTAATTGATTTAATTAGTTTATTGATTTTTGTTTAATTTAATATTTTTTAATTATTTATCAATTAAGAAATTATAATTTAAAAATGTTTGCAATTACACAATAATGCAAAAATATGGTTAAAATGTTTTAAGTAAAAAAATTGCAATTGCTTCACACTGGGATATATCCAAGTTTAATTAATAAACTTCTAATTAAATTAAGAAAATGTCTATTTTGGCAAGATTTTTAAAAGGTGAACATTTACTTTTTTTACTTTTTTCGAAAATATTCGACTACAAGAAAATTTTAATTATTGTTTTTATTTAAGAAGGTATTTGAGATTAAGCGGTTGATTTTAAATTAAGAAAAAATTCAATCAATCTCTTTTTCAAATATCAAACGTTTAGGAACGATTTGAAAATAGTTTCAAAATAACAGCTTTCTCAACAAAAGGGGAAATTGTCACATTAGGAAATACTATTATCGGTGTTTTCATTTGCACTTTCAGTGCTAGATTAAGTATTTGATTAAAACTCATTGACAATTTATAAAAATGTGCTATATGGTTTTTAGTACTTTATTACAGTATTTTTGAAATCAATATATTTTGGTTATTTGAAAGAATTTCTTATTAAATTTGTTTAAAACATAAGCCCTATTTTGTCTCTATTTTTAAATATTAATTTTAAGCTGTCATTTAAACTTAACAGTTACTACCTTGTTTAATGTGCCTTGTTTGTACCCATATGTATATATTTTAATTATATTTTAATATATAAAAATGGATCAAATTTCATTGTTATTGTTCAAAACACAGTACAATGCATTCAACAATATATACCACCACACTAATAATGACTGTTATGTCCATAATTTTTGCTACCGAAATTCTCTTTGAAATTTTGTTCAAAAAGTGCAAACGATAACTTAGGAAGCTTGCTGGCGACTAAAGCAAGTCTTAAGAAAGCTAAAATTTAACTTTTATGAAAAATACTATTGACTGCTTTAATTTAAAGTATACTACGCGTCGATTAAATTTGAAGTTTAAGATTACAACTCAATGGAAGCGACATACCACATATGGTACGCTATGTATTTAAGGGTTAAAGTTGTCTTAATGTTTAAGAATGACTTGAAAAAACATTTGATATCGAATTGAAAAAATGCTATTATTAAAAAGTTTTTTAAACATGTTTTTAGGTTTGAGAATGATTTGATAACAACATTTTTTCAAACTTGTGTACAATAATTCTCAATTTTAATTAATCTTAGAAATCAGATATTTGATTTCTACCTTTGAAAAAAATTTAAAAATACGTTTGATATCTAATGTATAGTCTCATATTTTAAGATGACTATATTACAAACGTTTGTCATCATGTCTGCTGGGTTAAGAAAGTTTGTATTTATTTAAAAATGTTCATAGTTAAATATTTGTAAAATGTGACTTTATCTTAAAATCATAATATAAATGAATCATAATGTCATAATTTATTTTAATTTATTTATTTATAATTTATTTACCATAAGAATAAAATTATGTGCTAATTTATTTATACCAGATCTAATTAGAGTATAAAACTTGTTAGAGAACTTTTCTGCGACACATACAAAAATGTATGTTTGTAAGTAATGTATGTATATTTTTATATGATAGATGAAAAGATTCCAATGTATTTAAGTTTAACTCTAAAGCTAAAGTAGGTTGATTGACAAAAATTGTTTGTATCTTTTAAGAATTGTCTAAAAAATTTCAAAAAGTGTTGTCCAAAATATTTGATCTTCTTCGACAACTTATTTCTATAATTCTTGAAAAAAAAGTTACTATTTACATAAAATTATTTTTTATTTCCCACTTTACCATTAGAAATTTTAACATTTTCGTCTATTCAAAATTATGATGTTCTTATTACCATTTTATTTTTTATAGTAGTTTTTGACACGAAATCACGTATAAAAAAAATATTATTACAACTAAAATGAAAAGAAAATTTTCAAATAGATAAATAAAAAAACAACATTACAAAATAATTTCACTTTTTTAAAATAAATTAAAATAAAAATCAAACAAAGAGAAAACATATGAATACACAGCAATTAAGTAAAAAGATTTATTAAGATTATTAATGAAACAATATATTTTTTATTATTTTTTCGTTTAATATTTTTAAGAAAAAAAATTTACAAGGTTTTTTCAAAGATGTTTACAATGAGAGTGATGCAAATAAATTTAATTTAATTGCATTTGTACCATCTTCATTATTTTAGTTTTGGATACAATTCATTCATTCAATCGTTGTTACATTTGTTACAATTGTTTCGTATATAAACATCGTTAGATGTATTTAGAGCAGTACTAATTTAATCACCAAAGGTGAGGTGATGGTAAAAAATAAATGGAAATAAACCAAAAATAATAATCAGTGAAGCAAAACTAACACGAATCTCCTTCTCTATTTGATTTTCTAATACATTTACCATAGTAGGTAAAACTTTATGAAAAAAAAAAATACATATTAGGAAAGTTGTTAAAATATTCACGCATTACTTGCTAAAATTGAAATATGTTTTAATACTTTTATAAAAGAGTAAATTTTTATTTAATAAATAGATATTTATTTGATAATTGTGAGACTAAATATTTTTTTCGAATTAAAAAATAAAGTTCATAGCGTATGATTAATATTAATTAATATAATAATTAAAAATGTTTATTGTAATTGTAATCATTCTCAATATTTTTTAATTTAAAATTTTTGTTACATAATAGTTTTGCCACAATTTATAATTTCTTATTTTAAGAAAATTTAAAAAAAAAAAAAAAACTATTTCAAAATAGTTTATCAAGTATTTAACAAGTTATTTACTAAAACTGTCATCGATTTTTCTCAATAAACATTAACTACATTTAAAAATAGAGAGCGCTTCAAATACCCTCAAATCAACAAGTAATAGTATTAAAGAAATAATATTGTGAATTAAATAACATTAAGTGCAAAACGTTGAATTAATTTAATGTGTTTTAAACAAAACTAATACAATAGTATTTATATCAATCTCAACATAAATTTGTATTTGTTATAAACAGTTGGTTTTAAAAGTGACATAAGTCACTGAAAAAAAGATATTAACAAAATTGAAGAGTATTTAAAATTTTTTCTTATAGTGTAAACTTACTAAAATAGTAATTTAGTTCAAATATAAGCCTTCATCTAGATTCACCCCCAGTAACAAATGGAAAAATAGTAAATGCCAAAATAAATAATAATAAAAAACACAGAAACGTTTTGTTAACATAGACTATTAGACAAATCAGGTATTAGTTAAATAATTACTAACTAAATGTATACAAATAAGAACATGTTTTACTTTAGAAATGTTTTAAAAAAGCAACGAAAAAAAAAAACATTGGTCTAGATTCTTACTAAATATAAATTTTGCTACCACAACTGCTACTGATCGATGCCCTCAAAACCGACAACACCTTTTGCTGTATGCTACCCACTGTATGTACAAATGTTATTAGAAAAAAAATAATAATAAAAATAAAAAATATATGAAAAAACATTACTTGGTCAAAAGGTCTAAAGTACTTAAAAAGAATCACTACACTATACACTTGTCTTACTTTTCAATATTTGTATGTATTTTGTATTTTTATTTTGCTAATACATACATATGTACATATAATAATGTTGGATGTGCATATAATGTAACCAACTACTTATGTACATTATAAACACTAGCGAAATATCCTAATATTTTTAAAATGAACCTTATAATATGGACATTATAATAAAATAAACTAATTATACAATTAACATTTTATACAAAAAAGTCATTAACTAAAATACATACTTATATGTATATCTTGAAAAATTCTTCAATATTCGACTAAAATTAGTAAATTAGAAAAATTTAGATTAAGTGTATGTACTTAGTAACAAACGTTTCACCATTTCCGTCCTATTACCACTTAAATTGGTCACATTAAGTAAGCGTGTATTTGACTTATTTGTCCATTTAATGTATCATGAATCTAGAGGTATTTCGAACAAAAAAAACTTAATACATTGTAAAAAAATAAAATATAAAAACATTACCAGTTAATGACCGGTAAAAATTGCGATGATAGTGGTACTGCTAATATAGCCGCTATATAGAAAAAAAAAACAACCAGCAGCAGCACCAGCAGATTTAAAACATACAAATGAACATCACATCAAACAAAATGAGGAAGTACTTAAAGTACATGAACGCAACCTACTCATAAATACAAACATACACATTTACATACATATATTTCACTTTTGACCTGGTAAAACGATTAGTTACTGGTACTTATACCAAAGATTTCATGTTATAGTTCAACAAATAAGCTAGAAATGGCAAAAGGGTCATATTTCAGGAATGAAAGTTGAACAAAAAAATTTATAGCAACAAAAATTAACTTTCCCCATTACAGTGAATTCTTAATAGCTTAAATTTTTTTTTATTTTGTCACTTACCAATATTTTTTTATTTTATTCAGATTCCTCTGGTGTCTCAGCTACATCCAAAGAAGCATATTTTAATGGTTCGGCATATTTGCGATTGTTGTCACCCATGCCAATATGGGATCATTCCGCCATAAGTTTTCGTTCATGTCGCGGTAAGTTTTTATACATAAAATACAAATTTTGTTAGGTATTTTTAGTGATTTATAAAAATGTTATATTCTTTCTATAGGTGGAGAAATTTTAGCTCAACAATATAATAAAAACTCAATAGTAATCTCTGTGCTCAATGACTTTTTGCAAATATCATTGGCCGGTCCTGCTGTGATAGGACCCAATAATCGTGTCGATGTTAAATATTCGTATCATTTGTTAGACAACAGATGGCATACGTTACAATTCAAATATGAATATGGCAATTTATATTTGTATATTGATCGTGAAACGAGAATATTTGGTAGGTTTTACAAAATAAAAATACATACTTTAAGCAATGAAATTATTGATTTTTTTTTTTATAAATTTACAGCAAACTCTACTTATAATAGTCAATTTTTAACGAATCAGGATATTGGCAACGAAGCGGCCATTTTAATATTGGGCAACTCTTTTACTGGTTGTTTACAAGATGGCCCGGGTTTACAGTTTATTAATGACTCGATGACTGTACAAAATGCTGTATTTGGACCTTGTCCTTTGGGTAATGGTCCCTGCTCAGATCATGATATACCTCTAAGAAATCAAGACTTTTGTGCTAACGATCCCTGTATGGGTCATGGTTTATGTATTTCTCACAATGATGGCTATGAATGTCGTTGCACTGCTCGTTATTCGGGTAAAAATTGTCAAATGGATAATGGCTCACCCTGTGAACGCAATCCCTGCTCAAATAGTGGATCCTGTTTTGAAGATAGTCGTGGTGATTATCAGTGTGTTTGCACTCCCAATCACACGGGCAAACATTGTGAAACCGAAATCAATATTAACCCCTTGTGTCAAGTGAATCCCTGTTTGAATAATGGTGCTTGTGTTGTAGCTCCCGGTAGTTCGAATATAGAATGTGAATGTCCCAAAGGATATGCCGGTGTAAAATGTGAAATTGATATGGATGATTGTGCCTCACAGCCTTGTCAAAATAATGGTAAATGTAGGGATATGGTTAATGGATTTTTATGCGATTGTAGCAATACCGGCTTTATGGGTCCTTTGTGTCAAACCAATATTGATGAATGTGAAACGAAACCATGTCACAATGGTAAATGTTTTGATACTAATGGCTGGTTTATATGTCAGTGCTCTGATGGCTGGGGCGGCGAGTTGTGTGAAAAACCTATTAGTTGCCAAACTCAACAGTGTTTAAATGGCGGTACCTGTCTGGATAAACCCATAGGATTCCAATGCTTGTGTCCTCAGGGCTATTCGGGTGAGCTGTGTCAACAAGGTCCACCACCTTGTCCCCAATGTCCCATTGACTCGGAATGTATAGGAGGAAAATGTATATGCAAGCCAGGAACTTCCGGTGAGTCAAAAATTTTTGATCTTAAATCGTTTTTAATTTTTTTTTTTTTTAATCATTAAAAGGGTGTTTGGTTTTAATTCATTGTTAAATATTATTTGTAAATCATATTCATACAGTTACTTATAAATTATGGATATTCCACTAATTATAAGTAATTAATGGCATATTGTTTATTGGAAAGCGCATGTGGTTTAAGGTTAAATTTTTTTTTTTTTTTTGTATATTTTTTTATAAAATTTAATTTGGGTTGTGGTGTTTTCTTTTTATTTCTTATCTCATTATTTCAACTATTTTTAATTATAAAAAAAACAAGCTTCGCAAAAATATGAGCTTATGGCCACAGATTGTGTGAAAGGCAAAAGCAAACGTTACATACCACCAGAGTGGCTAAAGAAGAAGAGATGTGAGCTTAAATTGAGTATGTCTAAATCAAATCCTTAAACTTCAATTTCAAATTCATAATTGTTACTACTTATTAGTTATTATAAATCATAATAACCATTGCTAAATCACGTTTCAAATCGATTCAAACAATTTGTATGCCGTCTAAAATTACTATAGTTTTTTTGAACACCCTCACATATTTGCTTATTTTAAATCAACGGTCAATCCTGTTCTAAAAGAAACATTTAGAAGTGTTTTTTCTGGAATAGGTCTGACTTTGAATCATATCCATTATATAGCTAAAGCTTTATATACTAATTTATATGCATTTTTCATATTTTTGTTGCTTTATACTTTTCTGGTCATATTGTTTTGTTTCAATTCCCAACTGAACAAAATTTTTATATATAATTTTGGAAATTCCTAAAAAAAATAATAATTTGATGATGGTAATGATGTTTGATGTAATAGGCCCAATTGGCCATTGTGTACCGATAACGACAACAACTACAAATATGCCACCCATATCCCCGAGTAGTGCTATTTCCTTACTTGCAAGCAATCAACAACAATCCCGATCAGCTCAGTTGAATGCATGTTCCTCTGATAAGTGTTTGAATGGTGGCACTTGCCAAGGTTTTGCCACCAATTACACTTGTATTTGTGCTAGTGGATTTAAAGGTTTGAATCTAATTGACATTCTTTCTATTATCTTTTTCTTTCTATTTCTTTTAGTAAAATGTAAAAAATAATTAATTAGTATTTAGTTTATAAATATTAATATTATGTAGTGTATTAAATAAGATAATAAACTAAACTTAACCTTTTTAAACAAAAAAATAATAATAATGAGAAATTGGTAACTTAACTAAAATGGAGAATCTATAATGGATTAGAGTTCTAATAATTTGTTAAACTTCCTAAAATACTACTTCAACAAAAATGTGATAGTTTATGCTATAGTTTTGCCCTAGAGTTTCCTTCCATTTAAATTAAAATGATATTAATTTGTATAATTTCCAAAATTTAGGCTTTAATTGTGAATTACCGTCTAATGATGTCTTGCCTTCGAGTATACCCTTGTCTGGTTGCAAGTGTTTAAATGGCGGCACTTGTTCTTTGAATGGTACCCATTGCTACTGTCCTACTGGTTATTCCGGCGAAAGATGTGAAAAATTAGAACCATGTACTGTGACCAACTGTCAAGAGCCTATGATATGTTCTCAAAATAAATGTATTTGCCCGGAAAATAAAATCTGTACAGCTTGTGCCACACAACCATGTCGAAATGGTGGAGTTTGTTCAGATCTACCCAATGGTGATTATGAATGTAAATGTCCAGCTGCCTGGACGGGACGTAATTGCATGAAGGATGTTGATGAATGTCTAATATCGCCAAAAATATGTGGCAATGGTATTTGTAAAAATGAAGAGGGTTCCTACAAATGTTATTGTACTCCTGGCTTCACAGGCATTCATTGCGATTCCGATGTTGATGAATGTTTAAGTCATCCCTGTCAAAATGGAGCAACTTGTCATAATAAGGTAAGTTGGGATTGAAGCTCTAATAATTAAGTATTTTTATAAGAGCGGTAAAATTTTACATAAGTATATGTTTATATGACGGAGAGTGTGGAAGAAAGAAATTATAACATTAAATCATTATAGTTGTTTTTCTTTAAATTTGGAAAGCATCGGATATTAAGACAAGTGAGTTGTTATCAACCCCTTAAAATATTTTCCAAAAATAAATGTATATGCTAAATGTTTTCCCCCAGCAAAATGTATGCCAGTTAAAAATTAAATGCTTGGGGACCACAATATCCGACGGTTTAGCTTTGGTTAAGACTGAATACGGTCTTAACCTAACGCTAGATCTCAGAAAGTGGTCCTTTATATTTTATCTATTTGTTTAACCGTTTAATGCTATCTAGTGGAAATAAAAGTGGATTGTCAATGGAACTCATTTATGGCGTTTTCTTTTCTGGCTAAAATGTTGCCTGAAGGATTTTTTTTACGAGAAGAAATTATTTTTAATATTTAGTGCTTTTGCCAAAAATTTGAAGTTTTAGAAAAAATATAGCTTAATTTAACCCTTAATTACATTAAAACTTTTTCATAAATACCTTAAAAAATACAATTAAGGGATTGATCATACATTTTTCTTCAGAAAAGAAAACGCTATTCGTTTTTACATTTTTATTTTTTTATACCCTTTAGAATTATTTTGTCTAATGACAGTCTACCCAATTTCCTTAGATCTCATTCACGCTAAACTTTGTTGTTAAACTGTTTTTGCGTTTTCTCTCTATAGATTAATGCTTATGAATGTGTTTGTCCACCCGGTTACATGGGTCCAAATTGTGAAATCGATATTGATGAATGTGCCAGCAATCCTTGTTCAAAAGGTTCGACATGTATTGATTTGATAAATAATTTCACCTGCTCTTGTATACCTGGTATGACGGGACGTTTTTGTGAAATCGATATTGATGACTGTGTCTCGGGACCTTGTCAACATGGCGGTAAATGTATCGATGAATTGGGAGGTTTCCATTGCAACTGCAATTCTACTGGTTATGAAGGACACTATTGTGAATCGAATATAGATGAGTGCGCAGAAAATCAGTGTGTTAATGGTGCTGAATGTATAGATCAGGTTAATGACTATTTCTGTAAATGTTACCCTGGCTTTAGAGGAAAGAATTGTGATATTGACATCAATGAATGTGAAAGTAATCCATGTCAATATAATGGCAATTGTTTGGAGAGATCGAATATTACCTTGTATACTCTGGCTCATACTATGGATTTGCCAAGTGTTTTTAGTCAGCCGTTTAGCTACCAAAATGCCAGTGGTTATGAGTGTGTTTGTGTGCCGGGTATAATGGGAAAGAATTGCGAAATCAATATAAATGAATGTGAAAGTAATCCTTGTAGCAAACATGGTACATGTAATGATGGTGTAAGTAAACTTTTAGAAAAAACTCGATTAATAAGGAAAAAAGTTGATTAATAAATTATTATTCCTTTTAGATTGGTTCTTATACTTGTGAATGTGATCCTGGTTTTGAAGGCACCCACTGTGAAAAGAATATCGATGAATGTGAACGTTATAATCCCTGTGGAGATCATGGTACCTGTTTTGATCAAATCAACGATTATGAATGTGATTGTGATGCCATGTATGGTGGCAAGAATTGTTCTGTACCTTTAATAGGTTGCGTCAGTGCCCCTTGTTTAAATGGCGGCATTTGTAAGCCCTACTTGATTAATGAAACTGAACATTTGTTTAACTGCTCTTGTCAACATGGCTATCAAGGTGATACTTGTGAAAAAACCACAACCATTTCCATGGTTGTTAGTAGTTTAATAACGGTAAAGACGCAACGTGAAGAAGGTTATGATATTAATTTGCAATTCCGCACCACATTACCAAATGGCGTTTTAGCTTTTGGTACTTCTGGTGGCCAAAATGAGCCAGTTAGTTATATATTGGAATTGATTAATGGTCGTTTAAATTTACACTCTTCTTTGCTGAATAAATGGGAGGGCGTCTTTATTGGTTCCAATTTGAATGACAGCAATTGGCATAAAGTATTTGTGGCCATAAATACTTCTCATTTAGTTTTATCGGCCAATGATGAACAAGCTATATTCCCAGTGGGTTCATATGAAACCTCCAATGGTAGTCAGCAACCTTCGTTTCCTCTCACTTACTTGGGTGGTACAATACCCAATTTGAAATCCTACTTGAGGCATTTAACACATCGTCCCTCTAGTTTTGTGGGTTGTATGCAAGATATTGTTGTAAATGGCAAATGGATTTTCCCCGAAGAACAAGGTCTAGATGATAATACAACCTTGACTCACATACAAAGTGGTTGTCCCCGTACAGAGCAATGTAATCCAAATCCGTGCCACTCGAATGGCAAATGTACCGATCTTTGGCACACCTTCTCCTGTACATGTCAGAGACCTCACTTTGGCTATACTTGTAAATACAGTAAGTACTTTTACATACATAAGAATATCCTGGGGAAGTAGGTTTTAAAATATATTCGTTCAATTTTTATAGATATTACTGCGGCTACTTTTGGTCACGAGAACACCTCACACTCGGCGGTAATAGTGGAAACAAATGATGCAGCCCGTAGAGCTATTAGATCTGTGCTGGATATTTCAATGTTCATACGCACCAGACAGCCTACCGGTCAGGTGTTCTATTTAGGTAGTGATCCTCGAAAAACAGCTTCTAAAGGAGCCGGTAAGTTTGTTTATGAAAGAAACACATACCTCAATATGCTAAAATATTTTTTCTGATTTTTTTCAGATTCTGGCAGTTCTTATGTAGCTGCCAAATTACAAGGTGGAGAACTGCTGGTGAAAATGCAATTTAATGGCACTCCCGAAGCTTATACGGTGGGTGGCAATAAACTAGACAATGGCTATAATCATTTGATCGAAGTTGTACGCAATCAAACCTTGGTGCAGGTTAAACTAAATGGCACCGAGTACTTCCGCAAAACACTGTCATCGACAGGTTTACTGGATGCACAGGTGCTTTATTTAGGAGGACCTGCTCCCACATCATCTAACGGTGAAATTACAGCCACAGTTGTGCCAGGCTCGGAAGTGGGTACTGAATATGCTACCATTAAACCTGAAGACTATTTCAAGGGCATCATCCAGGATGTTAAAGTAAGCAATGGTTCACACACCATGATTGTTGAATTGTATCCATTGGAAGAGGAAGATCTTGCTTTGCCACCACCATTTGGTGTTATAACCATCGATCGTACGTCGGTGCTTAAGGGTGAAGTGTCTGATGATTTGTGTCGCAAAAATCCTTGCAGACACAATGCTGAATGCCGCAATACTTGGAATGATTACACTTGCAAGTGTCCCAATGGTTATAAGGGTAAGGATTGTCAAGAGATAGAATTCTGTCAGTTGGTCACATGTCCTGGCAGCAGTGTTTGTCAAAATCTCGATGATGGCTATGAATGCTTGACCAATATTACATTTAGAGGCAACGAGAAGGCTCCCTTGGCATTTAGCTTTTTCAAAGAACAATTGAATGATGAATCGAAACCAAAGTTGAAACCAGTGATTGAAATAGCTTATCGTACTCGTGCTGGCGGCACCTTGTTGTATGTGGAAAATCAACACAGTTTCTTTGAAATTGGTGTAAATCAGGGTCAAGTAACAGTTACTTGGAAATTCAATCAGGATTCTTTGGGTGACACAAAACGCTTTAGCAAAGATAATTCTGATGGCATTGAATGGAGTAGAATTTATTTGAGAGCCCACAATGGCAAACTGGAAGGTGGCTGGAAGGGTTGGGAAAATATGGTAGATCCATCACCAGCATTTTCGGCAGATATAGATATGAATGCCTTCCAGGATTTAATTTCAAGTGGAGCTCAAGTTTATTTGGGTGGCATGCCAGTTGTTAGTCAAAATCAACAGGCTCGCGTTACAGTATCTTCCCAACAAGGTTCTCAATTCAAGGGCTGTTTGGGAGAAGCCAGAGTTGGTGATCTTTTGCTGCCCTATTTTAGCAATGAAGAAATGTATCCGAGAACTGAAAATGTTTCGGTCCAGCCACAAACTCAATTCCGTTTGAATTCCACCCGTCCAGATGAAGGTTGTATTTTATGCTTTAAAACGGACTGTAAAAATGGTGGAACTTGTAGTTCCCCTACTGAAGATTATGCCTGCACCTGTCCACCCGGCTACGATGGTGATGATTGCTCAAATGATATTGATGAATGTGCCACGGCCAAGTGTGAAAATAATTCCACCTGTATCGATAAGGTGGCTGATTTCCTTTGCGAATGTTTACCCGGTTATGATGGTCGTTTTTGCGAAAATGATATCAATGAATGTGCCTCTCAGCCCTGCCATAATGGTGGCAACTGTACCGATTTAATAGCAGCTTTCCATTGTGATTGTACCGACGATTATGCTGGACCACAATGTGATGTCTTGAAACAGGTTACTTGTGAGAATTTACCATGTAAAAATAATTCCACCTGTCAAGATGGATTTAGTAAGTTTTCTTTGTAATTTGTGGAATTGGAACGAGTTTTATTAAAAAGCTTTTTCTTTTTGTAATAGATCCCCAAACAAGTAATAATTTCACTTGTAGCTGTATGCCTGGTTATGAGGGTGCTATTTGTGATATGGCCTTTTGTGAACTAACACCATGTGAACATGGAGGTTTATGTATTATCACTGAAGTAATGGTAAGTGTCGAATTGGAAGATTGGTAATTTGTTATGATCACTAGAAAATTTAAATATATAAAATTTTTTGTTATTTTTTGCTATAGACTCCCATGTGCCAATGCAGTTTAGGCTATACAGGACGTTTGTGTGAAACAGATATTAACGAATGCGAATCGAATCCTTGTTTGAACGATGGCAGATGTACCGACCTGGTAGGTGGCTATAAATGCAATTGTACCGATACGGGATTCGAAGGCGACAATTGCGAAATCGATATAGATGAATGTGCCATGAGTATAGAATACTGTGGAGGACTAGGAAGATGTATTAATCAACCAGGATCCTTTAAATGTATATGCCAAGACTCATTCTGTGGCGCCTACTGTAATTTCACGGATCCATGCAAACAAGAGGGACAACAATTATGTATGAATGGTGGCAATTGCATAGAGGCCTGCGGTGATGAAGCCGATTACTATTGCAATTGCACTGAAGGCTATACGGGCAAAAATTGTACAGTATTGGTAAGTAATGTTAATGATTATTTTACGAGCTTTTTTTATTAATACGATTTTGTTTTTTTATTTTTAGATTACCTCTCGCGAGGAACCCAGTACAGCCGATATAGCCATTATTGTTATACCGGTTATAGTGGTATTACTTTTAGTGTGCGCCGGTTTGCTGGTAACATTTTTGGTAATGGCTCGAAATAAACGTGCCACTAGGGGCACCTATAGTCCTAGTGCTCAAGAATATTGTAATCCTAGACTAGAAATGGATAATGTTTTAAAACCACCACCGGAAGAAAGGCTCATTTAGTCAAATTTCCTATACATAATATTATAGCAATGTATATCGAAGTGTTTCTAATGTTATTTATTTTATGTTTTATTTTAACTACAATTTAAGCGTGTTTATTTTTTTTTTTACAAAATTTAAGTTGAAAAAAAAAAAAAAAATAAGAAAAACCTAAAACGATTAAATTTTTTTCAAAAACATTCCGCCCATTTTCTACAAAAAAAATATATATTTTATATAATCTTTAATTAACGTTTAACGACATACTAAGTATAATTAATATTAATTTTAATTTAAACTAAAGAAGAATTCTTTAAAATGGTATAAAAACCAAAACTCATAAATTGTTTATCTTTACTTAACCATTCTAAATGTTTTTTCTTTCTGTTTTAAAAGAAAATTTTATTTGAAATATTTTATTTTTAAATTTATATAATAATATTTAACAACTAAGTTAGGTGCCAATAAGTCTTTTAAACTGAAATGAAATCCTTCTTCTCCCTATTCATTAATACCCAGCTTAAAGTAAATTTAACGACTAATATTTTGTATTGTTTTTCTTAAATTAAAAATATTTTAAATTATTATGCTCAGTTAAATTTACGTCTATAAAATGTTACACAACTTTTTCTAAAAATTTCAAAAACGAAATAAGCAATACTATTATATTTTTTTTAAAGGAAAATAATCAAAACTTTAATTCAAATCTTCCTCAGTTTTGAAATTTGAATTTAAAAGCGAAATTTTGATTTGAGAATAATTTATTTTGAATATCAAAACTCAGTGAAACCATAAGATAAACATTTTATTTCAAAAAATCTTAATTTTTCCTTGTTATCAAAATATGCAATTTTAAAATTTATTTTGTTTTAAATTAATACAAAAGATTTCGAATCTTTTGTAACATTGAAAGGAAAAACGGATACATTATGTTTAGTTCATAGATATTTCAGTAGGCAAAGGAAATATAATTTTCTCGTAAAGTTTTACGTCTTGCAGTTATTCATTTTGTTTATTAATTTCAAAAATTTTTATAATTTCCGAATAGAATTGCGCCATATCATACATTAATAAACGTCTGCATGATTAAAATAAAATTTTGACTATCCTGTGCAACATTCTAAACGAATAAGTCAGATTATGCATTGAAAAGTTTCCAATTTAAAAGCAATATGATTTGAAAGTTATTTAGTTGTGAAAAAATTCCTTAGAAACAAATACACAAAAAACACATTATTAAATTTGCAACATAGTGAAAAATAAATAAAATTGCTTCTATACAATCTGTGATTATTAAAAATGTTTAATTATCTGTAACAAAAAATTGCTTAATTTCGTTACCTTTCTTGTCTCTCTCTTTCACTTTTCCTACTTTTGTAATATGTACGTGTTTTGTATATAAATGGATCAAATCTATCGTGTTTATAAAATTTTAATTAAATATATCATTACTATTATTTTTTATTATTATCATTTAAAGATAAATTAAACTAATTTTCCATTATATTTTAAAAAATATTTTAATTTTGTGACTTCTTTTCGAAATATTTAATATTTTCAAATTAAAATAATGAAGAAAAAAAAGTATATATTTAATACCTATTATTCTATTATATATAAAGTATATTATGTATTATTAATATATAAGAAGACTGTAATATATATTTTGAAAATAAATTTATAAAATGTTAAATTAATTTAAAAAAATAAAACATTTTAGTAAAAACTTCCAAAACAAAAATACCAAAAATTGTTTGTTTAAAAGATGTTTTTATTTTTTTTTTTTATTTATTGATTATTCGATTTTTTTAAAACGTTATTTTCCAATTTCTTCTTTATTTACTGCATTTTGCAGTAGAAACAATAGAAGAAAACAGTAGCCTAAAATCTATAATTATTTTTTTAAATAGCGCAGAATAATTCAATTTAAATTTATAAATATGTATATTAAATCATTTAGATTTTACCTTTCATATAAGGTAAGAAAAAAGAGTTTTACTATTAGATTAAAAAAAGTATAGAAGAAAAAAAAACGAAAACCCAATTGAAAGTAAATTATTTATTTTAGCAGTGTTGGAGAGAGCAGCAGTATTAATTGGCCGAAGCAATCCATTTAAATTTACTGCTGCTGGGTATTTCGTGGTGATAAAACAAGCATTCTAATTTGTTAATACAGTTTTTGCCGTAACGACATGGTTTGGGATGATAAAATGGGCAACTAGTTTTTGTGCAATTGGGGAAGAATTTGCAAGTTGTGGATGAAACTGGGCCCGTTATCGCTGTCGATGATATTGATTTGTAATTCTGTACAGGTACTACAGATGAAGCTGTAAAGAAAAAAATTATCAATATATAAATAGTTAAATACTTTAAAAACTTAAATAAATATATACTTACAAAGTGGCGGCGCTGTGGGTTCCAATAGGCTGGCACTTCTGGGACCACTGTGTGAGAAATTGCAATCTAAATTAACACAGGCCAAATCGTATTTACATCTTGGATGCGAATATAAACATTTATCGGCAAATTTACAATTTGGAAAAGATTTACAAGCTGATGTAGGATGATAATATTCACAAAAAGATTTTGTACAATTTGGATGATATTTGCAACGTTCCTTGGGTTTGTTATTGCGAAAAGAGCCAGATGAGTCTACTGGTACAGAGTTTACTGAAAATATTTAGGAAACAAATAACAAATAAATAATAACTCAAAACGTTATTTAATACGATATACATACAGGATGACGGAATATTATCATATTTTTTGGCCTCTGCATTGCGTATGGAAATTTTATGTTTTTCTTCCCTTCTCTCATGCGACGAGTGTCTTTCTCTTTCTCTATCCCTGTCTCTATCTCTTTCACGTTCTCTATCCCTATCACGACTGTGATCCCGACTGATGTTATCTCTACTTGAGGATCTCCTTTTTTTAACGGGCACCGGACTTTCTCTAGAATTTCTAGAATCTTTAGCTTCTTTCAAATCAAATTTAATTGGTACATGCTTGCGTTTAGAGGGTGTCAACGATTCTTTGTGACGTTCTTTATAATGATCTTTTAGTGGTGGAGTTGTTGAACGATCTTCCACCGACTTGCGTTCTCTGTCGTGGATTGATTGAGAGGGTGGTGGCGATTCATTGCTTCGACGCTTTAGTTTACGTTCCTTTTCAGGTGAATGTTTTTTCGAGGGACTATGCTCATCATCTTCCGAGTCATTTTTTATAATAATCTTTTTAATTTCTTTAGGTTTACGATATATTTCTATAAATTCAGTACGTCTGGGTGGCGGCGTTGTGCTGTCTTCTTGCCTTAATAATGACGATGATCTACGTTCATTTGATGACGAGGATGATTTAGTAGAGAGTCTGTCCTTGATGTTGGATTTGCGAGATGTTCCTGAGGGATTTGAAGTCGATGTAGGTTCAGGATATTTTTCACGGTCTTTTGAATTGCTTGATGAGGATGAAACTTGGGGTGGTGGAGAAAGCGATCGTGAAAAACGTTTTAAATTATGTCGTTTTAGTTTCGGTAAAGCTTTATCTTCTGCAAGGAAAGAAATAAATTTAAAAAATAATTTGCAACAACTTTATATATATAAATGTTAACTTACCATTAAGAGTCACCACAAATTGTGTCTTTTGCATGGTTTCATGATTTTCATCTTCATCATTTGAATGATTGTCATTGAGTTCGTCTTCACTGTCATGCTGTTGATGTATTGCCTGTGGCACATAAACATAATCCTGATCGGATTCACCTCTATCTGATACAGATTCTGGTATATATTCCTCATCATCCGCCACATTGTGGTATGAATCTGATGATGACTTATATTTTGTCTTTTCTGATGCAGAATTCCCATTCACTTCCACTATAATATTCTTAGTAGTTCGAGTAAAAAGTGCTCCTACACCAGATGACGTTTTAATACGATCTCGGTAAGATTTTGTATAGAGTTTTGTATTGCGCTGGGCATTGATTTTGTCTCCCAGACGTAAAGCAACTTTTGGTTTTGTTGTTGTAGAAGGTTTTTTGAGTATTGTCGACCTTTGAGCTTCGGCTACAGCACGTAATAGTAAATTTTTAGGTGCTTGTTTGCTAGGCGAAACTGGTGGCCGTGGTTTTATTTTTATAACCGAATTGACCGGTTTATCATTGAGATCTTCTTCGTCAGACATTTCAACGGGCTTAGCGGGTGCAACAATCACCCGTGAACCGATGCGTTTACGTGTTCCACCTACATCGGGTGAAGCTTCCTCTTTGCTGCTGCTACGTGCTCGATTTGTTGTAGAAGGTGTTGTTGTACTTATTTTACCTACTTGACTTGAATTACGTTCTTCATTGAGATTTTCTGAAGTTGAGCGTCTTTTATCACGTTCTTCAAAAGAGCGTCTTACACGAGGTCGACCCCGCGTTAAATTATTGTGATCAGCTTCTCTTTGTCTGTCACTATCTCTTTCACGTTCGCGTTCTCGTTCACGTTCGCGACCTCTTTCACCACCTGAGTGCTGATTCCTTTCTCTATCTCTTTCACGGCTGCGTTCTTGACCTCTTTCGCGCTCCCTTTCCATTTCTTTGCGACGAAATGCTGGCACATATAACTCCTGTTCCTGTAAATTCCTTCTTCTTTCTCTGGCTAAAGGCTGTGAGGGTCTTGAATTTTCTCTTGATGTTGTGGCATTTTTCATACCCAATCTTTCATGCACGGGTCGCTTATCGTTACGAAATTCTGCCGCTTCATCTTTGGAAGATGAATTAAAATTCACACTTGCTGCAGCTGAATTTAGAGGAGGAGGTGTAAATCTTTTGCGCTTAGATGCCAACTCTTCATCATCATCCTCTTCTTCACCAGCACGATGTTTAGTTTTTTCTCGCTCAAAAACTATGGGACTTTTTTCTTTGTGCTTTTGTAAATTTTGAGGCGGACTAGCTGAAGGTTTTCTCACTAAATCGCCAGCCTCATTGAACTCCTCTCGGCTATCTTCATCGCGCAAATTAAGGAAATCTTCGTCGTCATCATCTATTTCACCGATTTGTTTTAGTTGTTTTTTGGCTGCATAGATTTTCTTTTGTATATCAGCCAATTCAGCCAAATCCTTTTCTCTATTTCCCGACACAATTGCTGGTTCTTTGGTAGTTTCTGTATGGGTATTAATTCCGGTAGTGGATGATATTTCCGATATTGTGGGTATATCAAATTCTTTTTGCGTTTCTGAAGAGTTTGTTGTCGAGGCATTGTTCAATTCTTCAGATAAACGTTTGTGTTTAGATTTTTTAATAATTTGTGTGGCATCTGCTGTTGCATTAATAGTTTGTTTGGCTTTCTCCAGTAGTTCTCCGGCAACTAAATCAGTTATTGAACTTACCACTTTGCTAGATGAAGTCTTGTCAGGAGTAGTCGAGGAAGTGCTTTCCTTAGGCTTTTTTGATGTTGTAGTTTTATCTTTTTTAGCTTGTTTTTTATCCTTTTTAGCAGCTGTTGTGGTCATAGCGGAAGTGGAGTCTTCTTTTTGTGAGGATTTACGTTTTTTGGAGTTGGAGGCTATAAGAAATAATGAAAAGATTATAATGAATTTCTACGAATTTTAAAATTAATATAAAATAATGCATTTAAACTGATATGGGCTTTTAATAATTTTAGCATAAATGGTTATAATTTGTCTTTATTGTATTATATTAATATAATAAAAAAAATATACACGTAGACTTACCACTGGCGGCTGGCAGTGTTACTTCTTGCAGTTTTTGCAATACCTCATGCAACCAGGTTACAAACAATTCAGTTTGATTGCCTAAAAATAAATTTAGGTCGGATATCATTTGCTGCTTGCTTCTCTTATTGGCCACCATAATCATCACATAATCTGGCAACTCATCGTCTATGTAACCGGCAGAGCCTCCAGTACCCAATTCCACCAATTTTGCCTTGACGGCACTCTAATTTTTTCGGGAAAATTATAAAAATTACATAAAATGCATTAATAACATAAAAACAAAACACATGCAGTATTGACCTGCTTAAATTTTTTTCATTTCATTTAAGTACTATAAATTGATTTTTCCTTGTTTTTTTTTGCATTTTCTTGTACTTACTCTCATTTTTTGGCCAATTTCATTGCCATAGTTATCCATCTTTTCAATCGTTTAAGTTAACTTTATTGTTTATTTCACAATTTGCACTTTATTTTTTTAACAAAAAATTAGAACTTTATTGTTTTAGCATGTTTTCTTGAGAAGAAAATCGAAATAAAAATAATTGTTTATTGCAATAAGAAATTTTCAGTAAAATCTATCGACAAGAAAACCAATTTCCTCATCAGAGACCTGCGCCGAACGATTTTCACGGCGGCGGCGGCTTTGCTAAAAATTGTCGGCGGCGGCTCAAAGTCGGCTGTTAGCCGGCTGAGAGGTGAACATAACAACTTTTTATTTACTAGTTTTCGCATCGTCTTATAGAGTACCGGCTATGTGATGAGAATCGCATATCGCATAAAATTGGCGATTACGATTTCAAATCGCATATTAGGTGTGATGTGGTTAACAATCACAAGAAAATAGGCGATTTCAAATCGCATGCTTATACCAAATTGAAGTTGTCTACTTTGCTTAAAAACATGGCTTCAAAAAACAATAAATATGGCGTAAAAATAAAACTTAATATGTTTTCTTTTCATTTTGGTAAAAACTAGTAATATTTTCTACCAATTTTAAGTAAAAATATGAAATTTAAAATTTAATCCATTATTATAAGCGATTTAATAGAAACAGCTGATCAAATTGAGAGAAATCGAACAAGTAAAACGCGTGAACTGCAGCACATGCTGAAATAAATTTGGCGATTTTCAAAACGCATGTGAAATGACAATCATGTGATTTCCATCACATAGGCGTACATTGGTTCACAAATGTGGTTCCAAGTCTCCTGTAAGATGTAAGGGGATCCGAAGACCGCTTGTTTGAACATTATTTTTTATTTCCTAAAAGATTTATAACATACATTTTTGTATTTTTGTACTTCTAAAGTGTCAAAACAGAAGACCGTTTGTTCGAACATTATTTATATTTTTAAAATTATTAAAAAAAAGTATATATATATTGACACAGCTCTTCTCCCTACACATATAAAATTGGATATTCTGAAACATTTTTTATTTTATTACAGATTTTAACATTCGGACATTTTAAATTCGTCGATTTTGTTGAAATGAATCAAAAAAATTATTATTATTTTTATTTTTCTTGAAAAATGGAACGGAAATAATCTTAAAATATGGTCTTAAAGTAGGGTCGAACCATTATTAAAATTTTTAAAGTTTACAAGGCTTTACCAAAGGTATAGTAAGCAAATCAATGTTTTTGAATACAACTTTAAGTAATTTTGATTATAAATGGTTGGTAAAGCTGTGTTAAGTTTTTTTGAATACGGCTGTAAAATTATAGATTATATTCAAACTAAATTCTTTAAAAATACTGCCATTTTCACAGCTTCCGATTTCTTTATATTCTGAGTTTAATGCTAATTATCAACCTCCAAAAATTAAACTTTAGAAAATTATATTTTACTATATCTACTGATATGTATATTTTAATTCATTGCGTTTTTACTATTTCTAAAGATTTTTCCTAAATTTAGCGGGTTAAGCTTCTCCTATTAGGTAGATCTAAATTATCCAAACATTTTGTTTAAAAATTGTTCTACAGAATAATATTATTTTCATAATAGAGGATACAAATTCTAATGTAAGCTTGATAACAAGTTACTAACTTTTTGTATGTAAATTTCCATAAGAGGAAGTTAGGAACTCTCTATGAAACCTACATTAATTTTTTGGAATACGGCTATATATTTATTGAAAACTGTAATATTGAAAAATGCAGATGTTTATTCCAAAAAAAACAAATTGACTTGTTTTTTCATATATTTCAAAGCCAGAAAACATCTCGATTTGAGTTGTTTAATTATTAAACACAATAAAAACAACTAGGTTTCCATAGGAAAGAAATTTTTAGTATTTTAGAACATAGAAAATTGTTTAAAAATGCCCAGGAAAATTTTAGAACATGTTCTAAAGTCATTAGTTCTAGAACTGGTATAATCAGAACCAAATCAGATTCTTTAATAACATCCTCAGAATTAGTGGTATCACAACCAATTCTGACATCAATGGAGTAGAACCTTATTCTGATTCGAAATTCGTTTTGAAAAATGTTTTAGAGAACTAGTGCTTAAGAACTAATTCCGTATGACTTCTACATCACTTCTGAGAACAAATTACAGGTTCTTGAAAGACTTCCTAGAACTGTTTAAAAACTTGTATAAAAAATTTCAAAAATTAAAAATATATATATATATATATATATATATATATATATATATATAAAATTCAATTGATTTCAAAAGTGGACTTTAGAAAATAACCCATTAGAATACAAAATAAAAAATAAAAACAGATTCTGAAACCTTTCCCTAACTCTTCTATGGCACTACTGGCTAGGTAACACTTCCACAGAACTTGTTCTGGTGACAATTTCAAACAAAAATCATTGGTCGTAGCCAAACAAGTACAGGCTATTTTCATGTGTTTTAGAACTAGTTGTAGAACTAATACAATATTTATTTATTTATTAAATCAAGTAATATAAAAATCCTGAACATTAAAACATCTTAAGAATATCAAAAACTATACAAATGTATATAAATATAAATTAAGGATTTAATATTAAATTGTAAAAAATTAAAAATTATAAATTAAATTTATATTTGTTCAAATTTATTATTGGTTTAAAAATTTGATTTTTGGAATTAGAAAGTATATGTGTGTAAAATTTTTATTTAAATCAACAATTTGTGAAAATATTTTGGCAAAGGAAAAACATAATAAAATTATATGTGAGCAGTAAAGCTTAAACTTATTGTCTTTTTTAAAGAGTTACACCACTTTTAATGGTATTTTTTAAAAATCAATTGAAAATAAATTTAAATTTTAAAAAAGATCATTGGAAAATTAAATTTTTCATTTAAATTTTTAAAAATAAAAATTGAAAATTAGATTTTCATTTAAATTTTATAAAAAAAAAACTGTTGAAATTTCTACATTTCATTAATATTTCAGAAAACAATTATTTAAAATTAAAATTTCTATTTCAGAAAAGTACAATTTTAAAAAAATTTTTAGTTAAATTTTACGTTTTAAATTCAGAAGACTACAAATGAAATTCAGTTTTTTATTTTAAAATTCAAAAACAAGAAATGAAATTTAGAATAATTCATTAAAATTTAGAACATTGAATAAGAGTGATTTAAATGATGAAATAATGTTAGATCAACTTAATTTATGTGACCTTTAAGCAAATAAAATTAAGAAATTGTTTCAAATTCATCTGGAAAGTTCTGAATTTAATTTATTTTTTTTTTTCAAAATTTCAATATTTTTCTGAATTTTAAATGGAAAAATCTTCTTATAAATTGTTCTTTTCAAAAATTTAAATAAAAATTCCAATTTAAGTTGTTATTTTCAAAATTATAAATTGAAAACCTAATTTTCAAGTAATCTTTTTTCAATTCTAAATAAAAAGTATCACTTTTAATTGGTCAATTCTGAAATTTATATGAAAAATGTAAATTTCAATTGTTATATTCTGGAATTAAAAGAGAAATATTATTTTAATATGTTCTTTTCTGAATTATAATAAAAAAATCATAAACTAAAATGATATTTTCAAATTTTGAATTGGAATATCTCATTCTCATTTGTTCTTTTCTGAAACTGAATTCATAAACCTCATTTTAAATTGTTGTTTTCATAATATCATATAGAAAGTTTTTATTTTAACTTAAAAATAGTGTAGTAAAAAACATATGTGTCTGAACATAATATTAAAATTCATATTTTTTAATCTTAACACACGTTTTCCTTCATAACTTTTTTCCGAAGCAATTTTTAAAATTCTTTTATCATTGAAAATATGTCAGTTATTATTCTTGAAGACAAACTGTTGATTTGTTGGGAGTTTGACTAAAATGAGTAACGAAAATGATGTACGTGTTATAAATTATTAAAAAAAAAAAAAAAAAAAAAAAAACAAATTGGTCCTACAAATAATTGGTCAAAGAATTAAATGTCCTCTGTCATACTGTTTTCAACGTCATTCAACAGTATCAGGGGAATTCGACCATCGATAGGAAACATGGTTCAGAAAAAAGTCCACATGATATTGGATGGACAAGTAAATTGAAACCATATTGAAAAGCACATCTTGTAGAAAATCACCCCATTCACTCCAGTTAAGAGATGATTTTTTTATGCGTTTGTGCTGATGTTTGTAATACCCAAAAATATTGGTCTAAGACCCACCTTAATTTATACCAATCGGCTTAGAATCACTTTCTGAGTCGACTTAACGATGTCCGTCCGTCCGTCTGACCGTCCATGTAAACCTTTTAATCAAACTACAGGTCGCAATTTTGAACCAAAATTTATGAAATTTTATACACAGGTTTCTTTTGGTTGAGGGCCGAAGCCTATTGAATTTGGTTATGATCAGTCCATTATGTCACCTAGCCCCCATACGAATGTCCTCCCGAAAAATGGTTTAACGATCATAAATCCCTTAAATATAGCAATATTTTAATAAAATTTGGCACATATAAGTCTAAATAAGTGTGCCGATTTTTAAAAAGATCGGTCCATAATTACCCATAGCTCCCATATAATCCCTTTTCGGAAAATCACTTTAACGGCCATAAATCCTATTAAAATGTTAGTATCAAGTTAATATTCGACACAAATAAGTTTTATAAAAACATAAATGATAGTGACAAATTTTACAAAGATAGGTCCATAATTAACCATATGTCCCATATAAGGCCCCCTTTTGGGAATCACCCAAAAGTGAATAAATTAATATAAATGTCAGCATCAACGTAATATTCTGTATTTGTATGTCTTATTTTACACTTATGAGTATCGGAGTATGGAGTATATTTGACTTCATGTCTAATAAGAGACCCACCCCCGAATTATACTGTACACAATGGTGTAGGGTATCATATGGTCGGGCTTGACCGACTATATGTTTTTCTCTCGTTTTTTTTTTTTTTTTGCGTACGAAGAAAGACTAAATTTAGAAATTTTATAAAAATGGAATGAAAATGGAGAGAAGCGAACTGTAGCTATTATTCCATAAAATCATAATTTATTCCAAATAATGTCTAAAGAAAATGCATAACGTCTATTGCCGCTGAAGCAAAATAAAAGAGAAACCACTATTTTTATTTTTTTTTTTTTTTTTTTTTTTTTTTTTGCTTTAAAATTTCCCTTAATGATGCAAAAATAGATAAATAATAAAACACTTTTCAAATAACATTTTTCTTAAATTGAACAAATTTTATTACTGTTTTTGAAATTAATGTTACTATCATTGACTTTTGTAAATACTATGGATGTGCGATTAATCGGTTATACAAAATTTTATTTAATCTATACACATATTAATCAGTTAATCGATTAATCAACAATTCTAATTAATAAAAATTCTGATTAATTACTTTTAATTTTGCTTAATCAAATTCGAATAATATTATTCAATGTTCTCAAATTTAGTTTACAATTAAACAAATGAAACAAAAAATGCTAAATATATAATATATGTTATTTGGTGATTCAACGACCCACATTTTATATTTTCAAACTACTTTGCATGCATTTTTTTTTTTAATATTATAATGAAAATTAAAAACATAAAAAAGAAAGTCAAATAAATTTAAAATTATTTATTCACGATTTAAACTATTTAAATTCCTGATTAATCATAATTTTGAACAAATGAAACCAAAATTAATCGATTAATCATAAATATATTTAATCAAATTGTTGAATAAATCAAATAATTAATTAATTTGATTTTTACGTCACGTTACGGTCTTTTAATATGTATATATAAGAATATTTTTATCTATAAGGTAATTCATTACAATCAATCTTGGATGTTGAAATAAAAAGATACCAATACCTATGCTACTGAATTACTTCTTATTAAAAAATATGATGAACCATATCCCATAGACGGACATGTCCTGATAACGGAAAAAATCACCGCCTATGGAAGCTTTCGCTGTATATGTAATTTTCTATAGTAGCTTCTTGGCTTGAGATTAATGTTGAATTTTTATTATACAAAAAGATTAAGTGAATGCGTCCATAATATGGATGGAAAAATAATTCATATAACCATCGACGAATTGTGATGAACACGCTAAAGTTGTTACTGACTCCGGAGAGAAATGAAATGTATTCTACAGCGTAACGTGTGATAATCTTGAAGACATGTGTCGTTATTCCTCTTCCTTTTTAAAGTGAATAACAAATTGCAAGACTCTTGAGATTTTGCTACACACTAATATACAGTGGCTCACAGCTTAAATTATGCATCCCAATAAACCAAAAGATATTATAACGATATCGAAACGATATCATCTAGGTGATAAAAACTATCACTAGTGATAATCGTTTTCGAGTCTATAACGATAGTTTTTACGGACTAAAGTGTACCTTTCCTTATGATATCGTTTTTCCATAAAATTATGATATCGTTTTCGGTATCGTTATTTCCAAAAATAACGATAGTAAAATCGTCATGAACCAAATTTTGTTCTGAACGCTATTGAATACTAAAAATTATGTTTATTTGCATTTAAATATACTAAATATAATTAATATAATAATATAAAAAGAACCATAATCAGCTAAAATGAGAAAAAATCCTAAATAAATATATAAAAAAGATATAAAAATCATCATACATGATATATTTTATGCAAATATTATCAACAACATTTGCAAATACATATGATTATTCCTTGGACACATACATATTTCTGCAATTAAATACCTAAAAAACTTGGTTTTATCACTAATAATCTGTAAACTATTGAATTTTTTATATTTGATTCCCAGCTTGTTTTTGTATGTTGAAAAATTTTTATTTTTATTTGAAGTTTTTTCCAAATGATATTTTTTTTATTTTATTAAAACGAAATATTTCGAAATATCAATATCATAATAATATCGTTTTCTGTAATACAATATGATATTATAATCGGCACCTAATATGATATCGTTTCCGCTATCATATCGTTCTAAGGTTTATTGGGATTATACAATTTTATTTTTAAAGCTCCATGGCAAAGTAACAGACTGGAATTAAACATAAAATTTGGTATCATAAGAAAGAGGAAGATTTCTAGGTTAATATAGAACCATTATTTAGTGTTAAAGTTTACCTTTAAGTAAATTAAAGATATGAAAAGAAAAAATCCAATATTTTTATCTCATAGCTTATTTTAAGCACCCACTTATGACATAAAAAAATTGAAAATTACGACCGATAATTACATTCAAGTATGGGATTAAATTCGATCAATTTCAAAAGTAAATCGTATTCTTAAATCGATTATGTTGTGATGAATTTCGATCGTTTTCATTTTCCATTTTTGTTTCTGTTCAATATGTTTCTTGTCAAATCACAACAAATTAATTTTGAAATTTGTATTATTTAAATTAAATAAATTTTATTTTAATGTTAATTTTCTAATAAAAAATTATCAAAAGTTAAGTTTTATAGATTTTGCGTGAAGCTGCCACAAAGGAGATATTCCTTGCTTCTGAATAAAAAAAAGAAAACATTGCCCATAAAAATAACACTTTGTGGAGGAATAATAAATTTACAATTTTGGCGATTAATTAATTCAGCCTACAAAAATAAAAATTAATGCAATATTTTAATAGGAACGCTTTTTAGCAGATGCAGTTTGGACTTTGCATTGGTTTTAAATTCTTACTGGTGATTTGAAATTGGGTTAGCACAATAATTATTTTGAATATTCAAAATCAGTTTTTCCCTTTGTGGTAGATATATCTAGAAACCTTAAAAGTTAAATTGTAAAACCCATATGTGAAGTTACAGTTTAATTCGAGTGTCTGATAGGTTTTTAAACAATAAGGTTCATCGCTTCATTACAAGTTCCATCACAAATTACAAAATATATTTTAAGTTTTAAACTTAATATTCAGTGTTTTAAAGCAACAGAATAAAAAATTTTAGGATTTACAGAATTTCTATACTTTTCTTAACCTCTTCCTCAATATATATTCTTTAAAAGGTATTATTTATTTTATTTTTCTTTCTACAATATAGCTTTTATTTTTTACCCACATGATTCTAATTCTTTTGTAACAGTTTTGATCAAATTCAATTTTAAAACGAGTACCAAAATTTGTTCGATTTGAAAACGATAAAATCATGTCAATTTCGTTTTTATCACAACCATGATCCAACCTAATTTATTGTGATTTTCATAAAACAAAATGGAAAATGAAATCGATTTCGTTTTTACAATAACACGAAATTGAAATCGAAAATTATATATGTATCACAACCTTTTTCGTTTTTGGCTCGAAATCGATTTTCATCACATACCCGATTATTTTTGTGTGGAATGGTAGTCTTAATTGTATGCAACAGATTAGAGGCGGTTTGCGTGCGTCCAGTTTTTATGTAATATTAGGTGAAATGTGTTCATAGTGCATTTTTAGGTCCTAATACCTATTTTATTATGTAAATTTCCAATATGGACCACAAAATTTCAATAATATTGAGGTCTGGCGACTATTTAGAGAGCGTTGTTAAAATTGGTCCTTTATATATTAGCAAATTGTACATAATACCAAATTTATTATTCGGATCGTTATGTTGTCAATATCAAAAATATGATTTTTTGCACTCTGCAACAAATTATCCTTCTAAAGGATATAAAGGTATCTACTACTGTCTAGGGAAAGGTAAATCGATTTCGATTTTAGTCGAAAATCGATTTTCAGGAGGAAAAAATAAAGGACTAAAAAATATCAAAATTTAAATTAAAAGTGAAATTTAATAAAGACCCAAGTCGAGTTTGCCAATGTTATAGGAAAATGAAAATCTCAGTAAGTATTCAATTTGAAAAATATCTTAGTATTTTTACATATTATCCCTAGCTGGGCATTTTGCAAAACAGTCTTCTAAATCCTCTGAAAGAAAAAAAATGTATCCAAATATTAATCAAATAGCTCCAGAACGTTTAGTAACGTTTGAACGCCAATTCTTGAAAGATGGCCTAATAATAACACAACAAAGAAACATGCTTAGTAGTGAGAATTGATTTAAATGTAAGGCTTGTTGTTGTTGTTCTGCTGATGTCGTAAGTTCCTCCCTGGGGAAAAAACTTCCGGTTGATACAGCTGTCGCTGAGTTGACAATCTTTGAGCTCATTTACATTGGGGATTTTCCCTGGAAAAAATCGCTGCAACTTTTAAAATCGAAAATCGATTAACTGACATACCAAACCATTAAACTGCCACCAACATGTTTCACTGTTATTTTAAAATTTTCTTGGTTCAGCTCGGTATTCGGTTCTCGCACAAAAAAGAGCCTAATATATAGAATTATAACTAATTAACAAAAATTAATAGAGTTCCAAAACATTGGATCTTTGGAAACAAATTCCTTGGTAAAGTTGATTATGTAGCTCTTTTTTTGTTTAAATATTTAAAAGTCTTCTTGCATGCAATAATCAGCCAATAATCGGCCATCCATTGCGGACCATATTTTTATAAGATCATCAGCTCCCTTTATAATAAGACCTGTACGATCAAATAGAACACAATAAACTGACGACAAATGACCCACAGTTCTACGAAGAAGTTTAGTTTTACTACCTATTAAGACTTGTAGGCACTAGAAGTTTTCTACGAACCGGTCCTCCGTATTCCCGTCCAATAAGAAGTTTTTCTATTTACCAAAATTAATTGAATATATTAATATAATAAATAAATATTCCAATAAATTTGTAATACGAATACACTTACGAATGTTATGTATGGGTATCACTCCAGAATACGAGAAGACGAGTACAATAATCCAGTATTTGCAATGTATAGCAAAAAGTTTTGACGCATTGCTTTGTTTGAACTCCGGATGTCAGTTTTTGTGCTGAGATCCGTAGGTTGTCGCAGACTGCGATTGTATAAATGTTTATTCGGAACTTCATCAATGCCTTTTATTGTCCAACCGATTTTCATGAAAAAAAAAAAAAAACTCATAATGATTTCTTGTATTAGAAGCATATATTTTAACCATTTAAAGTGACCATTTTAAAATGGTTTGTAACCAATACTCCTTTATATAGCACGCACAGTGCGTGAACCCAGCATGGAAGTACTTTTCCAAAAAGAAGTTGTTGAAAAAATAAATTTCGTTTTCTTAAAAAAAGTAGTCAAAGCATCATCAAAACAACATCTTGAAATCTGGAAAAATATAACATAAAAATCATTGATTTCGGAACAATTTGTATTACAAAAAATATAAAAGGCTTATAGTCGACAATACCTATTTTATTTTTCATTTTATTCTTTAAATTTGTTTAAATTTAATTTTTATAAAAAGAAATTCAATTAAATTATGTTGTTTTTCAAGTTTTTGACATTTGTATTTACTATTTTCTGAAGCAGCAGGATCTCTGCTGACTGTGTCACAGCATCGACGATGTTGTACTTGCCTTCATACACTCATCATACACGATTTACATGTAAATCAAATGGTATGATGAGTTGCACAAACCTGGCTAATTAATGTTGTCATACACGACTCATAAGCTCCCGTGTTAACTTGTATGATGATATGATGATCATACATAAGTGCAGCGCAGCTTCATCCATCAAATTCAGCAAATATCGTTGCCATGTGGGGAGCAAATTTGCCGCCGAAATTCATGGAGTCGACAACATTACAAAAAATGTCGCCGACATTATAAGGAAATTTATGAAAAAAACAATTTTAAATTAATATTAAAATTTAAAATTTCAAGAATATCATGAATTTACTAAAGGTTTTATATTAAATTCATTAAGCTTGACCGAAATCAGCGGCTGTAATTGAGTCGTGTTTTAGCCGAAATTTTATCGGCGGCGGCGGCTCTTAAAAAACCTCCGGCGTCTCGACTCAGCCGGCTTACAGCCGATCGGCGCAGTTCTCTGTTCCTCATACGTTTGGTTGTCACTTTCGCCAACACAGGGCATCTCAAAATAAATATAAAATTGCTTAATTCATTTTGACATGGCAATGCTTTTGACAATGTTCGAAAAATGCAACACTGTGTTTATAATCGTAAATTGTTTTATTTCTGCTTTGAACGCTCTTTCTTAATTGTCAAGTGGCAAAAATAAAAACACACGTGCATCGACGCTTCAAAATTTGTTGAATTTTTATAGAATTTTATAAAAAATTCAGCAAAAATGCGTATTGAAACGTGTTATTTTTGCTCTAGCAAAATCTATCCAGGACATGGAGTACAATTTGTAAGAAACGACTGCAAGGTAAGTCCGAAAATTCAATATACTACGTGACGTCACGGCAAAGTATGATCTTAAAAATTAAATTTTATTATTTGCAGATATTCAAATTTTGTCGTGGTAAATGCCACAAGGCCTTCAAACGCAAGAAGAACCCCCGTAAGGTAAAATGGACCAAGGCTTATCGCAAGGCCGCCGGCAAAGAATTGGCTATTGACCCCAGTTTTGAATTTGAGAAACGTCGCAATTGTCCTATTAAATACAATCGTGAAATGTGGCAAAAGACTTTGGATGCCATTAAGAAAGTTAACGAAATCAAAGAACGCCGTCAAGGTCAATTCATATTGGAACGTTTGCGCAAGGGTCGTGAAGTTGAAATTCAAATGGATGTTAAGGATGTACAACGTAACATTTCCCTCATACGTTCTCCGGCTGCTGGCCTAAAGGAGCGTCGTGCCAAGGAAGAAGCCGAAGAGGCAGCGCTTATGGAACAAGACTTACCCGAGGAGGAGATTACATATGTCGATGCCCGAGAATTGGAAAAGAAACTCGAAGAAGGTCTCATGGATGAAGACATGGAAATGATGAAAGCTTAAGGGCCAGACAGTCATTAATAACAAAAGTGTTATTAAGGAGGTTTTCTTAGATTTAAGTTGTATCTATAAGTTTTACACATTAGATAAATAGAAAAAACGCTGTACTATTCTTAACGTTAATCCACACATAAAATAATCATCAAACTTGGACAAGATTATTTAAAGAAAAAAATAAATGTGATTTGTGAATAATTTAAAATAAAGTCAAGTACATATTTTATTTGAACAAAATTCAAACCGACAAACAGTCAACTAAAGGAGGGTTGCACATACATACCTACGTATACGTATAGATAAGTTTTTCATTGTATTTAATGTCCAAAGACAAAGTGATTTTTTGCCGCCTCGCTTTTTTTTTCTTCTATGTACTATTTATTTCATAGAACACACGGTAATTGGATTAGTGGGATACTAAAACAAATATGTAGTATATTTCATTTTATTCAGTTTAAGTTAAAATTTTGCGTAAAAAGCACTAGAAATAAAAGAAAAACATGAATTTCAATAGTAAGTTTTGCTAAGTTTAATAAACAATTTATTCCCAAGTTTAAAAAATGGTCTCCATTACATCTATGTATATTTCCAAAATTATTAGAAATTTTTATCTTGGCTGCGTTAATAATTGGTCTTCTATCCATGATGTGGTTTGTTATAGCTGCCTTACTGGAGCAACGAGTTCCCAATGTTTTGACGCCCAAGGATGGTTATATATTTGACTATGTGGTGGGTAAGCAAATACAAAAAAAAAAAAAAAAAAATAGTTCAAAGCAAGCGTAATGGTAATAAGAAATTGTTACATTTGTTTAAGTGGGTGCTGGCACAGCTGGTTCTGTGGTGGCCTCATTACTTTCAAAAAACAGTAATGCCACCGTATTATTGTTAGAAGCTGGTGACCGTTTTGGTCTACTTAGCAAAATACCATTGTTGACTACATTTCAACAGAAGGGCTTAAACGATTGGTCGTTTCTTTCGACGCCACAGAAGCACTCATCCAAGGGATTGGAAGAACAGGTAATATATCAGAATAATTAGTGTTAATATTAATTTAATTGATTTATGGTGAAATTCATAAAATAATATAATGCAGAAAAAAGTTAAAAAAAAATCATGAAAAATAACAGTAATTTTTTAATTTTTAATCAAAATTGCAGTAAAACTAAATATCGGATAACTTATTTATATACATCATTTGGATCGTTATTTTTTATTTTTTGTATATTCATATACGGATCAGGTCTGACGTATTTTTTCTTTTCAAGCGTATATGGCCATTACTTCCTAATATATTATGAGCGAGTGGGTTTGGGTGTGTTTCAAGCTTTTTTAGGTATGTAAATGCGTGTTTTTTTATTTTATTTGTTACCAGAGGTACTCCGAGATCTTTATGGATATTCGATTTTTTTACATACCATGCCGCCATATTGGCTTTAGAATTGAATACCATAGCACCATATTGGCTTTAGAATTGAATTGTAAAGCAATAGTTGACAGTCTAAACTCAGCATAGAATTTCTTCTAATGAGCCAGTTAATCTCAAGTGCTTTCAACTTCATTTGGGTTAATTTGCATCAATGTGAGTTTTCCATGTAAGGCGTCGATTTAGATCGTTATGAATACGATTTTCATAAAAGGATTTGCTTTTTATACCCACCATCAAAAAGATGGGTATATTGATTTTGTCATTCCGTGTGTAACATGTCGAAGGAATCGTCTAAGACCCCACAAAGTATATATTTTCTGGGTCCTGGTTAGATTCTGAGTTGTCCCACCGTCTGTCCGTCTGTTGAAAGCAGGATAGGGCTCGAACAGGGCAACGTAGGGGGACAAAATTTGGCACAAATGTTTGTCTTATATAAGGTTTGTTTGGAATTTGGGCAAAATGGGCAAAATCGGTTAATAAACAAAAAAGTTATGGGCTAAAAACTAGAAACACAGGGTGTCCGTGAAATACTTTTCTGCTGATATTTCTTCAACAAAAGCATGTACGACAACGAAATTTTGTATGTATAGTTCGGGGATCGATATAAACTCGGAAAGCAAAAAAATTATAATGAATTAAATTATAATTTTTGTTTAAATTTACGAATATACATAAAAATATGATCAAAGTTACAAAATAACTTTTTTTTAAAAAAAAAAAAAAAAAAAGAATAATAATAATAACTTAATAATTAGATAAAATACTTTATACTATATTATACTTTATCCCAGCAAAAATAAATGGAAGTCATTTTTGAGGAAGTACTTTTTCATTACTTTCAAAGTATCAAAGTATCAAATTTTTTTCTTCTTAAAAAGTTATTTAAACAGCATCCGCAGATGTTATTAAAAAGCGAATCAAATGAAGTTTACTGTTGCATAAATTGTTGACCATAAAAAAATATGTCTATTTTCAATAAAAATTACTTCAAAGATGACAGTTGTTTCTATTCGAAAAAAATTTAAAACAACTTCAAAAACACATTTTTCATGACATCGGGAACATGACTTCTTATTAAGTGAATAGGCGTCAATAAAGAGAATATCCTCCAATGATAAGGCTATGTTAAATTCATTGAAAATTATCCGAATTTGCACTACTTCTGCATCACAAGTTCAGGATCTTATTGACTTATTTGGATGTTCTTTTTTTGCTGGGATACTATAATAAAAAATATATATCCTTATAAAGGATAAAATAAATTCATAATTTTTTATCAGTTATAATTTATCTCTAGGTACTACGTACATATCTACTGCTATATTAGAAAATTATTTAACATCACCCCAAGCGTTAAAGAATTTTTAATTACTTTTAAGTTTTGTTATTTAAATTGTTACCGAAAATCCATTTCCTTTACAGCGTCAATGTCTTCCACGTGGCAAAGGTCTTGGTGGCTCTGCAGAGTTAAATTACATGTTACATTGTGACGGTTATGAAGGTGATTTTGAACGTTGGGCGCGTGATTTTAATCTCAGCTCCTGGAATTGGTTGTCGGTAAAACCGTTTCTACAAGCTGGCTATGCAAAACCATATGAAATCCTAGAAATACCGGACAATTATTCGAAAATTACATTAGCCATACAAAAAGCACAAAATGAATTTATGCACAAACAATGGCGCTTTCGAAAAACACATTACAATATTAAAAATGGTTTACGTTACAGCGTCTACCAAAGATTTTTACATGATGCCTATAAATATAGAAATCTTAGGATAATGCCAAATACCATGGCCAAAAGAATCGAATTTGAAATGGACAAAGAAAACAAAGTCAAAGTGAAATCTTTAAAAATTGCCACAAAAGATGAACACACAAGAAAGGAACTTGTCTACGAAGTGGATGTACAAAAAGAACTGATTATATGTGCGGGTTCCTATCAGTCGCCTCAATTGTTAATGGTATCGGGCATAGGTAAAAAAGAAGAATTAAGGAAGCATAATGTTTTAGTACCAGATTTTGTACCTGAATTACCTTTAGTTGGTCAAAATCTTCATGATCACATAAATTTACCTTTGTATAGTTCCATACAGGTTGTGGGACCCACTTTAAATCAACGCGCTTTATTAGATCCTTTATCGATTTTAAACTACTTAACAGTGGGCTCTGGTCATTTAGGAAATTTTGGTGTTCTTAGCCATGTAGATAGCCTTCAAGGAAATGTTAATGATACTTTTAGTTTAGCTTTTTTTGGTGCTGGCGCTATAGATGAATTGGCCCTTATGTCAATATCGAATTTTAAAAGAGAACATTTTCGAGCTTTATTTCCACGTTATTATAATACAAGTCAAGAAGGCTTTGTTGTAGTCACAACTTGTTTGCAGCCGTTATCAAGAGGAAGTGTTAAGATACAAAGCGCTAATATAAGAAAAAATCCTTTAATTGATCCAAATTATTTGGCTGAACAACAGGATGTGAAATGTGCTATAAAATCGATTAGAGCGGCGGTGGAGGTGAGTTCATTTAATAACTGTTATTTTAAAGGCATCATTTAAAAGCATAAAATTAGAGTTGAATTTTAAATAAAATTTTGTAGTTAGTAGAAATTTTTTATGAAATTCATCCGCTATTTGGTTATATTTTGTTTGTAGATCTTTTTATTTTAAATTTTTCTTAATTTTTTTACAGATAATTACTTCGCACGCTTTTGCCGAATTAGGTACCAAAATTCATTGGCCACGTATAGAAGAATGCGCGAACTTTGGACCTTTTGAAGGAGATTTCTTATTAAATAACCCTAGTGATAATTATTTGGAATGTGTTATAAGATATGTCGGCTTGGGATCACATCATCCAGCAGGTACTTGCTCTATGGGCAATAAACCTGAAAATAGCGTAGTTGATTCAAAATTTAAGTAAGTTAATAAGACTTTAAATTTATAATACTTGTAAACTAAAAGTGAAATTAATAATATATCTTTAAAATAGGGTTCATGGTATAGACAATTTACGTGTTATAGATGCCAGTGTATTTCCTACACCTATTTCGGGTTATCCCAATTCAGTTGTTGTGGGCATGGCTACAAGAGGTGCTGCTTTGATATTAAAAGATTATAAAAAGAATATAAAATAATGGAATTAGAGTTAATTGAATTATTAATACATAAATGTGTTTTAGATGTTTGTGTAGTAAATGTTGCAAACTATTTTTTCGTAATAAAAAAGGTTTATCGTTAAAAAAATATTAAATTTTTATTCAATTTTATATGGAATTTTGTTTAATATGAATTATGATTAAAGTGTTTATCAATTGTCTTAAACAGGCAACATGCATATTTTTATTTATTCTAACTTTTAACTGTGTTTATCTCAAAGTACTATAAAATTCTGTTAAGGTATATTCAGACTAGTCAAACATTTGACCAAAATGACGTAACCACTATATAAAACATTTTTTATCCATTTTCAATGTGAAAATATCGTCCATTCCATGAAAGAACGCCCAAAAATATATCAAGTGTCCTCCGATTTTTATAAAATTTTATTCGTATAAGGTCTATGGGTGTCTAAAAATATTTCCGTTTTCAGATTCGCTAAATTCAGAAAATTCGCGATTTTATTTCGCTTTTTCACTTTTGAAAAAATCTAAAAAATCTCAAAAGTATACAACTTTAAATACAAATATTTCTGAGAAGGCTTGGCAGAAATTTGTGATTTAAACGGCGTTTGAATTGTAATTATGTTAGCTTAAACATGAATATTTTATAAATAAAAAATATTTTTTAAAAATGCATTTTAATGCAATTGCATTTTTTAAATGCATTTTTCTTTAAATATGCTATTCAAATTTTTTAATTTTTTAACATAAATGAAAAGTTTGGAATCTTTACATTAAAATAAAAATCTAAAATTTTTGGGACGCACACATGTACTGTGCATAATTTCCCCTCTTCTTTAACTAGTTTAAATTTTTTCATATAAAAATTATATTTTTCTGGTATTATGAGTATCTTTACGTATTTTGTTAAAAAAAATTATTGTGTTATTTTTTAAAAAATCCTGAAAAATAGTAAAACTTTATGTATCAAACTATTAATTGTTTTAAGTTATAATAAACAAAGCATTTTTAAATACACTTTTGAAAAATTAAAATTTAATAAATTCGCAACTAACAAAAATGCATCTAAAAACTGCATTTATATTTTTAAAATATTATGGATTGAGGACGTGGTTTTTGAAATGCTGACTAAATTACACAAAAACTATGCAATGGCCTTTTAAATACTTTTTAAATTACAAAAATCCATCAACAACTTCAAGAGATATGAATATTTAAAATTGCATACTTTATATATTTTGTTACCTTTTATACAAATTTTAAAGAAAATTTCAAAAACAAGAAAAAAATTTAATTTTATATGAAAAATTTTAAACATGTTTTTATAAAAATTGGATTATGTATATAAGATTTTCGCGTCCCAAAAATTTGACACTTTTATTTTACTGTAAAGATTCCAAACTTTTCATTTATGTTAAAAAATTAAAAAAATTCAATAGCATATTTAAAGAAAAAATGCATTTAAAAAATGCAATTGCATTAAAATGCATTTTTAAAAAATCTTTCTTATTTTTAAAACGTTCGTCGTAAGGCCGCCATATGCGAAATTTTAAGGCCGTTTAAATCATTAAAATTCACAAAGTCTTTCCAGAGATATTGCTAATCAAAGTTACATACTTTTGAAATTTTTTTGGTTTTTGAGAAAATTAAAAAGCGAAATTAAATCGCGAGTCTTTGCAATTTCACAAAACTGAAAACAGAAATTGATAAAAGGCTTAATGGAGTTTATGTATACAAATTTTTATCGAAATTGAAAAATATACTTTTTCGGGCGTTCTTTCCTGGAATGGTCGATATATTTTTTTTTTACTTATCATTAATCATAGGTAACATTTTACCGAATCTTGTTTGATGCTGTTTCCTCTTACAAAACATTTGCAAGATCAAACAAAGGCAAACTATTTATTTGTAAAACTAGTGGTCATGTAAATTTAGTCAAATGTTAGACAAATGTGAACATAGCTTAATACTTATGTTCAAAAGAATTCCTAAAATAATAGCTTAATACTTATGTTCAAAAGAATTCCTAAATTATATTCTATAATATTTAAATCTTTAATAAAACGAATTGCTTCTACTCATTAATAATCCAAAGTTCATTTAAAATATGTCATTAACATTTTATATGTGAACCAGTGAATATGCTCTAAATGATTTTATTTTTAAATTTGGGAAAATTAGTAAAATGATTTACTTTTTTGACATATGTATGTATGTGTATGTGTGTATAAAAGGCACGACGCTATTTTATTTTTATTCCAATTTTCCAATTAAAAAGCTGTATAATTACTCTTGTAAATGATTGAGAATTATGGACATTATAATATTTTCAGGAAATATTTATGACGAACAATATTTTTTGGCATCTCACTCAATAAATTAATATTCCGTAATAGAAAGATATTTTATGTATGCATATATTAATATTAGTGCATGAGAAATATTTGAAATATGTTCGGAAAATAAAGTTTAATGTTTTGAATATTTCTGTATATTCGAAAACAAGATACATTTTAATTTTCTATTAAAGAAAGTAAAAGGTGTAAAAAAATAGATTTTATAATATAATCAATGCAGTACTCAAAGATAAATTTTAATTAAAAAAACTAAATATGGACAAGACAGAAAAAAATTATAATTTCACTAAGTCTAGACATAAATCCTTTACATAAAAAGGGTGCATATAATTTGTTTATATCGTTTAAATGCTGTAAATTTCTAATTTAAACAGTAATAAATAATATCTCAACTGGACTCGTTAAAAATTATGTATGGATGTATCTTGTTTAAATAATGAGAATTGTTTATTTGGTTGCACACAAATTTACAAAATGTTTGTTGCACTATCTCAGCGTGTACATTTAATGCCGGTTAGATATTTGAACGATTTTGATCTTGACATTGAATGAGACCAATAGAATGAAAACATCAACAACAATAAGAAGAATAATAAAAAAACCTAAATACATACACATACATATGTAAATCATTCATTCATCTTACATACGTAGCTATGTACATAAATATATCGTTTTAAATTTTCTTTTAGTCTCTTGTTTTAAATATACAATAAATAGACTTTATTTTCACTTGCTTTCATTAGCCAAGATTTTTTATTTATTTATTTTTTTGTAAATTAACATGATGACGAGTAAAAGAACGAAATCCCACAATTGATCGAAGTGGTTGAGGGTTGTGCTTTCGGCAGCATTCATGGCCACCCTCAGTTGTATATTGGACTTTCGTTATGATCGGTAGTAATAAAGAAAACCTAAAAAATAGTTCCTTACGTTCGTGCCACTATTGTGATTGATAAAATACTAATAATAAAAAAAATTAAAAAAAAACTATTTAAAATTAAAGAAGAAATATTTAAAAACATAAAATACATCAAAAGTAAAAATTAAAACTAATAATATTATCATCTTATATAAAATGCAATATTAAAGAAAACAAGTTTTAAAAAAAGTGTGATATAATTATTTACTACGTCCTAATTAATTTTGCTTTATACTCTCTCTCCCAATTATTCGGTTTCAAATTCTAAATATTAAAATACATACGAACTTTAATGTGTTCCAATTTATTTTAAATAGTTTTCGTCATTATTAAATATATTTTAATGTTTATATTAAGTAATTAATATTTTTATAAAACATTTTCACAATTTTTCTTTCTTTTTGTAAAATAACAAGTGAAAGTTTATTTGGTGTTGGTAAATATTTTTAGTACTTTTGTTTATTACAATAGACATTTTCTGTATTTTTTCTATATTATAAATTTTATATAAATTAAGCCACGAATGCTTGTAAAAACGTGTATTATTTAAGAAATATTTACATACATATATATTTTTTAAGAATTTTTTTCTGTTAAAAATTTTCAATTGTTTTATAAGTTTACATATGTAGTATATTTACATACATATGTATAAATATTTAGTATATATACATATATAAAATGATTATTAAGAAATGCATCCAAATGCCCTTACTTATATAAAATTTGATGGTATAGAAAAGACAGCATATGATTGGATCTAGATTTTCAGAAGCCTATTTTATAACAACAAATTGATTTAGTTTTTATCTGTTTATATGATTTATTATTTAAAAATCTGATCAAATTCTTTAAACAATGAATTTTATTATTGATTGACTGAATTTAAAGTTTTAAAATTTAGGTTGTATATTAAATTAGATGTAACTTCTGATCATAATAGTCGTTAAGCTAAAATAATCATATGTGCCAAATTTCATCATAAGGTTTACATGGACAGACAACCAGCCAGCCAGACGGACATTGTTAAATTGGCTCAGAATATGTATCTAACAGTGCTATTCATAGAGTAACATATAGAGGCGAAATTCTCGATTGACAATTTAAAAAATTCTTGTTTTATAAACAAAAATGTGTTTTTATTTTCCTTTAGCAACAACAAAATATATTTGTTAGGTTTTTGACGAAATAAATTGTGACAATAATCAAACATTCTATTATGGCTTTCATAAAAAAATGTTTTGTATAAAAACATATGAAAAGAACTAATGATTGACAATTGTCATGAATTCGAGAATAGCACTAAAGTCGATTGGTATATTTTAAGGATGTTAGGGTATATTAATGAAAGTTAAATATTAATTTTAAGGTATTTTCAGACGATAATATTCAATATTAAGATTTGTCAAAAATTCGAATATGAAAATATTTACTTATCGTCTGAATACAAATTATTTGATTATGAAAAATTAGAGCTCATTTACATTGGGGATTTTCCCTGGGAAAAATCGCTGCAACTTTTACGTTTGTAGGCAAGAGGTGTACAGAAGCAAGCGGGGTAAGAAAAGTTGCACGTCGTCGCAAAGCTAAAAATTTCATGAAATTTTTTTTAATTTTTCTGATTTGTTGTTTTTTGTGAAAAATGTTTAAAAAAATTTCACAATAGTAATTTATGTGTGTAAATGTAGAGGGGATTTTGAAGCAACTTTAAAACAAAATATCATAAACAAACCCTGCGATAATCCCCAATGTAAATAGGCTCTTATTTATTATTTTTTGGAAATACTAATGGTATTTTAAATTTATTTGAAATTGTTCAAAAACTTTTGATTTTCATACGTATCAATGTTATACTTTTTTATAAACAAAACAAAAAATAAAAACAACAATAAAATATTTATAAAGGAAATATTTAAATCAATATTTTTCATTAAATTCATCATGAATTTCATAAAGGTAAGAATATATGTATTACCGTGAAAACTATTTCAGGATTTTCTATCGGATTTTTTAACGAAAAACGTAATATTTTACTTTCGAAAAATCTTAACACTAAATATTATCGTCTGAAAGTGCCTTTACCTATATCCAAGGAAAAAGGAAATTTTGTTTATTTTAGAAGTTTTTATGATAAAAAAAGAAAAAAAAGTTCTTTCGACATAAAAGTTTTTGAAACTTAAATTTTTTCATTTTTGATAAAAATACCCGAGGTGTCTAACTTAAGAGTTCCAAATGGTGCTAGTAAATATGCTATATTTCATAGAAATCGAAAATGTTCAGTCTGATCAATGTCGAAGGAAAATTTTTGAAATTACCCTATAAACACTTGTGAAAAGTAGATTTTGATTTTTTATTTTATGACAGTATTCTTTCTGATCTTGTTTATCAACCCATATTAGCTTTTTAATAAGTTGGTTTTTAAATAATATAAAATTAGATTTTTTTATAATTTCATTTAAAAATTCAAATATTTGAATACCCCCTATTAATGTTCAAAGGTTTTTGCTAAATATAAACATTACAAATCAACGTAATTTATTTGATTAACGGAGATTTTATTTTATTCTATTTGTAAAATAAAATTCTTGCGAAGTAATTTACTAATTTAAATCATTAAAGATACATATGTATGTATTTCTCTCAAACAAAACGAGATGATGATGATGAACGTATGTAAATGGGGCAACAACCCACATTAGCATTGTACAAAATGTTTGCAATTGAGTATGATTATTACAAATATTATAGAGAACTAAATGTTTGGGTGCTCTTAAATATACAAAATATCATCGTTTTAAGTCGAAAAAGAGAAAATTTGGTTGCATATGATTCTAGGCCAACAATAATAAAATTGTGCAAAGAAAAATAAATAAATTTACAAAAAATAAATATAAAATAAGGAATACAGTTTAGATGCAACTATAGATTTATGAGAATAAGAAAATTGTGTTGGAAAAAAAAAAATTTAAAATATATTTTAAGATAGTTTAGAAGATAGAATTTATTTATATATATATATATACAGTGACTTCCACAACTGTTCACAAAAATTTATTTTTTTTATTTTTTGATATTTATACATTTCTTATTAATGATTAACTTTTGATTTACATAGTTTTGTAACAGTTAAGCCCAAATTACAATTGCGCGTAGTCAGCAACAGTGTGTGCTGACATAATCAGCTGATAATTTAGAAAGCACTGTTTGTTATGGTGTTGATTACATTTGGTCAGCAGCAGTTTGCAGTGCTGTTTCATTTAGCCCTGTTTCTAAATTCACTGCGCTGCATTCAGATTGAGAGCGAGACAAAGAAAGTGAGCAAATAAATGAGAGGCTAAAATACACAAGTAGAATAAAGTAAGATGGTGGTTGTAAATTGTGGCTGCCTACGCTGAATTGTAAATATAACGGCAGCAACATGTTGTACTGACAGTGAACAGCTGAAAATTTTTGCTGATACTGTTGCTGACTACGCGCAATTGTAATTTAGGCTTTAGGGACTTAATAAATTATATTTACCAGCTCTGACAAATACAACACTGTTGTGGTTCCGTTATTTATGTTTTTTTGATTAAAGCCCAAATTACAATAGCGCGTAGTCAGCAACAGTACCAATAAAAATTATCAGCTGATCACTGTCAGCACAACATGTTGCTGCCGTTATAATTACAATTCAGCGTAGGCAGCCACAATTTACAACTACCATCTAGCTTTGTTCTACTTGTGCATTTTAGCCTCTCATTTATTTGCTCACTCTCTTTGTCTCGCTCTCTATCTGAATGCAGCGCAGTGAATTTAGAAACAGGGCTAAATGAAACAGCACTGCAAACTGCTGCTGACTAAATGTAATCAACACCATAACAAACAGTGCATTCTAAATAATCAGCTGATTATGGCAGCACACACTGCCGCTGACTACGCGCTATTGTAATTTGGGCTTAAGTTTTTATGAACACTTTTGTAACTCATTAATATCAGCGTGTTTTTGCAGGCAGTATATAATTTTAAGTGTCTAAACTAAATATTATTTAAAATTTATAATTCATTAAAAGGTAATTAAAAGTGAATTTCTGTTTGGTAATTGTGTTTAATATAAAATTTTTGTAGATAGAATTATGCCTAAAATAATTTCAGCTGAAATTAGAAAAACTGTTGAAAATGAGATTTTAAATGGCAAATCAGTACGCAAAATTACCAAAAAACATAGCATCTCTATTGGATTTGTATCCAAACTTGGTGTTGTCACAAAAAAAAAAAAAAAAAAAAAAAACAATGGTGGGTGCAAACAAAAATTTAATTGGATTGGTGAGACGCCTTGTTTTATCAGGAGCTGTTGATAACGCTGTACAGGCTAATAAGGAAATTAGGCAGTCCCTTCAAATAAATGTATCTAATCAATCTGTACGTAGGTGCCTCAAGGAGTGCGGTATGAAGGCTAAACCAAAATTAAGAAGCCGCTTTTATCAGCAAAACACCGGGCTCATAGTTTAAAGTTTGCTAAAGATCATGTCAATTGGACTTCTGAGCAGTGGAAACTCGTAACAAGGTCCGACGAAACAAAAATAAATAGACTATGCTCCGATGGTCGCATTTGGTCCTGGTATGACACAAAAATAGGCATAACATCAAATAATATTCAAAATACTTTAATATATGGAGGGGGATGCCTCATGATATGGGGTTGTTTTCAGGGCAAAAAATTAGGAAAACTTAGGCAAATAAAAGGTATAATGTAGGCGGAGCATTATATAGACATTTTAAGGGACTCATATCTGCCTAGTCTGGAAGTTTTCGGCGATACGGTATTTATGCAAGATAATGACCCAACACAAGGCCAATGTTACCATGAAATGGCTTAAGGATCACAATATTAGTTGCTTAGACTGGCCCCCACAATCCCCGGATTTAAATCCGATCGAAAATTTGTGGAATATTTTGAAAAAAAATTATTATGCGAAATCCAGTGCTACAAAACCTTGAAGAGCTATGGACGGCTGTTAATGAGGAATGGAGCAAAATAGATTCGTCTATTTTAACAAATTTAGATAATAGTATGCCAAAAAGGATGCAGCTTGTCATAAAAACTAAAGGTGGTCATATTAAATATTAAAATATAGTAGATGTAGATCCTTAAAAATATACGTATATCTTTAAGTTACAAAAGTGCTCATAAAATATTTAATATGTTTCTTACTACATTTTGAAGCAAATGTTTTTTAGTTTAATTTTTTATTATTTATTTTATTATTTAACATGTAATAAGTTTAAAACACAATGAATAAAATTTTTACGTTGCTACAAATATTTTTAATTAAAAAAAAAAAATAGGTTAATTTCGTATTTTTATGAACAGTTGTGGAAGTCACTGTAAATCCATATAAGATCCCTAGATTATTTTTTAGAAAATATGTATAGTGAAATATAATTTCAATTTATTGGGATTTAAAAATTCAATTTCTTCATTAAACATATTAAAATAATAATTATATATAATAAACGAATTGTATAAATATTTAACTATACAAGACTGTCTGCCAATCTATGTATGTATATCTGGAACAACCCATTTTTTGTCTAACGTCATTATAATCATCATATACAATTGTCTAACATCAGACATATTTTAGTACATCACTACAATGGGAGAGAGAATCTTAAAAATCATCATCAATCTATTAAAGCTTTAAACAAAGCATTACTCATATTCATATACAATTGTGATAATCTCTACAATTGACACAAATTAACCAAAAAAATAAAAAAATAAAAATTGTGTGAATTTGGTGATAAAATTTAATTTGATCAACTTAAATTTAGTTGGTGTGAAATTTTTACAACGTCCAGTAGACAATACGGATAAATATATAAAAAATAAATAATAAATGTATTAAACAAATAATCCTGTGTGATTGTGTAAAAATAAAATAAAAATTATATCTAAAAAGGGTTTAGTATCCTACAACGGAAAACCTTGAATATAACTCTTATCACCGTCTTTTAAGGCGGAACTGTTTTCTACTACAGCTATACAATAATCGTACAATTATATGTCAAGATGTCGGATATAGATAACATTATTGCTGAATTACAACGTTTTACATGGCCCGATTATGTTGTATTTATCGCCATGTTTGTGCTGTGCATATTCATTGGCATTTATTTTGGCTTTATGAAGAAATCTATGGGAGAGTCTGACTATCTGATGGGTGGTCGTAATATGTTGGTACTACCCATAGCATTATCTTTAGTTGCCAGTTTTATATCGGGCATAACATTACTAGGCCTACCTACCGAAGTGTATTCGTATGGTATACAATATATCTACGTATCACTTGGTGTTATCGCCATGGGTTTTGTAATGGGTGTATTTTATTTGCCGGTATTCCATAATTTAAGCATTACATCAACATATGAGGTGAGTTACATTGTGATCTATTCCGATATATTAAAAGAAAGTTATATAATGTTGTTATTGATACATACATATATTCATTTTCTAATCTGAACTTTATTCATAAGCACCATACAAAATGGTCAATTGATAAGTATTTAGATAATGTTTTTTTTTTAACTGAATTCTTTTGTATTATTACTCAGAAAAAATATGGTCTATTAAACGATTTATTAAAGATAAAAACTATTCCAATTACTTCTTTAATTGTATCAGATATTCAAGTGATCAAAATTAAAATTTTCTAATATATTTTACTAAAAATAAAACAATTTATCGGCTTTCAATTATTTTTTTTAATAAATTGATCGAATATAAATAAAAATATGTGATAATATTAATAATTCAATATACAATTGCTTTACTTAATAGACTTAATTTCAATTAATAATTGAATATACACAGAAAAAATTAAAAATGGACTTCAATTACGAAATTGCTTATATTAATTAATTTTTAATTGATTTTGCTCCAATCATCAAAATGATTATATTAATAACTAGAATAATTGATTTTATTAATTATGCTATATCTTAAAAGGATATAATGAACTGAAAATTGTTGGAAATTGACTTAAATTTATTTTATTTCTGTATTTTTATAGAAAAATCTTTAATTTTTCTTTATATTTTATAAACAGCTGTCAATTTTTTTGAAAACAAATTTGTAAACCAATTAGAAAACTAATTATATTAATAAATAATATAATTAAATTCCAATATAAAGTTAGTAAATTATTTTATTAAAAAATAATTTGAAATATTTTTTTCTGTGTATATTAATCGTAATGGGATTTTAAATTTTTTAAAATGACGAGTATAAAATTTATTTACTTCGAAAGTTCAAAGGTTAAAATCGATAATATAAAGATCAAAGTGAAATATCTCAATAAACGGTATTTAGAAAAAAATTATATATTGGTTATTTAACTCTATTCTACACTTTATTTAAAAGTTCATATTAAAAAAAATTAAATTTTATATACAAAATTTGAATTTAGTTTATATTTTGTTACATAACTTTTTTTTAAGAATTATTAAGATATCGTTATTGGAGATATAAAGTTTTAAATTTTATAAGTCTAATTTTGACATTTAAACTTTCGAATTAAATCAATTTACTCCATATCATTTTGAAGGCAATATGTTCATCTTTAAAATGATGCTAAGACTAAAATTTTATTGTGTGTAGTCCAAAAGTTATAAGTAATAAGATTTTATTTTGGTCCATAACTTCTAAACTAAATAAGTCTTCAACTTGAAATTTTACGTGGGTAGAAAAAAGAGTTACGTCAACATTATATATTTTTTTCAGATGATATCTTTGTCATTAATATGAAACTAAAACCAAGAATCTGCAATGTATTGTTTAGAAATAATTGCCAATATCTGTAGTAAACATCCGATTGCTGTCAGTTTTAAAGAAAATAGGTAATGCTCATGATACAACTAAACAAGGTAAAATTTCTAGGGAGAGTTATCACTTTTTTACAGTGATAATATAAAATTCTTAACAAAATTGTTGGTTTCAATTTGAAAATATTTTTTTTCTTTTTTGAAGTCTTTCTTTTATTTTTTTACATTATCATTAGTTTTTTTTGACTGACTTTTCAGGGAAAATAAATTTGAGTATGTTAACTCTAGTAATTGTACCTTGTTATTTATTATATCATGGGTTATGCCAAAGTATACGGTTATGCTATTATAAATTAATTATAATTATTAAATATTTATAATATTATTAAATTTCGAACACTTTTAATGTATTTGTCATCTACACCAAATTAAAACTTGAGGTCTTTCATTTCAGTTTTTAAAACGATCAATTCGAGTTTTCGTTAAGAATTTGGAAAAAATCAATTGAAATTTATATTTTCTATTTAGATTCGAAAAATGACCATTTGAAATTGGAATTTTTTACTAAGATTTCAGAGAAGTCCAATAGAAAGTTGTATTTTCTATATCGATTTCTGAAAAGGCCAATTGAATATGAGAAAGGTACAATTGAAACAGAATATCTGACATTTTGAATCGTTCTTTTCTGAATTTAATACTAAAAATCTCAATTTAAAAATTCAAAATGTAAATTTAAATTTTTAATAGATCATTTCTTAATTCTCACTATCAATTGTTCTTTTTAAAATCTTAACGAATAATGTTCATTTCAATTGCTCTTTTCAAAATTTTAAATAAAATTGTAATTTTCAATTAACCTTTTCTAAATTTAAAATAGAAAATCTAATTTTCTATTGATATTTTCTACATTAATGTTGAAATTAGTGTAGTTTTATTTAATATTTTTATTTTACATTAATCATTTTATATACGATCCACTGTTAAATAAAAATTATAAAAAAAAAAAAAATTAATTAATAATTCGTTAAATCCTTATATTGACATTGACTTTGCCAATAAATTCCCATAACACTTATTAATTATATGATAAACAACATCAACAACACAGAACGTTCGAAATAGTGACACGAGTTTTTCTAGTCTGTCATCTAAATGTAGACAGCAACCAACAATTTACAACAATTTTCTTTTCATGTATCTCTGTGTCCCTTTTAATCGGCACATTTTTCTATTTAAACAAATTGCTATAATTAGCTAAAACGAATTTATTTATTTTTTTTATTTTACAAAACTGTCACATTTGATTTTATGAATGAAAAAATAAAACAAATAATCACAGCGCCACTTGTCAAGTAAATAATAAAAGAACGGTACAAATCGTTGATGCGCTTACGAAAGGCCTATGTATAGTTCTCAGAAAAATTTATATTGGATTGTTCTACTAAAAAGTATTATATGCAATTTTCTTTATTAAATTTTCATTTTAAATTTTTATATGTATATTTTCAAATACCTGGATTGATTCTAAAGTTGTCAAAATAGTTAATATGTAATTTTATATGATTTTCATACAAAAAAATTAATGTATATAATTTTTTTTTTGCTCTTCTGATTAATTTAAAAACACACGACTTTTCGTCAACGCAACTACGATATATTTAGTTCTAAATACAAATAAACTTCTAGATATGAACTTGTTCACTCATACAATTTGTGTTTGCAGATCAATTAATTTTTTACTCGAGATTGGAAAGATCTCTCTGCAAATTTTAATTTTTACATCTTTTCTATATTAATTCATCCTGCCTTAATGCATTTTAATTGATTGTTTACATTAAATATTTTCAAATACTCATGCAAAATAATTTAATTATACTTACACACAAAAAAATAAATATATACTTGTATTTCGTTTAACAACAAAAAATATGTATTAACATATATAATGTACATAGATACCAATGTATGTATATTTAAATACATTTTCTTGTTTTACTTTTATTCTAATAGTGACGTAGTTTATTTTAAAATAGAATTTTTCATGGTGGACTTAATGATTAATCAAAATAATTAGGTACGGAATTTCCTTCGGAATTTTCAGAAAAAATAAAAAATATTAAAAATCTAATGAAGAATAAAAGATTCCCACCATAATTTATAATTATACATAGTATATTAATGATTTTACATATAAATATTTATATATATATATTTATTCGTGTGTACAAAATAAATTCATTCATTAAAAATTATTTTTATTCTTATGAATGATTTTATTGGTTGTGTATACAAATTATTTAAAATATGCTTAATTTTAAATAAAACACGAATATGTATTTTTAAATTTTCTTAAGTATAAACAAATTAATGACAAAGATTTGGTCAAATTGATAATTACACTGTGCAACAAATTTTGGTCTCAATGATTCTAATGCGATATGAAAGTATAACATCTTCAAAAGCATTTTCAAAGTTAGTTCGAATTTCGATTTAAAAGACTTTTTACATCAGAACAAAAAACATTATGAAAATGCAAAAAGCCGTAACTATAAATTTTTTTCGTTATCATTTCCTTTTAAGAAATGATATCGATAGGACCATGTCAGTTCGTTTTTCGGTTGAATTAGCGTTTATGAAGCCCATAGGTAATTGCCATATATGATATACATATATATCAAATGATTGGAAATCATTTCAAGAATTTTTCTATTGAAATTCCGCCAGATCGATTCATAAATGGCAGAGTTATGTCAAAAACATTTTTTTTTAAGATTTTAAATTTTCTGAACTCTCTAAATATGCTAAGGACTTCGTTTTTACAAAGAAGATTCCGAATTTAATAAAGTTTTATTTTATTGTCTTAATCGGAGAACTCGTTTCCGAGTTATAATAAAATATACTCGTGTGTACGTCTTATCAAGAGGAAGGTATTAGACAGGTCCAGACAAAAATCAAGATCTGATGAAAAGGTATATTTATGGATACTTATTATTTTATAGAAATCAAAGCTTTTTTGTTATAACTTGTTTGATGCGTCTTTATTTCTATTATAAAATTTTAAAAGTTTTATAAGAATATTGGAATAGGATTATTTCTCATATGATCCAAATTTTTTTTTTTTAATAAATGGACTTATTGCTCAAACATATTTAAATTAAAATTATGATACAGTCATTGTAATATTTAATAACATAATTTAATTTTTATATTCTTTTGTTTAAATGTTATCATAGCTATTAACTAAATTTAGTGATTATTTTATTTTTAGTAGTTAATATTCGAACAAGTTAATATTCGTTTTCTATCATTAAAAACTCATCAATATGAAACTTATTATATTTTTTCCTACTTCTTTTACAGTACCTTGAGAGTCGTTTTGATCGCAGATTACGTATGTTTGGATCAGTTATGTTCACCATCATGAATGTGAGTAAAATAATAAAAATTAAAAATAAAGAATCATCTTTTAAGAAACCAAACAAATAATAAATTCACATGACAGATTGGTTATTTACCGATTGTAATTTATGTGCCAGCATTGGCCTTCAATCAGGTCACTGGAGTGGCAGTACACACCATCACACCCATTGTTTGTATAATTTGTGTCTTCTACACAAGTTTGGTAAGTATGACGATCAGTTATAAACATGAGATAAAGTGATAATTGTATTAAGATGTTGCTTTTTTTTACTGTTATAGGGTGGCCTTAAAGCTGTTGTTTGGACTGATGTTGTACAAACAGTATCGATGGTGGGTGCTTTAATATTGGTGGCCTTTAAAGGTAGCATGGATGTAGGAGGAGCTTCTAAGGTTTTTCAAGAAGCCTGGGATTCTGGTAGAATTGAAATGCCTGAGTAAGTGCGGCATAAGAAAATTGTTTTTTTAAATTAATTATTTTTTTATTTTTTTGCAAATTAGTTTAAACATTAATCCAACTGTAAGACATACTTTGTGGTCACAATTAATAGGAGGAGTTTTCTATTGGACTCAAACAAATGCTGTTTCCCAAAATATGATACAAAGATATTTGGCTTTGCCTACACTAAGTGCTGCACGCAAAGCCTTAGCCTTTTTTTGTGTGGGAGTTTTAATTTTAATGGCTCTTTGCAGTTTCAATGGCTTACTAATCTATGCCACCTATAAAGATTGTGATCCTTTAACTACCAAGGTTTGTTGTATTAATCTTTAAGTTGTAATAATGGTAATAATAAAATATTGTTTTCATTTTAGTTGGCCAAAGCTAGAGATCAATTGTTGCCTTTATTTGTTATGAAAACTTTAGGTGATTTTCCTGGTTTAACGGGTCTATTTATTGCGGGTGTTTTTAGTGCGGCTTTAAGTTCTCTATCCACTTGCTTAAATTCTATGTCAGCTGTGGTTTTGGAAGATTTTGTTAAACCCTTTGTGAGAAGACCCTTAACGGAAACAGCCATTAATTGGATTATGCGTTCAGTGGTTGTGGTGGTGGGAGCTTTATGTGTTTGTCTTGTTTATATAGTAGAACACATGGGTACAGTTTTGCAATTGACCATGAGTTTGGAGGCCATTACTAATGGTCCTCTATTTGGCATCTTTACTATTGGCATTTTTATGCCCTGGATTAATGGCAATGTAAGTTCTATAACTATTTATGATTATACAATTAAAAAATTATATTTTAAATATATATTTTTAATAGAGTTCTCTTACTGGTGGCATAGTGGGTGTATTTGCCATGTCTTGGATTAGTCTTAATGCCCAATGGGCAATTGCCTCCGGTGCTGTGAAATATCAAACTAAACCATTAACTATTGAACATTGTGATTATCGCTTTGAATCTGTATTAATGTCAGCTGCCAACACAACTTTAATTGAGGAAACCGCAGAGTAAGTTTATTTATTTATTTATTTTTTCTTTATCACAATGTAACTTTATATGATTTTAATATTTTTCTTAAATTTTTACATCATTCAGTGACATTTTTCCTTTGTACCGCATTTCTTATATGTGGTATACTTGTTTGGGTGCAGTTATAACTATTGGCATTGCCATCCTCTGCACATGTATCTTTGGTGGCAATGATCCAAATAAAATAGATTCATGCTTGCTGACACCTTCTATACGTAAATATTTTCGTTATAGTGGAGACAATTTAAAATCAAAGGTAATACCAATAAAAATATTATGATACACTTTATGAGAAATGATTATTAATTCTATTATAGATCAAAAAAAACTACAAAACATATAAGTAATCAGGTATGTGATGGAAAACGATTTCGAAAACGAATGTGTGATGTACTTATATTTTCGTTATTGTTATTGATAAAAATTATATTTAGATCACTCTCTATTAGATTTTATTACATAATTTTTTTATCACATGGGCTGTATATTCTTTATGAAAAATAGATAATTGTTGAAAAATGATTTTTGAAATCGTTCGAAATTCATCACAACTTTTCAAACTGATTCGATTTGAAAACGATCGGTTTTCATCACATACCTGAATATACATAAATATGCCTAAATTATTATTCATTTTTTGATGTAATTTTCAGACTATACAAAATGACATTCCATTGAAAAACAAAATATTGGCGGATGAAGTGCCACTTTAGGGGAAACAATAATTTAAACTCCTGAGTATAGTAAATGTAAATACATAAATGTAATATGTATATAATGTATACGTAATATATTATTAATAGTATATGTTATGTGTAAGTAATTAAATTTTAATATTAGAAATTTAATTATTTTTTTATTTATAAAACAAATTATTATTGTAAATATTTTAGTTTAAATAATAAGTTATGAATTTTTTGCTGGACAATTCATAAAATTTATTCAATACAGTAAATTTATTTACAAAATCAAATTTTAAACGAGAAAAAAAGGTATGGTAGGTATAATACCCTACACCATTATGTATGACCATAAAAATTCGGGGAGGAGACCTATATTAGATCAACACTTTTACTAAATGTAAAATAAAATATACAAATACAGAATAATACGTTGATACTAACATCTACTTGATTTTATGCACTTTAGGGCGATTCTCGGAAGTGGGTTTATATGGGAGCTGTGGTAAATTATGGACGGATTTTAATAAAATTTGACAATGTTGTTTCTACTTATATAAAACTTATTTGTGTCGAATATTAACTTGATACTAACATTAGTATGGGATTTATGCACGTTAAAGTGATTTTCGGAACAGGGGTTTATATGGGAGCTATGGTTAATCGTGGACCGATCTTCATAAAATTCGATACAAAGATTGATACTTATACAAAACTTCTTTGTACCGAGTTTCATTAAAATATTCTTATTTCTAAAGCATTTTTTAGTGTTGAAACTTAATTCCGGGGGGACATTTGTATGGGGGGTAGGTGAAATAATGGACCGATCATAATCAATTTCAATAGGCTTCGCCCTTGTGTCATAAAAGTCTCACCTGCCAAATTTCATTCAATTATCTTTAAAATTGTAATTTGTGCACAAGGTTTACATGGACAGCCAGCCGTCCAGCCAGACGGACGGACATCGTTAGATCGATTTAAAAGGTGATTCTGAGTCGATTGTTATACTTTAAGGTGGGTGTTGGATAACGTTTTCTATGTGTTACAAACATCAGCACAAACGCATAATACCCCAACCACCTATGGTGGTGTAGGGTATAAAAATATAAATACCCAGAAAAAACTACAACTGTTTTCAGAACGCATAAAAATATTCTGTAATTTTTCATTACAAACAATCTAGATCACATATACTTTTGAGGAAATCAATACCTATTCTATGGAACGGTTCTAAGATTATTAACTCCCTTGGGAACATTTTTAATAATTGTGTCATGTCATCAATAAATAACAATATCTCTTTAATTTCAGGTTTCTAATCTTAGAATAAAGAAAAATGAATATCAGAATTATGAAAAAGTATTTTAGAATAAAGAAAAAGACCACAAAATCAATTTTAAGGTTTCTGATTCACTTAGGACCTTACATCTTCAATTTTATGTTTCTAAGGTTGAAAATTGCAGAACATTCAGGAAATACTATTAGAAGAACGAAAAAAAATTCCACAAAGTCCTTTCTTATGGATTCGCATTCATTTAGGACCACATATCCTTAATTTCATGTTTCTAAAGAGTACCACAAAGTCCCTTCATATGGATTTCCATTCATTTAGGATGACATATTCTTACTTCATGTTTCTAGGTTAAATATTACCGAAAATTAAAAAAGTACCATTAGAAGAATATAAAAGTATCACAATGTCCATTTTCTTGAGTTCTTACCCACAGGACCATGCATCTTTAAGTACTACAAATTCCACTCTTGCGAATTCTTATCTATATTTTCTTAATTTCATGTTTCTATGTTTAATGTCATTGAAAATGTATTATTAAGTTTTAGTACTTTTTTTCACCCATCGAAGTATCAAAAATTGTATTCCAATAAATTTCTAAATTGTAGTGTTATGTCATAGTAAAATACTCATATGAATATTTCAATAAATATAAAAAAATGTTTTATGAAAAAGTACCAAAAATAGGTACGATTTTTAACCCTCAAACGTTTGAATTTCTAAAAAGTACCGAATTTGTATTTCTCATTTTTTGATAAGTTATGAATACGATATAAATTTTATTGGTGTTTTGATTCGTTTCAAAGATACATATGGTGACAAAAAAGTACCAAAATACAGGTTTTACCCATTTTCTCCGTAAAACGGCCGATTTTCAAAAAAGTACCAGGCACCTGTCCAATTATTTTTTAAATTAATAAAGATAACTATTCAACTCCATTATTTAGGAGATATAAAGTTACCGTTTTTACCCCTTAAACATTCGAATTTCCAAAAATCCCGCTTTAGTGGATCTATATGATGGGAGACCTACCTACGTTCCAAATTTCGTCTCTTTAGCTTCAGCCGTTTGGGCTGTGGATGATGAGTCAGTCAGTCACGTTACTCTTTTATGTATATAAAAGAGTAAGTGATTAATAAAAGTCACTGAATTTGTTAATTGAATTTTTTAAATTTAAAAATTAATCATGTAGAAATTGCGCTATAAAAGTGATTAACAGATCAGTGTTGATATGAACGATTTGATGGTATTTAAATTACTTTCTCTGGCGGCTTTAGTAAATTAGCAGTTCTATGCCAATAAAACGCAATTGATAAAAATCAGCATAATTCGGATTTGAGCTATCGTTTAAAGTCGAAATAAACATTTGAAGGATATAATATTGCCTAATTAATGAAACATAAACAATATTGACTTATTAGAAAACTATTTTATGTGTGGTTATGAAAATGTATACAAATGAATAATTATTTAATATTATTTAAAAAATTATTTATTCTGTTAATAATTTAAATTTTTAATTAAACTCTATTAAATGTATTACACTTTTGTTAAGATTGTATAAATAAATACACAATTAGTTTAAAATATAAACAAATAACTTTGTGTGGGAGTAAAAATTATAAATTATTGTAAAACTTCATATTGGATAAAATACAGTTCAAAGAACTTGTAAGTTTATAATGTTTTACATGATATTATCATTGTTGTTGTTGCTTCATACTATTTGACACTTGATGTTGAAGTAATATTTAATTAATTATTTTTATTAACTGACATCTTTCTTAGTAGTAATGAAGATTTTTTCTTATTGACAGCAAAATCATTGAAATTAATTAATATAAAGGGATGTCAAATTGTATTACCTAGATAATAAAAAAAAAAAACAAAAAACACATTTCCTTCGAGCCGGATTTGAACCAGCGACCTATGGATAACTTATTTATTTATATCTCATCGAAGTGTCAACGACAATGTGAATCAGAGTAGACCTTACAATTTGGGATCGCAAGAGAATTAGGCGTAACGCTTTAATTCTCGTAACAAATTGCGTCATACACCGCACTTTGACGTACACAACTAACGGAATAATTAAGACTACAGTCCACCGCTCTACCAACTGAGCTATCGAAGGCAATGCTAAAGTTGTAACAGTTTGTTGTCAATAGTCTTCCATAAAGCTTTTAAGAGAACATTACTTTATGTATGCTGAAACAAAGCTTTTGTATAGCTTTCATCTAAAGGCATTAAGAAAAAACTTTTTTTGAGTTTACCATCCTTTTTTTAATTATTTAATTTTTGTTTTGGAAAAGTATTTCTTGAGTAACTACATGTATACATACGTACACACATACATACATACATGTCCAGCAAAAACTTCGCCTACAAAATAACGTGATTTGTAATCGAAATCGGTATGAAAAACAGCTTCCATTTTTAGTGCTATAACTGATGAATTTTGTTCGAGATGTCCAAAATTAAAAAAGTTTTTATTTGGGTTCCAAAAGAGTTGTTTTGGATGCTAAAAAAAAAAAACATTTGGCTCCATATTTTCTGGGTCCTGGTTAGATTCTGAGTCGATCTAGCCATGTCCGTCCGCCTGTCTGTTGAAAGCAGAATAGAGCTTTGGCACAAATATTTATCCTATATAAGGTTTGTTTGGTATTGAAAATGGACAAAAATTAATAAACAAAAAAGTTATGGGTTAAAAACTAGAAACACAGGGTGTCCGTTAAATACTTTTCTGCTGATATTTCTTCAATAAAAGCACGTACAACAACGTAATTTTGTACGTATAGTTCGGGGGTCGATATAAACTCGGAAATTAAAAATGGGCGTGGTCCGCCCACTTTACTGCCCACCTCACAGCCCCCTTCCATATAACGTAAAATTTGAAAAAATTGATGGTGGGTATATAGATTCGGCCGGGCCGAATATATTCGCGCTTGTTATAGTTTACTGAGCTACGTAAAAATCAAATTACTTTTATATTTACTAAATACTAATTATCGAAGTACTATTAGGTAATGCTGCGGGTGGCGGATAAGGCTACATTGTAATGCATACATGAAGCTGTTGATTTAAAAAATAGAAGCTAAGTTTTTGCTGGGTATGTAAGAATATTTTATGGATAATAAATAAGCTCAAATGAAAATTTACACCATTTTACGATACCGTCCCGGCTTTTCGTAAGATGGATCAATATAATAGATGTACTTTTTAAGTTTTTTATATCAATCATTAAAAAAGTGTGAGTATATTAGGTTTTTCATTGCGTCTATAACATTTCGAAAAAATCATTTAAGACTCCATAAAGTATATATTCCTTGTAAGATTCTGAGTCGATCTACTTAGCTGTGACTGTCTGTTGAAAGCAGGATAGGGCTCGGGGGAATCACCAAGAGGAACGAAATTTAACTCAAATATTGACGTTATATAAGGTTGATTTGGTATTGAAAATGGGAAAAATCGGTTAATAAACAAACAAGTTATTGGCCAAATACTAAAAACACAGGTTGTCATTTGCAACTTCAGTTCATACTTTTAAACAAAACCTTATAGCACCTCGAAATTTCCTACAAATATTTGGGGAATCAATGTAATTTGAACCAAAAATTTGTTATAAATAGTAGGAAGATCGACTGGGTTTTCCGGTTTTAAATCCGAGTTTTTTACTCAATGTTAATTATACCCTACATCACCATAGGTGGTTGGGGTATTAGTAACGTTGTTCTCAAAAAGCGGGACCCGAACGACTAAAAAGCGGGATTCTGAACAAAATTGTATGAAAAAAGCGGGATTTTGAAAAGTTTTGGAAAAAAGAGGAATTTTCTTTTTATACCTCAATTACAAAATCTAAATTAGCTGTTCTCTCACAAGCAATTGGTTCACGACCAAATTGATAACGATCCATACAAACTGAAATATTAAAAATTATTATAGATAAATTTTAATATTGAATTCAAATGCGTTTTGATAAAAAAATTTTTCTTAAATACATAATTCTTAGACCCGTTAAAAATAAAACCAAGGATGGTTGCCGTTACGGCTAAAAAATCATTCAGCTAGACTACCGTTACCCCTAAAATGCAGTTACCGAAATAATTGAAAATATGGTTACCACTAAAATATATAACGCTAAAAAACCGTTACCGAAATAACTCGAAATACCGAACAAATGGCACATTTTGGTAAACAAAATTGATAAAAATTATTTAAATAGCCCCCACACAAATATTCTCACGAAATGAGTTTTTAAAATCTTAAAATCTCTATGAAAGAACAAAATTTCTTTCTCCAAAAATTTATTTATATTTTATTCTAACATTCTTAAAATAGTTAAAGTTTTAAACCTATTTTTGGAAAAAAAATTCTAAACTTTTTTTAGTCAAAATATATCAGACTTGAGATTTTTTATTCACTGGTGGAGAACAAAAAATATTTTGTAAAATTTGCAAATATTTTAACAACATAATAATGCGTATCTTTTGGGAGGTCTTCCTTAATCTAAGTAATAAAAAAAATACACACAAAATACATTTAAGATTAATCAGCGTAACAAAATATTTAAAACTTTTAATTATCAAAAACGATTTGTAAAAAATTATAAACTTTCCAGTGAAAAAAAATATATATTTTTAGTTACACTTAAATATTGGCAATAATACTATAGAAAACGTAAATAAGGAAATCGAATAAGTAATTTTTCGAGTTAGAAAAGCGGGATTTCTTAATAAAAAGCGGAAAAATATTTTAGGCGGGATCGAATTTTAAAAAGCGTTATAATCCCGCCAAAAGTGGTACGTCTGGTCACGTTAGGTATTATGCGTTTGTGCTGATGTTTGCAACGCATAAAGTATTCCAGAATCACTTCCTGAGTCGATTTAAACTTGTAATCAAACTACATGTCGCATTTTTAAAGATAATTTAATGAAATTTAGCGCACAAATATCCTTCAAGAAAAAATAAATAAAAAAAAAATGTTTATTTCAAAAAACATTGATATTTGAGTCGAAATTTAGGAATAATTTTTTTTTTTAATATTCATAAAGTTTGATTACTTGTATTTAAAAAATATAGTTTAAGGTAATAGTCGTATTCCAAACTTTGTGACAATTAATTTTTTTAATGTTTTTTATCCAATATTTTCATAATTTTTTTAAATATGTTCTATTAAAAAAAATTTACCTGCAGAATCGTTTCCACAAAATTGAGACAGACTTTTTCCATATATAGGATAAGTAAAAGTTTATATCATTTTTGATGATGATTTTCGTACAATTTATTAGTTACTTCCAAAAATAATTATATTTAATAAATTTTAACTTGAATATTAGAAGTTTTATTGATTTTTTAAAGAAATCTACTGCCTATTTCTCTATGTCGAACGAAAAATTCGTTTCGAATAAATGTATGGAAAACAAAAACTAATTTTTAAATTTATTTGTTGTCTTTTGATAAAAACATTAACTTCTGCAAAAAAAAAAACGGATAACCGTTTTTTTCTGGATTTAAAAAGTGCAACCGGTTTTTTCAAAATACCAACTATTCGAAAATCGATTACTCCGAAAATTCGAATAATCGATCTTCCTAAAAAATAGTTCAAGGTTCAATATAAATTTGAAAACAAAAAAAATTGTGGCCCGTCCACCCCTCTTATAAGGTGACATTTAAAAAAAAGGTGACAAAATAAAACATCTACACTTTATGAGAAAAAGTTATAAATCGTAATATATGCTTTATTTTTGTAATTGTAATAAATGATTAATATTTTATTAAATTATGAAAAAAAACTTTATATATAGAAGCACCGTTATAAATACCGAGACCATTGAGAGGTAAACAATCATTATTTATTTTTAACCTATTTTCAGAATTAAATACATAATAATTTTAATAAAAAATATGCTACAATTTTTATTTCATAATAATTATTTTTTTATAATTTAACTCAGAAGTTCCTTTTCAAATAAGCCCATCTTTTCTTTGTTTCATACGTACATACTTATCGTCACCGAAAATGCAAAACAACATAACATCAAAATTTTCAAATATGTGTTTTTGATAAAATATAGTTTATTTTTCCAAAATACTTGTGATCACAAATTTTAAAACATGTAGCTCAAAAAATAACGATTATATAAACGAAGGCCATGATATTCTTAAGTCAAAATAACGTAATAAAAAAAAAATATTTTTACAAATTTAGATTGCAAATTATTAAAAATATAATAGCTATTAAAATTTTGGAGTAAAAGTTATCAGAAATCTTTTTAATTATAATTTTTCTAAAATTTGTATTGATATTACGTTTTTTAGGCTTCATAAAATTGAAAAACGTAAACCACACAACTTAAAAATTAGTTAATAAATATAAAAATTTTCATCATCAATATATTAGGCAATATTTAAGGATGCAATAACCCAAAAATCTTGTTTATAGGACAATTTTTGCCTGTAAAGTTATGAAAAGTGATGTTACGTTGTTTTGCATTTTCTGTGACGATATAATTTTAAATCAAAAATATTTAATTCAGACTAATGTCTCAACAATTAATTCAGTTTTAAAGTTAGTAAATTTTTATCAATTTTTTTGTTCAGACTTTTGTTTTAAGATTGTCGGTCTTTGTGTGTCATATTGTACTCATAATAATTCCCAGTTTCTTTTTATAGATTTTGCTAATATTTTCCTTAACCTTTAGCATCCGTTGTTAGTAAAATAACAAAAAACTTTTATTTTTGCGACTCTTTTTTTACTTTTTTTTTTTTTTTTTTATCGAAGTAGTTGTTTTGTCAAGATGACAAAATAAAATTTATGTTTATGACCTTTAGAACATGAGAATGTTTAACAGTTTCGATTTTTTAGGATGATCTTAGAATTGTTATTTTTATGTCTTTATTTTGTTGTCAGTAAATATTTAAAGATTTTATTTATATTTATTTTAGAAACAATTGTTTTGTTTTGAGAAAACTTAAGGTCAATGTTGGTGTTGACTGTTATGTTAAGATATTTTAGCAGAAATAAGAAATAAAACAAATGACAGCATGTGCCGGGATTTTTTAATACTTAATTGAAAATGCACAGCGCACGCATTTTTCAAACTTAAAAATCTAGTAAGGTTGTTTGAAAAGTTTTAAATTCTTTATTTTAGTGGCCTTGTTGTTGCTTTAACATTATATTATTCCAAACGAAGTAAAATTTACCCTACTTTTTATCAATATTCACAAATTAAATATTTAATTTTAAACGCTTGACCAGCCCTAACATAACATTTTCAAAAATTAACATTTAAATCAGTAGATCTTCTCACAATTTATTAGGTGTGTATTAATGTTACTTTAAACTGGACAAAGCCCGCATGCCGCATATTTCACTACTGCCGCTTTAGGTGTTTAATCATGGGATCAAAATCTACATTTTATTTTAGACACCACCAGCGGCAATAACAGCAGCATTTGTTTTGTTTAATTTTTTTTTTTATTTTATTGTATTAAAACAAATGAAATGGTAACATTTCATGGCAAGTACGTGCTTTAGCTTTTTTTCTTAAATTGATTTTTTTTCTTGCATTTCAAAGTGTTACTTTGGAGAGATATTTTTATTTTTTTTTTTTTAACTGTATCTCATTGAGATACAATACAATGTTGTGTTTATCTTTACGTTTTTCTCAAGTGTTTTGCAAACACTGTAATTATTTTTAATGAAACTGCTTTAGTTTAAGTAGAGATTTATTTAAATAATTTAATTATTTAAATTTTTATAGTGCAATGTGTTTGATGGCTCTTTTGTCAGTCTACTGTCACTGAATGTGGCTGCTGTTTCTTATTTTTGACCCAGTTTTTAAAGTGATATTGCAAAAAATGTAAAAAAAAAGTATTAAGATGACACTGTAACCTTTTGAAGTTATTTTCTATTTGTTAAAGGTTTAAATTAATATAAATCTTTAATCCTCAATAAATAATAAGTGGTTTATAGCAAAACTAATGAAGAAAATATGATCACTTTTTAGAGACGATCAATAATTAAACTTTATATGAAATGTCAAAAATCTTAAATGCCCAATAAAATCAAAGGTTTAGAGAGGAAATTGTGATAACTTTCTAAAATCGAATTTTATATAAAAAATTTGCGGTGAAGAAAAAAAAAAAAAAAAAAAAAATAAAATTCGAGATCAGTTTTTATAATCGATAAAAAAATTATTTTAAATGAAAATCTTAAATCCTTTATAAAACGAAATATATGAGGTTAAGAGCAAAAATAATTACATAGAGTTACAAAATAAAAAAAAAAAATCTGCGGATCGAAGATTCTTAGTCAATTCAAATAAACGGTATAAGTACTAGGCCTCTCATCCATTTTTTGTTTGAATTGACTCGATTTGTAAAATTAAGAAATTTCCAATATAAAAAAAACAACAAACCTTATATAAGACAAATATTTCTACCAAATTTCGTCCCCCTACGTTGTCCCTATCCTGCTTTCAACAGACGGACGGACATAGCTAGATCGACTCAGAGTCTAACCAGGGTCCAGAAAATATATACTTTGTGGGGTCTTAAATGATTCCTTCGACATGTTACACACGGAATGACAAAATCAATATACCCCCCATCTTTTTGATGGTGGGTATAAAAATTATATTGAGCGAAAAATATGTAAAAGTTTTTTCTTTTAAGTTTAAAATATGCCTTAAGTATTAAATATGCGAAAATATACCATTTATACTATTAAAATATGTCTAAATAAGGATTTTTTATGAAAATATAACAAAATAAGCTGCTAAGCCCAAAATATACAAAAATATGCTGTAACAAATCGATGCCAAAATTCTTTAAATTATGTGAAACGAATAAATGACTAAAAGTTTGGTTCATTTGAAGCCCTGATTCTGCACATTTTTGGTTGCCTTTTTCTCTTTTGAAGTCCACCAAAAATAGGATTTTATATGACAAATTTAGACGTTTATAGCGAAAATCTATAAGCACTTTTTAAAATTTACCAAAAATTAAATTTCGCTTAAAAGAAATACTTTTTTAAACTTTAGTATTTGTATGAAAATAACCTTTTATGGCTTAACATACTAAACTATTTCTTAATATAAAAAAGTTAATTGAATTGATAAAGATCTTGCTCTTGATATTTCTGTGTAATCAGTGAGTATGTAAAATCAATTTATGCGTGGGTGTTAACATGTAGTACGAGTATAAAAATTATTAATTTCTGCTGATTTAAAGGTCACAATTGAAAGGAATTAATATTCCAAAACAAATATTACATCTTCAGTATATTTGTTTTTTTGCGCTTGTTTTTTTCTTTTTATACTTCATATGAATAATTGATATTGTTAATTAAGCAAGGTTAAAATTCTCAAGTAAGTGAAGTGAAAAAAAATCTTGTACAATGAATAAAAATATGCAAAACTGCTACTTCAACATAAATATTATTCTTAATAAATTATTTAGTTAAATACTACAGCACAAAAACAAAAAAAAATCTCACAGATATTTTTTTAATAAATACTACTACTACAACCACAATATTGCGTCATTAGCAAAAGAGCCAATAGCTTTAAAATAACAACAATGATTAAACTAAATAAACAACTAAATATGTAGTATTTTTAATCGTAATCTTAACTAATTATTTAGTGGCATTAAAAGATGATTTCTTAGCTGACATCTTGGACACACACCGACACAATGGTAGCTGTTGGTCAAGTCACTTGTGGTGTTAGAAAATTATAATGATGACGATTTTGAATATAACAGAAACTGTTTGTTTTTCTGAAATCAGTGATTTAAAGGAGTGTTTTTAATGTTTTCTAATATATAAATACAAATTAAAAACATGATTAAAAATTTTATCATGTAATTAAAAAAATCTTCCATTAATTAAAATTTTGTTTAACAGATTTCAGTTTTACGTTTTTTTTTTTTTTTTTTAAGAATTTATATTTTAAAGATCTGCTCATACTACATAATATTTAAACATTATAAATAAAGATAGAAAAATCTCTTCCTCTTTGTATAAGTCGTAGGGCTTTAAACTTAAAAAGTAAAAGTTCATTATTAGACAAAAACAATCTTCTAACCGTTTTTTATATAAAAGAAAAAACCTTCCTCAACATACGTCATACATACGTAAACTAAAAAAGACGGTCATGCGAATTTAAGCTTCATTAATAAATTTTGAAGACAACAACACTACAACCACAAAAAACAATCATCATCATTTATTGTTACATGTCATGCATGTCATTTATATCAAAATATGAAGAAGAGAAATACATTGAGAAAATAATTTTGTTATAATGATAATTTCAATAGCTTCATGCATGGAATATCTGGTAACAAATCCTCATTACTCGCAGCATTACTTTAAAACGGAAAATATTGACTTCCGTAGCCGACTTAAAATAGTAAAATATTTATATTAATTAACTTTCTGTAATTTATTGAAAAAACAAGCTAAAGTGTGTAAAAGTAATACTATGGAATATATAAATGCAAAAATTTTAAAATTTGACATATTTTTATCAATAGTTTCCTTTACGTGTAAAATTAGTAACATGTCTTTAGTACACGTACTATTAGGTAGGAGTAGTAATAGTACCCACAACGACTTCCTTTTTTATATGATTAAAGCGTGATATTTGTTTATTCGTATTCAAAGATTATTATGTTTATCATTATTTAATATACATTGTAAAGCTCCCAGTATGTGGTAACAGTGTCAGTTGACTAAAAGTTTAATAACTACAACAAAAATAGTTTACATTTAAGATTGTATTTGTTTTGTGGCAGCCATCATTTTGCTACTGGCAAAAGTAACGAAAAGTTTTCTTATTCAATTCAACCAGGAGTTTATTTGTAGGGTTATCAAAGATGAATTTATGCAGTGTAAGAATTATGAAATAAAACTGTTGTGTTTTAACGCTTATAAGCAAAACTACCAAAATAAAAATTAATGACAACAATAATGAGGGAGTGTTTGTTTTCCTGTACTTTATTTGGGTTTCCGAGATTTCATAATGTTTTAAATATTTAAATACGGAAACATTTAAACAAATTTAATAAATGGAAAAATACTTCCCAATAAACCATAGAACGATATGACAGCGGAAGCGATATCATATTAGGTGCCGATTATAATATCATATTGTACTGCGGAAAACGATATTTTTATGATATTAAGATTTCGAAATATTTCTTTCATAAAATAAAAAAATAAATATTTGAAAAGAACTTCAAATAAAAATACAAAAATTAAAAATTTTTCAACCAACAAAAAAGAACATGATGGGAATCAAATACAAAAAAATCAATAGTTTACAGATTTTAGTGGTGAAACCATGTTATTTAGGTATGTAATTGCAGAAATATGTATGTCCCTAAGGAATAATCATGCTTGCAAATATTATCGATAATATTTGCATAAAATATGTCATGTATGCTGATTTTTATGTTTTATTTTTTTTTTTATTTAGGATTTTAATCTTATTTTAGCTGATTATGGTACTTTATAATTATATTTAGAATATTTAAATGAAAATAAGCATAATTTTTTGGTATTAAATGGCATTCAGAAAAAAATTTGGCTCATGACGATTTTACTATCGTTATCTTTGGAAATAACGATACTGAAAACGATATCATAATTTCATGGAAAAACGATATCATAAGGAAAGGTACACTTTAGTCCGTAAAAACTATCGTTTTAGATTCGAAAACGATTATCACTAGTGATCATTTTTATTACCTTTAAAATATCGTTTCGATATCGTTATAATATCATTTGGTTTATTGGGTTATTACAAAATAGACAAAATATTGTATACATATTTTAATAAAAATAATTTGTTAAGAGTAGTATTAAAACTACAGCTGAATTAAATGTTTGAGATCAAATACAGATCAAAATAAATCTTTAAATGAAACTGAAAATATATACTCGCAATAATATAATTCCTTATCAGTGTTTTAAATGAAAATAAATAATTGAAATCTTTTTAAATACTATGAATTAGAAATAAAACCAAAAGATAAGATTTGTAGTATTGTGTGTGTGTTTTTTTTTCTTTCTTTTTAAAAACAATTTTAAGAAAATGTGTCAACAATTAGTTAACTTTAGACGCTGTTAGAGAAAACATGAAATTTTTAGCTTTGTTGGTTTTTACTTTAAGTGTTTCTACACTTAGCTTTGCTGCCGTCTCAGTAGGATTCTTTAAGGATCCAGGTATTATTTATGGTTTTATATATATTGTTAGCAACTGGATAATTAAATTAATATTTTTTTAATATATGACAGCTCATCCTGGTAAATGTGTTTATGAGAATTTAGTTCTATCACCTGGCGAAGAAGCTAAATTGCCCAAACAATGTGCTCAATTTATATGCGGTAACGACAGTTATGGCACTATACATACGTAAGTATTTGCCTTATGAAATATAAGTAATTATCAAAATTAATATATATTTTTTATTGTACAGTTGTGGTGTAATGGCTCCTCCACCTGGTTGCAAATTTACAGACTACATTAATATTGATGCCCCTTATAGCGAGTGTTGTGAAAGAAAACTTGAGTGTTAAATTACTTGATTTAAAAATATTTATTGAATAAAGGATAACAAAAAAATATTTAATTTTTTAACAAAACTGGTGTCAGAAAATATTGTTTCAAATAGATTTCCATACCCAGCAAAAATATCAACTCTTTTAGTTCGCTCAACTAAACAAAATGTGACTCTTCACACGTATGTATAAATTAGTTCTGTAGAAAATTCTACTAACGCAAACAAAGAGTTAGGTTTTTTTGACAGATAAGTTAGATTTTTTGAGAAAGAGAGAGAGAGAGTTTTAATCTTCTATGTAGTTATTCTAATGCATTTTTGAAGATTTTTTTTGAGAAAGCATCGCATGGCTTTTAACACACTTATTTATACTATCAGGTGTAAAAAATAATAAGGAGTGAGATCGAAAAAATTTTAACACACATTTTGCCTCATAACTTTTTTCGGAATCAATATTCAAAATTTTTTTTGATCTAGTTATCATGGAAAAATACTTCAGTTATTATTTTTAATAACAACCATGTTAATTTCTCCTTATTTTCATCAAAATAAGTGACGAAAAAGATTTACGTCCCACAAGTTATTAAAAAATTTCAAAAAATCCAAATAGGTCTTACAAATAATTGGCCACAGAATTAAATGTCGTCCGTAAAACCGTTTCTAATGTTATTAAACAGTATTAGGAGAATTTGACTATTGATGTAAAACCTAGTTCGGTAAGAAAAAAGGACCACATGATATTGGGAAGGCCAGAAAATTGAAGGCATAATGAAAGGAACTCCAAACACATCTGGTAGAAAATCAGCTCAGTTTTCTCAGTGCTTCGACTATTTGGTGCGAAAATTTAAAGCTAATGGGAAAGTTGATAACATATAAAGTTCAAAAAATTCCAAACTGGAATTCTGCAAAAAAAATTACAAGGCAAAAATAGGACTCGGAATTTAAAACCAAATTTCATACAAAAATACTCAAGCTGTATAATTGACGAAGAAACGTAGGTGCTGGCAGAATCTTCGCAGCTTGTGTCTCAAAATTTTTTATTGGTAATGCTCGAAGTAATGTTGGAGATAAGTTTAAGACCCAAAAGCAGCAAAAAATTCTTACAAAATTCAGGGTATGACAAGCTTTTTGCAGTTGCGGCAAAACAGGAAAGTCATTTGATATATTCGGATCTATAAACACTAAAATATGCATAAAGGAATATTTGCAAAAAAGACTTCTTCTTTTCTTAAGAAAGCATAACGTGTCCACATATTTTTGGACCCATTTGGTATCATGTCACTACGGTAAGAAAGCTCTGGAGTGGTACCAAATCAATAACATAGTATTAGTACCAAGAGAGGTCAATTTTCAAAATTGTCCATAGCTTAGACCAGTGGAGAGATATTGAGCTCTTGTGAAAAGTTAATTCAAGAGCACAAAAAAGGTGTCCCAAAATACCGAAGATTTTAACAGAAGATATACACACTGTTCCAAAAAAGTGACTGAAGCAACTATCAAATCTCCAAAGAAAGGGTTTTCAAAAATGGTCCACAATTTTATAATTAGTGGTTAGAACCATAAAAATTATATATTTCTGTGATCTGTGCTAAATTATCAAATGATTAAAAAAATAATAAAAACTCTAAGATCAAACGTTTCCAAGTTATTGAATAGTATATATGTTAAGATTTTTTCGATCTCACTCCTTAATAATTATTAGAAAATAATTCTTAATATTTAGAACATGTAGATTAAAAATGTTTGAGATCAAGTGTAAATCTAATTGAAGATTAAAATACATTGATTATTTTCAATACTATCAAATATTAAATAAAGCATTTGCAATAAAATCAAAAGTAAACTTTAATAAAAAGCAAAATATAAAGATATTGATATCATTTAATATTTATTTGTTCTGTTTAACTTACAATAGACCTTATTGAAGACAATATGAAATTCTTGATGTTTTTAATCTTTATTCTAAGAGTTTGTTCAATTAGTTTTGCTGCCCAAGCTGGATGATGCTTTAAGGATCCAGGTATTGTTTTTTTTTATTTATTTGATAAACAATTCAGAAATTTAATACACACAGAAAAAGAATTAGTTGGAAAACTGTTGCAATAGTGAAATAATAATAAAAGTAACTTATATTTTATTATAAATATAAATTATTGATTAATACAATAGATTTCTTATGCTGATAATATTTTAAACATCATTATATTTGAATTATGAATCCTAAGAAAGTAAATTTGATCAGGGTAATCAATATGTATCTTTAATAAAATAATTAAAACAATATCGAAAACACAACCGAATTTTAGTACTAATATTGATGGTTATAATCATTTGTTTTATAAAAGTAACAATAAATTCAGTTTGGTTATTAAGAAGAAACTAAATTCGACGATTACAACCGAATATTTAGTTAATTTGTTTTGACACGTATTTAATAAATTATTTATGAAAAAAAGTTGGAGAAAATTGTACACAATTAAAAAAATTTATAATACAAATTTATAATACCAGGAAAAGATTGTAATTCTTGTTTCTGTTTATGAACGTTGCCAATGTTTGCACCGAAATATTGTGTGAGAATTTCAAAAAAGTCTTTTAAAAAGACAAAAGGTAAGACCATTGTAAAAAATAATACACATGAACGTTTTTAAATTTGATACTTTTTAATATCCAAGAATTCTAGGTCTACTATGGCTATGTCAAGATTTTATAGGTGCGCGTATTATGTTGACCAGTTAATTTATTTTTCCTGCAGAGGAGTTAAACAGAATAGGTGCAAATAAATGAATAAATTATCCAGCTAAGAAGTTTATGTATAGTTCGCTCAAGAAAATCAAAACATATAATCTGTTGTAAACTCCAAACAATAAGTCTCAATTTTAAGTCATATTCCGTACCCTTTCCACTATAAATTCAAACTGTCACCAGTTTTGTTTTTTTATTGAGTTTTATATATTCTTATGTAATATGTATAAAAATTATTTAAGCCAAATAAATTGATTAAAAAAGACATAATAATTATGTAATTCATTTAAATTTAAAACAAAAAAATTTTAGTTATTCCCATTTTACCTTACTAATAGTTTCAGTTGTTACCACCGAATTGTATTTTTAAAATCCTTGTATGTACTATTTTGTACTAAATTATTAGTTATCTCTATCAATTTATTTTTTGTTAGTACCAATAAAATGTTAAAAGGAAACGAAATAATCGGTAGCTACAATCGATTTTGAAGATAATACGTGCAACCGACTGAATTCGATTGGCAATAAATTCGGTTGCCACAACAAATCTGTTTTCTCTGTGTAGTTATTTTAATTTACTAAAACTTATCCTGGAAAATGTGTTTATAAGAATTTAGTTCTTTCTCCTGGTAAAGAGGCTAAATTGCCCAACAAGTGCACTGGAGTTTTGTGCGGTACAAATAGTTTTATCACCATACAAACATAAATATTTCTTTTAATTTAAATGACAATTACATAAATCAATATAGTAACATATTTTATAAATTAATAGATGTGGTGCAAGGGGTGCTCCTTATAGCGAGTGTTGTTAAAGAAAGCTTGTGTGTTAAATAATTTAATTTAAATCTATTTATTTAAATAAATTAAAATGTAATAAAAACACTTTGTTATGTAGGTGTGGTTGTTTAATATAACTTTTTGAAATAAATATTGAAAAACACAACAAATAATTTTTTTAAATTAAATTAATAGCTAAATATATATAAAATTAGTAATAAAATTATTAACTATAATAACTTTCTTAAAAGAAAAAAATGTATAAATTTATTTTTTTTTAGTGGAATAAAACCATAATAATTTTTTATTACTATAACATTTTTGTACATTTTAAAAAGAAATGATTTATAGCAATAGAAAAATATTTATTGCAGTTTTTTTTTTTTCAAATTTTCTATATAAATTAAATTTCAAAAACATTTCACTAATTAGTTAACAATATTCTATACTTAAGACAACATGAAATTTTTGTCCTTTTTAGTATTAATTCTAAGTGTTTGTTCACTTAGTTTTGCTGCTCAAGCTGGAGGATACTTTAAGGATCCAGGTATTGTTTTTTATTTATTTCATGAACAATTCATAAATTTAATAGTTATTTTAATTTACAAAAGCTCATCCTGGAAAATGTGTTTATCAGAATTTAGTTCTATCACCTGGAGAAGAGGCTATATTGCCCAACAGTTGCGCTCGAATTTTGTGCGGTACAAATAGTTTTATCACCATACAAACGTAAATATTTCTTTTAATTTAAATGGCAATTACATAAATCAGTATAGTAACATATTTTTTAAATTAATAGATGTGGTGCAAGGGTTGCTCCTCCTGGTTGCGAATATACAGACTATATTAATGTTAATGCACCTTATAGCGAGTGTTGTGAAAGAAAGCTTGTGTGTTAAATAATTTAATTTGTTATGTAGGTGTGGTTGTTTAATATAACTTTTTAAAATAAATTTCAAAAATAAATATTGAAAAATTCAAATAATTTTTTTTAAATTAAATTAATACTTAGCTAAATTGTTATAAAAAATTAGTACAGTAGTTTTCCGGTTTAACGAACATTCGTTTTTACAAACATCGCATTTAACGAACTAGAAATATTTTTCTATTATCTATATAGCGAACTAAAAGTTCATTTTGTACTCAGTTTAACGAACAAATAAATATAAGTTATTCGAAAGCAAACAAATTTCTTTCAAGAAATATTGTAAATTCTAGGGAATAAAAAAATATACCATTATTCTTTATTCAAATTTGCCACTACCGTATAAGGCAAAATAAATAGATGTAATTGTTCATGAATTGTTCCTTCTTTATTATATTTTTAAGACATTTTATTTAAAATAACTATTTTTAATAAAATACATTTTGAGAAGCCAACATTTTCACATTTGTAATAAATTTTATGCAAAAAATGTACTTTAAGCTAGTGCTGTATATTACGAACTTTTCGGTTTAACGAACAGGTCTGACAACAATTACGTTCGTTAAATCGGAAAACTACTGTAATAAAATTATTTGATATAAAAACTTTCTTAAAAGAAAAAAAAAATAATAATAATCTGGTTGCATTTTATGTTACTAATAAGAAATGAAATGTTAGGATATAAAAAGCTTTTTTCTGTTTTTCTTTTTTTAATTTTAAACGTGAAAAGATTTTATAAATTTTAATTTCAACAACTTAATGAGGAAAAATTTAATATTTTCAAAACTATTTTATATTAAAAATTTATTCATACACAAATTTTGTCTCGTCCCATATTTATTATTTCATTAAATAAATTAATTGATTAACTGAATAAAAAGTAGTTTTTCAAAAAATCTGATCGTAAATAAGTTATTATATACCTGGTTATAAATAAGTAGTTACTAAACAACTTCTATGTAATTAAGGTATGTTGTTGCCATTGAAAAATAACTACAACAGTAACTTCATGCCATTACCAAATTTTTGCTAGTACCCTACACCACCATAGGTGGTTGGGTTATTATACGTTTGTTAATATTTGTAACGCATAGAAAATCGACTCCAAATCACTTTTTAAATCGATCAACGATGTCCGTCCGGCTGGCTGGACGGCTGGTTGGCTCCACATAGCCCCTATAAAAATGTCTCCCAGATTAGAGATTCAAAACTCGAAAATGCCTTAAAAATATAAATATTTTAGTGAAATTCGGCGCAAAGAAGTTTTGTACAAGTATCAATCTTTGTAACAAATTTTATTATAATTTACCATAGCTCCCATATAAACCCACTTCCGAGAATCGCCCTAAAGTGCATAAAATCATGTAGATGTTAGTATCAACGCATTATTCTGTATTTGTATATTTTATTTTACGTTTAGTAAAAGCAAATTTATTAAAATTGTTCAAAAAAATCAAGAAATAAAAGTTTTGTTTGATAATACATGAATTCTTTTTAATTAAGAATAAAATATACTTCAAAGTTATTAAAAATATAAAAGGTACTAAATATTTCACTGCGATATTTTTTGTTCAGTACAATAGTACTAATCCATCACTACTACAAAATATTAAAAAAAAACAAAAATTATAATTATATTGAATAATTGGGCATATTTCCAATTATTCAATGTATGTATTTTAAATGATAATTCGTTCAATATACCTATTCATAGAATGTAAAAACCTTTGTGTCTTTTTGTTTTCTCAAGACATAACAAATGTGCCGATATATTAATAAAGGTTGAGTTTTTAAATCTGAAAAAAGCACGTACGTTTTATTATTAAAGAACATAAATAGTTATTAAAAACTCAACAATTAGTCGACTATAGTCAGTTGTAAAAAAAAAACAACATGAAATTTTTAGTTTATTTGTTATTAACTTTAAGTGTACCATCAATTAATTTTGCTGCCGAATTCAGTGGATTTTTCAAACATCCAGGTATTTAATTTTTTTTTTTTTTTTAACTTGAAACTTATTTTTTATTAAGAATGTTTTATAATTTTTCTTAGCACATCCCGGCAAATGTGTCTATGATAGTTTAATTCTTTCTCCTGGTGAGGAGGCAAAATTACCCAAAACCTGTGGTGTTATAGTATGCGGGGATGACAGTTTTGCTACCATACAAACGTAAATAATTTAAATAAATTTATTGTATATTATTTGTATATTAAATATAATATTTTTGATGATTTCTTTTAATTTAGTTGTGGTGTAATGTTGCCCCCACCTGGTTGCAAATATACGGATTATATTGATATAAATGCCCCTTATGCAGATTGTTGTGAAAGGAAACTTGTTTGTGTTAATAATAAAAAGTATCGATAAAGTTCATAGCCGTATCAATTAATAGTTTCAAACAATAAAATACATATTTGAATAAAATAAACCCATTTTTTTATTTTTGTACATGTTATTGCATAAAATTGTCCTTAAAAGACTGACACAAATATTTTTAATATCACAAATAAGTAGATATGTATTATACAATGTATAGTTTATAATAAATTTAACATTATTAATTTAGTGTGATAATCATACAAACCAAGTAACTACTTTTAAAATATAATGGCGACCTTCATGGGAAGCCATTGATGATGATGATGATTTCAATAATAAGTATGGTAAAAAACTATTTAATATTATTCCATTTTATTCATGTATTAATAAAATTATTTTGTGGCGCACCTAAAGTGTAACTTGAAACTGCTTTAAACTTGCAGTTATTTATAAAAGAGTGAAAAAAAAAGAAACAAGAAAACTTAAATAAAACACTTGTTAATGGGTGATATTATAAACCCTCTTATTGTATAATAATTATAGAAAATTCAGTTATTCAATTTCATTACTTCTATCATCATAATCAACAACAAAACCAAAAACTACATTTTATAAATGTAAAATGTTTAAATAACAAATAGTTTTTTTACTTTGTAATAGATTTATATATTTTTTTTTTCTTGTAACAAAATGACATTAAACTATGACTTTTGTTTTTCCTCTAGTATTTTTTAATTCCTGTAATTTACCACACATTAAGCCACTTTTAAAATGCTGCTTACTGAATTAACCGTTAAATTAAAATCTACTAATGTTTGTGTCTGAGTAAAGCAATTTTATAAATTTCATGATCAAAGCCAAATGATTGCCTAAAATGAATGAAATTATTTAATGATCCCTAAAGAACTTATTAAATAACAAAAACAGAAAAAATAAAAAATGAATTAAAATCTGTTGTAATCTACAAAAAGGCAAGTCTAAATGAAATATTTCCTAAATCTATACAATTATACTAAATATAGTAGGGAGATACAGATGTAAGTGAAGAAATCATTACATTTTAAAAGAAGGTAATGGGAACAAATCAAAGAATATATTTGATGAAAGAAATAAAATATGTAAATTGTAAAATAAAAACGTTAAAGAAATGTAATTTGAAATTAAAAATATCATTGTATAAAATATGTGGATTAATTGATAAGACATATTTTATTTACTGATCCAACTCTATTAAAAGTACAATTCATTAATATACGTGTACCTACCTATTTATATATGTGACATTAATTACTTTGGTATTGGAAACCCATCCTTACATGTTTATACTTATAATATAAGTGATTTTTTTTTTCTTGTACCTTAGATGTTTTGATTTGATTGCAATTAGTATTTAATAGTTTTTTTTATAAAATTTTTATACTTGTACTTAATATTATTTGAATGTCAAGATCCGTAGTGTTAATAGGCAAAACAATAAAAAGGTAAAAAACATCAAATATTATATGATAAGACTAAGAAAAATTTACACATAAAAAAATTGTTGTTAGTACTTAATAGCAAAAGTTTGATTTCAAATGAACTTGATGTAACTTTCAGCTAAACTAATAATATATTTCTTGTAAATTATATTTTATAAATTTCTTAACTTTTAATATAGTCATTTGTTATTTACTGTGTATCCCACGATATGCTGATGAAATAAAATTCAATTTTATTTTTAAACATTCCACTTTACACTTGTTAGTTTTAAATGTCCCATAATGGATGCCAAATTATGAATTTCAAATCGAGGTTGCTCTCCACATACAACAAATAAATACCTTTCGATGATGAGCATTTAGAAACTAAGTCTTTGAAACAGTAACTTAACAGAAAAAAACTATGCTTAAAGCAAGTCATGCTCTTTAAAATGATAATGAAAAATTACAAAAAAATTCATAACGTGAAAAAAGAGACGTACAAAAGATAACGATGCCCTCGTATGAATACTTAAAATATACAAACATACTTACATATTTTATAATAAAAAGAGTATTTTTTAATAAAGACGATAGATACAACATTTGCAATATTAATTGTAGTATAATGCTACAATAATGTAATAACAATAACAGCAATAGCAATAATACATTTATTGGGCAACAGCAGCACCTAAATGAAATATTAATGTGGACAACAATCCACATGCATAATAAGTTGAAGTTCATTTAAAAAATATATTTTGACGTTAAGGACCTTAACCTGTAATCACTAAGTTTTCATACTCAAAATCGATATTTTTATAAGAAAATTTAAATTGGCCATAAGTCACTTAATATTGAGTTTTCCGGCAAAAGGACGTTAATCTGTGATCACTAAGTTTTCATACTAAAAATCGAAATTTTTATAGGAAAACTTTAAATGACCATAAGTCGCTTAATATTGAGTTTTTCGGCAAAAGCACGTTAATCTGTGATCATTAAGTTTTCATACTAAAAATCGAAATTTTTATAGGAAAACTTCAAATGGCCATAAGTTGCTTAATATTGAGTTTTTCGGCAAAAGGACGTTAATCTGTGATCATTAAGTTTTCATACTAAAAATCTAAATTTTTATAGGAAAACTTTAAATGACCATAACTCGCTTAATATTGAGTTTTTCGGCAAAAGGACGTTAATCTGTGATCTGTGTGTTTTCATTTTAGAAATTTATATTTTTATAAAAAAATTTAAATTGTTTATAAGTCTTGTTATAACATTATATTCTCTTACATTTTTAATTATTTCTCATTTTATAGTACCATCATATAAAAGTTAGGCGGTTAATTTTTTTTGTTTCAGCTTTAATTTTGCCTTTTGGGTGCTTACAGATTATAAACCAAAGTGTATTTTAAATGCAATATTAATTAGAATTTAATTAACAAAACAAATATTGAAAATATCGATAATATACAATTACAATAAAAGAGTTGCTATGTAATTATTTATTAAGCATGTAAATTGATATTAAGAGCAATTTTAAACTGATTTATAAGTTAAGTACAATTAAATATGAACTATAATGAAGGACAAATATCATGAGAATTTAATTTGTTGTTTGAATACAATTCAAAATGTTCTCACTTATTAAAATCAACATTAATAATGTTATTTTTACATTAATAATTATTTAATTTTCATCTTCTTCTCAGCTTTAGACAAAAGAATCTTATGGAATGCTACAATTACATGAATTACTTACAGGTACTTGTACTCAATTATTTATTATATTAAAATTAAAAAATAATTTAAAGTTCATTAACAGTAACACGAAATGATATATTTTGATTATTCTCACAGTTGTTTATTATTTTTGTAGTTGGTTTATCAATTGCTCTTTAAGGCATTATTCTAGGCAAGTATTTATTACAGCTCATAGAAATTTACTTCATTAAAAAAATAATAACAAAATATTTTGAAGTTTCTTTTAGTAAAAAAGAAAAACAATTAAAAAATATTTGAAAATTATAAAAAAAAAGATATTTTCTTAAAATAAATTCTAAAGCAAATCAAACTTTTCCTAATACCACACTTTTTGGCCTTTTCTTTAAATGGAACTCAATTTAAACACAAATCGCACAAGGGCTTACAGTCTAGATGAAGATGATAATTTTAGCAATATTTCACGCATTTCCTGTGGTCTACCCAATTCTTTGAATTCAGCCTGCAATTCTGATTCAGAATGTAGTGCCCCTATATCGGTGCGTGATATGATACATCATTACAATAATCAATTCAAAAAGGAAGAGTCAAATCAAATTAATCATAAAATCAAATATAAAATTAATACAGCCAAAAGACCTCATCTTCATCAACATTCACAACATTTATTGGCCGCTACCAAATCATCATATTGCGGCTTAAATAATTATGGCTCTCACATGAATAGTAAACAATTTTCTGACCAAATGCCACATAAATCATCACCAACTATCGATGAACACAATCATATAGCAATCACTTGCTGTAAGAATTGTTCGGCCTGTATGTGTTGCCAAAATAGAAACCATATAAATTCAAAAACCACCAAAATGTTGTCGTCAACATCATCATCTTTGTTATTGCAACAAAACAATGAGAACATCCAAAAACCCAGCAGTAACTTTGGTATACATAACAATACTAATGGTGGTTGTATTAGAAGCTCTAGTAGCAGCAGCAACACCAATTGTAATAAAATCAATGCTAAAGATAATCGTCATATTCTTGTGGTTGAGAATTGTAACAGCCACATTAATGAAGCAAATACAGCAGATATTAATGCTACTACCACCATTAGGCCAACCATATTAAATGATTTTAATGCAGAACTAAATAAAGACTTAAGCAATGGTCTCTTTAACAAACATAATTCTCAAATTGTGGTGGAGAAGCAATCGAAGAATCGTTTACTGTCAACTGATAGTATTGAGGAGGCCAACATTTGTCAAGAGATACCAATTGAAACATCCTATCAAAGTAAGACCACAATTGCTAAGACGTCAAGTGGTAAGTATGTAGTTGTTTTAATGGTAGTGTTTGAGTATTAATACACAAATTAAAAACCAAGACATAAATGTGACACAATTACTTAAGATTTTATTCTAACACATAAATATACTTTTTTTTTGTTGCTACACAAATACAAATTGCAAAAATTGTTTATTATATATTAATAAAATGACAACATGGTTTTACATTTACATAAATCTAGGTGTGCGCATTATAATTGATATATTCTTTGATCAAGAACGATGTGCTAATCCCAACGATATTGTGGGTAGTAGGGTAGAAACTGATATACCACAAAGTCGTATATTAACTGAATTTCAACAACAAACAATGTCTGCTAATGCTATAGCCACCACGAATAATGATAACATTTAATGTTGCAACAACTTCTTGTTGAAGACTTGTGTGAGATAAACCCTTAAATATGCTGTAATCAATGCTGACCCAAATGGATTTTTTTTTATTCATAATTTTATTTGTATTTAATGAATTGCTTTTTTTGAAGACTCATATATATTTTTTGGCTGCTTTTCTGTTAAGAAGATATATAAACTTTATCATATTTTATAGTTATTTTATTGTTGGTATATTTTCCTTTCGGATATAATAAAATTTTACACAAAAAGGAAGAAAATGTAAAATTTATTTTCAGGAGATATTAAAAAACTGCATGCAATTTAATAGAATAGAAGAAGGAAAGCATTTGGATACTTTTTTTTAAATTTAAAGTAACGTATAAAAGTAAGACTACTTATGTATATAACTTCTCGTACTCTTTTAATCTTTAAAAGGAAAATAAATTTAAAGCGAATTATTCCATTAATGAGTGAATGGTCGGCAAAAAAATTCTCCCTTAAAGACGAATAGTTGGACTATATGGATTTTGATATACGATATGAAATACGAATCTGTTTTTTAAGATTAAAATAAGGTATGAATATTAGTATAAAAAAAATAATGTTAAAACAATTGTAAGATAAAGATAATTTGTTCGCATATTTTGGTTTTTCAACTGTCTTTAGAGAAAGGTATTAGACATGCTAATACAAAAAATCACAAACTGATGGAAAAACATAAAAGTATGGTCGAATTCCACAGAGTCCACATATTTTTTTGAAGGAGGACGAAAAGAGAATTAAAGAATTAAAATATTATTGGTAAAATATTTTTATAATACTGAAAATGTATTGTTTTGTTTATAAGGTGGTCCTAAGTGCTTTTTGTCATTTTTGAAATGCTAAATAACTATTTTTTGTATTATGGAAAAACTAATGATACACAATCAAAAATAATTGTCTATACTTTTGATCCAAATAAAAATTAATCTTGATTTTTTTTATCCACTTTGGATTAATTAGCGATTTTGGGTCATAACCTGACATTTCAATTTGGACAAATGTCAGTTATATTTAAAAAGTTTCCACAATATTTTTAAGTATCGGAGATCTACTAAACTCAGATTTATTTTTAGCATAAAATGTCTTTAAATGGTTTAGTTATATTGAAAACATATTTAAACTACACTAATTGAAATTTGGAAAAGTATTACCCAAACACTTACAATTACGTACAGTATTTACACTCAAAGAAAAAATATGATTCTAGTGACCATAAACTAAAAGCAACATACTATGATTGTATTGTATGATTACAGTTAAAAATAAGTATATTTGTACGTAATTATTATTATGATTCCATTTTATAATGTTTTCATCATTTAATGATTCGATTTAATAATGTTTATAATTTTTTCTTATAATATTGCTTCCGATTTCATAATGTTTTTATCATTTAATAATCCCATTTTATCATATATATATATAAACTAATTTTATCATATATATATAAACCCATTTTATCATATATATAATTACATTTTATCATATATATAATTCCATTTTATCATATATATAATCCCATTTTATCATATATATATGATTCCATGTTTTCATACATTATACTGAATATAAACAAACCTTGTCAATTTATATTTGTTCATATACTTATTATACTAACAAACTACTGAACTGTATGACTTAAAAGCTAATAAAAATATTGGCTTAATGGTTGCAAAATTAACCAAAAATTTGTAAAATTAACTTAATCAGGTATGTGATGGAAAACGATTTCGAAAACGAATCGATTTTAAATCGAAAAAATGTGTGATGTACTTATATTTTCGTTTTTGTTATTGATAAATATTATATTTAAATCACTTTCTATTAGATTTTATTAAATAATTTTTTTATATTTCCCTAAAATTAATTGTTATCTTTCACATGAGCTGTATATCGTCACCGAAAATGCAAAACAACGTAACATCACTTTTCATAACTTTACAGGAGGCACAAAAAACTTTCTAAAATCTGAACAAATTGTCCTATAAACAAGATTTTTGGTTTATTACATCCTTTAATATTGCTTAACATATTGATGATGAATAATTTAATTTTTATTAAATATTTTTTAAGTTATGTGGTTTACGTTTTTCAATATTTCAATTTTCTGAAGCCAAAAAAACGTAACATCAATAAAAATTTTAGAAAAATTTTAATTAAAAAGATTTCTGATAACTTTTACTCAAAATTTTTAATAGCTATTATATTTTTAATAATTTGCAATCTAAATTCGTAAAAAAAAGAAAATATTTTTTTTTTTTTTAACAAATGTGATGTTACGTTATTTTTACTTAAGAAAATCAATGCGATAGAGAGAAAAAAACCTAATTCAATTGTCAGAAACCTAATTCATACAAAAACAAATTACATGTAGTCACATATATTTTGTTTTTGTATTTTCAAAAAAAAGAGAAAATTTTTTGAAAATTTTGTATAGGGTGGCTCTCACATAAACTTCTAGTTCTATTCTATGCTAACTACTTTTATCCATTTAATTGTCATTTTTTATCCCAAATGTACAGAAGAGTGTCCCGAGGAAAGCGTTTTTTGAGATTTCGATGTAGGAAGACCCCTCAAACGATGCGTAAAAATTTGTTTATTACGAAAAAATTATTTTAAAAAATTTCAAAATTGGTCTTCAGTTCCCTACCAGCGATTGAAAAATCATGAGTCCCATATATTTTGGTAAAAAAAAAGTTTTGATTTTTTTCTCGAAATGGGTATCAAAAAATTCGTAATTTTATGCTGGTTATGGAAAAAATATTTAAAAAATTTTTCCCATGGTATTTTGTTTCGCTAGAAGACTTTTTAAGGCATTTTGATGAAAATTTTTTTGGAAAATTATATATTATCACAGTACTTACTACAAGCAAATTTTTAATAATTAAGTCTTAAAAGCAACAAAATTATAAAATTCTTTAAGAAAAATATCGAAATTTTTTTTTGCATGTAAATAATTTTTTTTTTATAATTGGCTAAAAATTACGAATTTTTTGATACCCATTTCAAGACAAAACTCAATACTATTTTTTGGACGAAATGTTCTAGACCCGTGACTTTCAATCACTGGTAGGGAACTGAAGAAATTTTTCCCATATTAAGCTAATTTTTACGCATCATTTGAGGGGTCTTCCTACAAAATTTTTGTCTACGAGACACTCTTATGTACACGTAAGAATTATAATTGGTTCCGTTTTAAATTAAACCATAATTTTTACCGAAAATGTCCAAATTATGTTTTCCTCTTTCTTCCTATTTTTGTTATAACTTATAAGTAAATACGATTCCGAGTAATATAATATTTTACACACATATTATTTGGACTTATATCAGCCAGGTTGTGAAATAATTATGAACATATAATTATTTGTTTCAGAATTATTTCATTTTGAAAATGACAAAAAGCACTTAGGACCACACTTAGCAGAAAGAGAAAAATTCAGAGATTACCAGCCAGTATTATGGATCTAAAATTTTTATCCTAGATCTTTAGAACTCCTTTATCTAGTACATTACAAATAAGATTCAGAGATTATCTTTAGAACTCCTTTATCTAGTACATTAGAAGTAAGATTTTAAAAACTGTTACATACTAAGAACTGTGGGAAAAACCATTAAATTAATACTAATTAATGTTCTTTTTGCTTTTAATGCGTAAAAAATTTGATGTAAAATTATATAAATAAATTTAATTAATTTTTAACAGAATTATACTTGATTACCATACAAAAGCTAATTAAACAAAAAAAAAGTAACAACCACTGCTAACAGATAATTAACATTTAACTTTAAATAAAAATATTAAACAATAACAAAAACAATGAATGTATGGTTAAATTTATGTTAAGCACACTTTTTACAATTATGTTCATACTTATGTATGAGAATTTGTTTGGGTTTATGCAAATATTAAACATTAAAGGGCTTAAGCACGATTTTCTATTCAATTACCCCGCATAAGTATGAAAAAAAAAAATTTTGCAGAAAAAGGCGTACAAAAGAAAAAGAGGAAAATTATTAATGGTTAATGATAATGACCCTTCAATAAAAATTATTTTTTATATGAAAATATCAAAGACAAATGTATTTTTTCCATGTATACACAAATATTTATTTGAATATGAGTACTTTTCATGCATGATGTCTAAAGTAAAAAAGTTATAAATAATTTTATGAAATGTATAAACAAAATTATACGATTAACTCGTGATCTAAAAAAAAAAAAAACAAAAATACTTTCTAGTTGTCTGTTTTTTAAAAATCATACCATGAGTACAAATATTTGAGATTGCTTTTTTTTGTCTTTCAAAATTTCTTATGCAACTTTTGGCATTACGATGTTGTCTAAAGTTGATGATGCTAACTTACTGGAGATGGAGATGCTGCAATAAGTTTTAAATCCCAACTAACGAGATTTCAATACCTCTATAAACTCCCCAAACCAAATTATGCCAAAATAATAACAAACAAACCAACAATGACTAACATAAAGATATATTTTAGTTAATATGGCCATAAACCTTTGAATCTTAGCAAATAATATAGTTATAATCACATGACTGCAATTTAAAAGATAACTAAATTTAATGGCATTTTTGTTAGAGCTACAATTGATTAACTAGAAAAATCGATAAGTAGATATAATTTAGTTTTATTTATTTTTGTAAGAGTAATTAAGTTTGTTTTTTATCAAGAGTTGCATTAAGAACAGAAAAATCACACAAAAATATGAAAAACAATAAATATCTATCAGTATTAAATATTTATGCACTTGTAATGAATAAAAGTTCTTTAAAATGAAGAAATAGTTTCGTTAATACGAATAATATATTTTATTAAATTTTGGATTTTTTACAATTTAAATAATGTATAATACTTGAAATTATTATTTTTTAAATTGAAAATTATTTTTATTCACTTTAAAAAAAATTTTGGAAAAAAGAGCGTGTTGATTTAGCTAGTTCCATATGAGGTTTAACGAAGTAGTGGACGGTACATGAAAGTTTTCAATATATTTTTGCTCTTGTACCAAATTTGATTGTGACGAGAACTTTGTTCTCAAGATAGCCAGACAGACGGAGGGACAAACATCTTTAAACGCGAAAGGCTTATTGGTGGGTGCATAATCAATACATTTATTTGCATTAAATGTCCAAATATTTAAGAGTATAATACCAATCGAACATCTGAAAGTATACTTTTTCCAGGCGAACGGACATACTGACAGACAACGTTAAATTAACTTATAAATCTTATAGGCGGTCGTGTGACCAATAATTTTATTTGTCATAAATATCCTTATCATATAAAGTGTTGTAGGGTACAAAACTTATCGAACATCTCTGAAAACAAATAAATCTATTTCCTAATAAAGTTAATTCAATTTATTGCAACGATTTATTCATTTCATTTCCCTGTGCCATTATTGCTCTAATAATTTATTACTTTATATAGATTTAAAATCTCATCTTCATCTTTAATATGAAAATAAAAAACACATTTATTTCGGTTGTCATGTATCCATGTTTCAACTAACACAAAAAATAAACGAAATGTATATTTTTTGGAAGGAATTTTTATTAATATATTTGTTTTAAATGTTTTAAATTAGTTACACCAAATGAAGATAATAAACTTTTTATGTTGTTCACACATTTGTTTAAGAAATTTATAAACATTTTATTTGTTTGGCAATACAAAGGTTTGTTGAACCATTTAAACAAGGCGTCGTTGATGTAAAAAAAAGTGTGAAATTGGGTGGATAGTTTTATTTAAAAAAATGCAAAATCACTTTATGCATTTCATCTTTAAAGTAACATTTATATCAGCAGTGATTCTCAAATTTGTTTTAATGGATTTTTTCTTTAATTTAACTATTAAATCAGTTGTATTATATTTTTAGTAGAAAAGAATTATAATGTATATACTTTTCTCTAATTTTCTCCTAGTTTAAGAATCTCTGGACTCTGGCTTACATTACCCCCAGTCAATTGTTATATTAGTTTAAGTGAAGTGGGAAATTATGGCAAATCATCAACCTCAATGAAGTTAACTTCGTTTCACTTAAATACAAACAATGAAACCAAAATACAGCTATAACAACAAAAACAAAATAATCCAAAATATAAAAAGTACACAAAACTAATTTAATGGGCCACTGCAGTTACAGAAGAGTTTGTTTTTTGTTTCCAAAAAAAAAAAAAAAAATTGTAATAGAGCTTTGAAGAAGAACCGCGGTAGACTTGCACAATTTCATCAAATTAAAACCAGTTAATATTTGATGAAAGATTATCTTGAATATAAAAGAGTCTTAAAAAAAGAAAATCAATTTAACGAGGGTAGAGAATAAAATATAATGAAAGATCTTTAAAGTTTTCAAATTAAGCTACTAAGACAACTTACTAACTTTTCATTAATGTTTGAAATTAACTGCAAGGATTTTTTGTCATTTAATGAACGTGTGTGGAAATTGTCAAAGTAATATAAAATTCATAAATAGTATTTTTTCTCTATATAAGATACATTTGTAAATCTTGTAACCATTAACTTCTTAAACAACCCACTTATTATATTCAACTACTTATACAAACATTGTTAACAACTTTATTAATAAAAATTAAAAGATGAACAAAAGATTAAACAAAAGAAAATTAAGGCAAACCATATTTGGCCCTAATGTTGTTTTCAACATAATGAAACAGCACCAAAAAATTATGATACTCATACTCACATACATAAATCAAATAATGGCAACATAAAATTCTAGGCCTACTTCGACTTGCAAGTATTATTTCTAACTTTTCGAGTGTAAAAACTTAGAAGGCCTAGAATTTAACAACAATTATTATTTAATTAATTTTAACCATTTTAAAGCAAATTGTTAACCTTGAACAATTAGACTTTCAATTTTTCAAAGTAACAGCAAAGTCATCATTTAATTTATTTTTAGTTGAGCCTAAATACTCATCATAATTTTTCAATTGGACTTGAAAATACATCACATACTATTATTATGTATTATTGGTTAATAAATAAAAATAAAAAATAGTTTAAACATAAAATTCGCATATTCATCTTTAGTATTTAATAAAATGCCGTGATCTACTTTTAATTTCTTTAGCAACCCGTATTTAAGTCAAATAAATTTTTGTGAACGATTTCAAGACTAACACCTTCTTTGTGATTTATTTTTTTAATTTTAATATATAAAAATTATGTTTAAACATTAAACAAATTTAAATGCATATTGAATTTTGTTTATAAATAAATCAATGATTATTTTGAAATCGAAAATTATATTTAAATTATTTTTTTTTTTTTTCAAATCTGGATCAAAAATACCTTTATAATAAATTTAACTCCATATTTTAAAAATATCTTAATCATTTTAATTATTTGAATAAATTCATGTAAATAAGGGTATTTATTGCTAGCAATTAATTTTATTTCAATATGTAATATTTTATTTTTATTATTATTAATTTTTCACATATATTTTTTTATATGCAAAAATTGCCAGCATAATTTTTTTGCATCATATTTAAGTGTAGTTTTAAAGTATTTACCTCAATAATCTAAATGTCATTCAATGATTACTTACACATCATTTTGTTTTGATATATAGATAAACATCTTTGCAAGTGTGTATTTGGAAAACTCCCCAAACTTGTCAATCTTTTGAACATTATTATGTAGTATGTAGTATGTATACTCGTCTTTTTAGAATGCTTTTAAAGTTAATTTATGAGAATTATAAATTAATTTTAGTAAATTTTGTAGTAAGAAAAATCAAAAACTAGTCAGGCGTATAAGTTTGGTTTGGCATAGATTTATTTGTTTTAAGTAACGATTTGTAAATTTATTGGATGCTGCTGGCAACACCTTAATTTGGAATTTAAATTAATTTGAGAATTTTTTGCGAAAGCTTCCATTAATAAAGTAAATATTACAAGATGAATCTCACAGATAAACAATTCCACGTTGAAAGTAAATGATAATCACATTGCTAACGCCGATATTTTAATAGGGAAAGACAGACACGTTTGCTATTTAAATAGGTACTTGTTTCATAAAAAAATATTGGTTAAAATACATACATTTGTACATAAAAAGTAGGTTTTTGTATATACATATGTATCCCTCAGTCTGTTATTATTTTATTGATTTTTTTTTTACTTTTTTGGAAAGTAAAAGGTTTCTATATTAAGTTATGTTTTGGTCAAACACTATTCAAAGCAAACTTTATCGGGCGTAACTATAATTTATTATTAATTATTCTATAAAAGCCCAAACAATAATGCAATAATTCTTAAATACCTTTTTGTTAATATAACACGATTTAGTTCTATTAAGTTGAACAAAATTGGTAGAACTTATTTAATTTTTTCTACACTTTTCATTTTTTCTACACTTTTCATTTTTGCCCCTAAAAGTATGTACTAAATAAAATATAACATAAAATACATAAACGATTGATAACACAGGTCAACACTAAAAAAGTATCTGGAAAATCATGTTGCAGTTATTGTAGGTATAGTCATCCCAATCACCAGGAACACTTCGATTTTTTTCCTTCACGTCACATTTTTAACCCATTGAGGACCAAAGAAAATATGGTTTCATGATGACTTTTTAGGTTATACAATTTTCCCAATAATAGGTAGAGCAGATAAGTTAGTCATGTTGAATAGCCAAGATATGAGGCTATAAAAATGTAATACTAGTTAAGTCTCTTACTTATCATACATAGCCCCTAGATGTATTTAAAGTTGTAAAAACCAAGAATTTCTCAATTAAACCTCATCAAACCAATGAAAAATGAGGAGTAAGGAGTGGGTGTAGAGGGGAAATTTGTATTTCATATAACAGACAAAAGCCCGTAGATATTAAAAATGGTAAAATTTCTAAGATCACACTGACAGAAAATGTGTATCCATCAAAAGTGTGAAAAAATAAAAATTCAAACTTAAATAACAGAGTTAACAAAAAATTATTAGAAAAATATATCGCTAATAATTCGGCCTAATTTTAACTCCTTATACTAGTGCAGAAAATTAAATAAATCATTTCCACGACGTCACAATTTTAAAATATATAATGTTTTTATTTTAAACTTCATTGAAAAATGTATGAATATTTTTTTCTTTAATTAGGATTTAAGAATGTACTACTTATTTATAAATTTTTTCTCATATTAAGAAGCTGTAAAAGTCTGTCACCAAATTAGGATTCCATATGCGTTGATATAATCTCTCAGTAACAGCATTTTGTTGCAAAAACTCCCATTGTTCTTCACATATTTTTCCCATTTTTTTCAGTGCTTTTAGCAACTTTAAAGACTTTTAGGTGCTAGTGAGGGCATGTTAGAGACATGACATATTCTATACTTTTGTTTTATTATTCCTTCTCTATAAAATACGGATCCATAATTTACTCTATCTATTACCTAGAAAATTATATAACCTAAAAATTTGTTAGAGGTACATTTTTCATTTGGTCATGTTACTTTTTTCACTACATTTAGTCTTAGAATATTCAAGATTATTCAAGATATAATTTTTTCCTAATTTAACAATGCTAACACATTGTTATTTAAACTTGGATATTATTTTTTTTTTTTTCAAACGTTTTCTGTCAATGCGATTTTAAAAATTTTACTATTTTTGAAATTTGTGGTCTTGTCAGTTATATAAAATACAAATTTCACCTATACACCAACTCCTTATACCTCATTTTTCAATGGTTTTATGAGCGTTAATTGAGAAATTCTTGATTTTTACAACTTTAACGACTTCAAGAGGCTATGTGTGAGAAGTTAGAGACTTTACTAGTACAACATTTTTGTAGCCCCAAGTCTTGCCTATAAAACATGTGTGAAAAATTTCCTCTATCTATTACCTGGAAAATTTTATAACCTAAAAAATTTTCAAGGAAACAAATTTTCTTTGGTCCTCAATGGGTTAAAAATGTGACGTGATGGAAAATTTTCATTTGACATTCTACACTATATCAAGCGTAAGGAATAATAATATTGTAGACTTATTCCAGATATACAATTTTTTTTACGATTTTGTTGACCTGTGTAATCTTTAGAAAATGTGTAATAACTTTTCAATCTTTTTTTTTTTTAAATGATTTCAAAAAAAAAAAAAAAAAAAAGATAAAATGGCATTTAAAACTTTACATTTTTACAAATCTCTTTCATCTTAAAGTAAACATTTATAAACGACTTATTAAAGATAAAAACTATTTCAATTACTTTTTTTAATTGCATCAATTATTCATGTGATAAAAATTCAAATTTTCTTATAGTTTTTATTAAAAATAAAACAATTTATTGGCTTTCAATTATTTTTCGTATTAGAAAATTTAAATTTGATCACTTGATGATTGATACAATTAAAAAAGTAATTGGAATACTTTGTATCTTTTATAAATCTTATACGTATTAGAAATATACATAAAAAATGTTTAAGTAGTTAAAAAGTAATTTTCTTCCGCTTACAAAATCAACATAAAATTTTAAAATTAGCTAAAAATTAGGAGTCGACGAGCTTTTTAGTGCAGGAACTAAGAGGAAGTTTTGAAATTTTTGAAAATTGTTATTAATGAATATTAAATCTGTGATATGCCTAAATAGCATGTGATAAAAAAAAGTCTAAATTTCTTTATCTCACCATATTGGCTGACATTATTATGTTTAATAAATTTTAAACAAAAATGCGTTTAGTTCTTAAATTATCTAATCATAATAGAATATTCGAATTTAAATAAATACTTGTTAGACACAAGAAAAAACATTAAAACAATTTTGGTAAAAACAACGAACAACTGCTTTAAAGCCAAACCCAATGTATTGTCAGTTTTTTTTTCTCCCAACTACAGTCTACTATTAGCTATAAGTGTAGTCTTTAAAATAAAAAAAAAATATAAAAGTATTAAATATGTATGCTGACATATAGTGATTGCCATATAAGTCCTTAAGAAGCCAACAAAAAAATAAAAAAAAAAAAACAATTGACAAATGTAAGAGTATGTGAATCTGTGTAATTGACCATAAATTTACTATTCAATCCAATAACAGCCATAACAAGGTCAATTATATTGCAAAGCTAATTTTCACGTTTAACAAAATGGATCTTCAATTCAAATTGAAAATGTTAAAAGTGTTAAATACAGCTCGTGAAATATATTGCCAAACATTAATGATTTCGTATAAAATTAAACTAAATTTTTTTTTTTTTTTTTTTTGTTATCGCAAAGATATTTAATACAAATACATACATATGTATGTACGTGTTACAAATAACACACATACTTACAAGTTAGTCAATGAATAATTATTTATAAATTTGTTTTTAATTCTGTGATGTAATGTTCTCTCGTATGTCTATGTCATTTTGTGTTATAAGAAGCTGTTTAAAATAAATTCTTCTGTCTTGTTTTTTCTTTTTTAAACATGTCTAGTGTTACAATAAAGTTTAGAACGTGGGAAATCCATGCATGATTTTTTGGTGGTTAATGTGCAAATATTATATTAATTTTGCCGGTTTTTTTTTTTAATTCAATCTACATCTTCTACTTATATTGCTAGTTGTTTTATAGACATATGGTATTGTATTTATTAATATTAGGGTGAAACTCGAAATCAGCTAAAAAATATACCTAACAAAATAAGTGACAACAAATTGAAAATTTCTTATGATTTGCTGTTTTTTTTATTATAATCATTATTATTGTTATTATTTTTTATTATTATATTTTATTATTATTTTTTTCTCTTCACCTAATACTACCCTAATGCACATGCACAATTATCAATGTGTTTTATGAGTTGAGGTCTCTTTCATGTTTATGACTTGTTTTTTAACTTGTTTTTATTGTTTTTGCTTTATTATTGCTTCTATTGATATTATTGTTGTATGTCAAACAACACCTACTTCTTAATAAAATTCTAATTTTTATGAACATTTTATTTTACTTTGACTTTTCTAATCATCCATTAGAATAGCACCTAAAAGAAAAAAATCATAATTATTTGTTTTAGGTTGTAATTTACTGTCCAACATTCTAGTTGATTTAAATATGCATATTTGTCTTTCAAATACATTAGGAGTTTATTGTTTAAATAACAGTAAATCTATTTTAGCTTTATATTTTTTAATAAATATTAAAGAAGGTATTTGCATTATTTAATATTTATTATTTAGCTTTTTGTTAAGAGAAGTTTCAAAATTCTGGATTTATTCCAATATTTTATACAACATTTTATGATATTTTCGTCGCATTTATATTATTGCTATTTTTTCTTATTTATGACATTTTATTGTTCAAGTATAACTAAATAAAATTAGTATTAGATATACATATTTATTATAACGAATATTATTAGTATATGCTTATAATCAATACAAATCTTTCCGGTTTCATTTTTATTCAAGCAGTAGAACATTTATAGAAATTCTTTTATAATGAAACAACTTCTTGTTTTCACTTTTTGTTTCATTTGACAACAAAAGGCTCGTAAACAGAAGTGACATCTTTTGAACACCCACACTTTGTTGTTGAGAAAACAATGTTGAATTTTAAATGTATATAAGCAACATGTATCTGAGCATAAGTGGAAATTATTAGCAACATTGTTGACAGTGGGCATTATATATAAATAAATCTCTAATTTAATATTTTTATTCATAATATTAAATTTTTTTAACAAATACAACTTTACACAAAAAAGATTACTTTAAGAAAATTTTTCAATGAAATCAGAAATTTTAAATTTAATAAATGTATAAATTGCTCAAAAACTAAATTAAATAAATTTTTTTACCGAAAACTCTAAAATCATATTTTAATTAGGAAAAATTCATATTAAATTACATTTTGTTAATTGGAATTCAATCCACTAAAAAAAAATTTATATTCAATTAAATACTTATTTTTTATATTTGATTATTTTATTAATTAGTACAAAAATTATCAAAACCCGATAAATTGTTTTATTTTTAGTAAAAAATATTGAATTTTTAGCATTTGAATAATTGATACAATTAAAATAAATAATTGAAATAATTTCTATCTTTTAAAAATCAATTAATTGAAAAAATACGAAAGTATAAAAAAAATATTCCAATTACTTTTTTAATTTTATCAATTATTCATCAAGTTCTATAAACTTAAAATTTCTAAGATTTGAATAAAAATAAAACAATATCGCTTTTCAATTTATTTATTTAATTATTAAAAATTTAGTATTAAAATTAAAATTTTATTAGTATATAAAATTTTAATTATATATACTAATAATTTATATAAAGCTATAGCAACAAGGCCTTAAGCTTAAATATTATGGTTCAGTAAACAATTTCTATAGTTAGCATATCTTTAAATTATTTTTACAGTGTTTGGATGTTAGTATATAGTGTAATGTTTGTTTCTGAAAAAAAGGGAGTAAGTGATTATAAATAGTTTATATATGATGATATAAATTTGTCTTTTTTAGAAATTTTATAATATTATTTATGTTTTCCGTAGATAGAGAGGATAGGAGATGTAGCGGATTAATTAATTCAAAGATTTCATTTCGAGCTGGTGCATAGGATATGATTAATGCTGACGTTACTGTGATTGTCACAGGTGCATGGGCTAGGGTTCTGACCATTCAATAAATGACCATCTGTTTGTTTAGTGTGTCCTTGTCTTAATCTGAGGAATTTAAAGGGATCGAGTTTCAGGATTTTTATATTATTTCCTAACCACTGTCTAATGTTAGTCTTTTCGGTATTAATATTCCTATATCAAGAACTTGTTAGATTCCACATAGAAATATGTCTCGATTCGGATGACCTTTTGATTTCTTTATTTATATTCCTAATATTGATGTTCTCAGTTTTTATGAGTGGAGAATTCAATGCCTGTTTTGTAATAGAATCTGCGAACTCGTTCCCTTGGATCCCCATATGCCCAGGAACCCACATAAGAATAATTTTTGGGTATAATAAAATTAGTATATCTCGAATTTTAGATGAATAAAAGTTCTGATTGTTCACATTAGATATAGATTTTAAGGCTGCAAGTGAGTCTGTACAAATGACAAATTTGCTTCTTCTGTACCTAATAAATTGTATAGCTTCGTATACGGCTATAATTTCCGCAGAAAAACTGGAACTAAAATTTGGTAATAATGAAACCATTATTACATAAGTGATGGAAAAGGATACTATGTTCACAGAACGTGAGCCATCTGTAAAAATAAAGCAATATTCCTTACGTATATCAACAGTGTTACAGTAAAGACATTGATAATGTAATGATGAAGTATTGTTTTTTAAATGAATATGGAGGGAAAAATCTATGGAGTCTTCCGCTAGTCTCCATGGAGTATATTTTATTGGTACTTTCCTAAAATTAGTATTATTGATACCTAAATCTGAGCATAGCTCCCATATTCTTCCAATACTATGTTAAATTTTCAATAGTTTTTTTTGTCCTATAATGTTTTTGAGACTATTTTGTAATGGGCCATCGGAACAAGATAGAAGGAGTTTTATTTGTTTACAGGATGTAACATCCCGTTGATTAGTCAGATCGATAATATTAGTCTCGAACAACATGTTATTAAACTTATAGAGAGCAAGACGAATAGCTGAGTTAAAAATTGATTTTCCTGAAAGACGAGTAAATTTGAATTCCGTAACTTATCTTTGAAACAATTAGTGCACCAATTATGTTTAATAATGAGAGAGTATTACATTAAAATTTATGGCTATATAGACATTTTATTATGTTTAATTTTCTGCTAAGTGGCTTACTGATATATTCAATATTCATTTATATCTTTTGTTGAATACAATGCCCAAGATTTTTAGATTATCTCTCTTTAGGATAATGTTGCTAAGTTTTTTATATGCTATCAAAAATAAAACAACGGAAAGGGGGGACCCCTGTGGAATTCCGTTTTACAGAGGTGGGATATTCGAGTACTGATTACCGCTGTGACATAAAATTAAAGATATAGTTTAAATTTTTGGTTCCTACATTCCATGATACAAGTTGGTAAATAATAATATGTAATCCAACCTTGTCATATGCCCTTTCAAAATCTAAATCTAGATAATGGTAAGGTGTTGTCTAGCAGAGAATGTCGTGCAGGTAAGATAATCAATGTATAAAAGAGAGTCAATTATTTTTTATTATATTAATTAATAAAGTAATCAAATATAAATGAAAATTAAGTGATAAATTTAATAATTGAATAAATATTTTTTTAATAGGTTGAATTTCAATTAACATTGAAAAATCATATTTAATTGTAATTAAATATGATTTTTCGTAATTGAAATATGTTCTTAGACTTTTTTTGTGTACAATTTGAGTTGAATAAATACAGAAAAAAATATGGTCTATTAAAAGATTTATCAATGATAACAACTATATTTTTTAATATCAATAAATTCTTCAAGTGATCAAAATTAAAATATTATAATATTTTTTACTAAAAATAAAACAATTTATCGGCTTTCAGTTATTTTTTCTTATTATACGAGTATCAATTAATAAGTTAATTAAATATATATAAAAATAAGTGATAATTTGATTAATTGAGTATACAATTTTTTAATAGGTTGAATTTGAATTAATAAATATAATTTATTGGATATGAATTGCATATGAAATTTAGTGTCAATTGATTTTGAGTAATTTATTTAATTATAAAAATATTTAAAAATATTTAAAATTATTTTAAAATTATGATTAATAATATAATTGAAATTTCTTAAAAAATATTTTTTGTGTGTATTATAAAACATCGTTTTTGAGCTAATTATTCAATAACAAAAATAATTAAAAACTTTTTGAATTTTTGATTAATAATTTAATTGAAATAAGATTTTAAATTATTGTTTTTTCTATGTTGTTGAAGAGTATATTTTTATACGAATAAAACCAAAAACTTACTGAAATTCTTAACAAAAATTTACCATAAATAACAAACAAATTTTCCATTGTTTTTTTTTTATTTTTTTTTTTTTTTTTGAAGTAAAAGAACTTTGTGTACAAAAGTTATCTTACAATAATTTTATAGAATGAATTGTTACTACAATGATTACAAATATTTAAAATATTTAAAAATATAAATTTTCATGTTATTTTAGCTGTAAACATTAATAAAAATTAATACGTTTGAATTATATTTAAAATTCATCTCTTACATGTTCTCTCTCTTACATACAGAGAAAACTGTAAACAATGTTATTATTTATTCACATTAATTATATGAATACATACATGTGTTTGTATTTGTGTATAGTTTATGGTAAATATTATGTTCAATGTTTTGTTGTTTAACAAAACAAAAGACTTAAACAACAAACTTTTGCACCCACTACTACAAATGTATAACAACATTGTTGAGAAACATTTGGAAAACATAACGCAGAGAGTAAATATGTATGTATGTAAAATAATGTTGCATTTGAAGAGTACTGATTAATTTTGAAGTGATATTTATATAAATGAGTTTTTGTTAAAAATTTAAATAAAATTATAAATTAAAGTAAATAAATATTTAAAAAAAATTATTAATTTTTGTACTAGAATTTTTAAATTTTTGTAAAGAGTATTTAAAATATTTTGTTAAAATATTATGTGCTCTCTCATTGCAAAAATTAGTAGCAATTGTTGCAGTATAATGTTTATTTATTTTTATAAATTTTTTGTTATTGTAGTAGTCATTGTTTACTTTACGATGATGAGATGTTTTCTTGTGTGTAGTATTTTTATTATTTGTATATTGTACTGTACACGCTGCTGTTGAGATGTATTTTTTTTCAGTTTACTTGTTAAGTTTAGAGAAGATGTTAAAGAAGTTTTTCATAATAATAAATTTCAAAGCTTTGGGAATTTTAGTTCTGATTTGAACTTTGCTTAAAGCGGTTGTGTTTAACGGAAAATTCGTTATAAACTTTAAATGTTCATAAAAAATATAAATTACAAAAGTAATAAAAAATGTTATATTTTTAAATATAAATATTAAAAGTATAAAAAAGAAAGTGCTACAAAAATCGTATTAAAAATATTTAAAAGTTTATATTTAAAATTTATTAGAAAATAAAATAAATAAATAAATATTTGATATATTTTTATAATTAATATTTAACGCTGTAAATATTCTTTGGCGTTGCCGTTGTTGTTGTCAATTGTAAATGCTAACAAGTTTTCCTTGGTGTCTTCTCGTATAATGCAGCGAGCTGGTACTTCCATAATAGAATAGCAGTACTAAGTACAATTTTTTGCATTAATAGATGTTTAGATTTTTTCTTTTTAATATTTTTTTTTTTTTTATTAAGTTAGGTGCACCAGACAAACCAGCTCAAAAAAAAATTTTATTTTTATTTTGTATTTTTTTGTTTTTTTAAAGCTCGTGCTTTTTGAGTTTAAAATTTAAATTTCGGCAAAGAATTTACAGTTTTTAAAAATTTTGCATAAACTCGTGCGGTAATAAAGTATTGTCACATCACACATTATACATTTTTTTTTTTTTTTTTTTGATGTGTGCCTGCTTGTGTTTTTTTTTATTTTTAACTTACAATGATATTTTGAAAACAAACAAAACTTAAAAAAAAATTATATTTCTCATCAACAACTTGTTAAGAGAAAAGGTGTCAAAAGAAAAACGAATTGTTGCAAAAAATTTTAAAAAACATTAAAACGTTTAACAAAAATTTACATAATAAAATATGAAATTACAAACTGTTATTATATTTGTACACACAAGCTGCTGTTTTCTGTTTGTTTAAATATTATTTATGATTTTGTAAGAAAAAACGTGATCTTGGATGTTTCATGTTTTTTTTTTTTTAAGTATAAGATTTATAGCAAATATTTTTTATAAATTCATAAATCTATTTAAATAAACAGTAACCCAAACCATATTAGATACAAATCAAACAATCAGTTGAATCTTGCCAACAAAAAGTCGCTAAAATCAAATCAATAAATTACAAAACCAAAAACAAAAAATTATTAAATAACTAAAGAATTTATAGAATAAAAATTAAACAAAATAAAAAATTCTTAAAAAAATAAACATCAATTACCTACAGCTATAACTGGGTGTGCAAGAGCTTTATCTATTTATTCAAATTACACAGTGTCAAACAACTTTAAAACAAAAATAAATATTAAGGTAAGCAATATTATTGTATTCTATTAAAACACACACATATACTTATAATTAAGAAAACTATTTATAGATTTTAATAACTATTTTTTAGTTATTAAAAATTACCTTTTTGTGGATAATTTACAATTATTCACACTAACCACCTAAAAACCACTAAAATTAACTTCCTCATTATTTCTTTGTTTAGGTTTAGAACAAAAAAAAAAAAAAAAAAGGCTAATTTTATTTTAGTCAATTTATATTATTTTTAAATATGAAATCGCTTATTTTTTTATATTTATTTTTTAGTTCTATTCTCTATTTTTAAACTTTACGGCATAAAACTTCTAATGTCAATTAAATGAAATATTTAATTATTTGAACGAAAATTGATATTTAAAATACTAAAGTACACATTTAAGTCTGGTTGGTTCACTGCGCGGCAGCAATAGCAACAAAAATAAAACAAACGCAAAAAATCACGTTTTCTTTTTGGCTAAAATAGCAATTGAGTTGCCAAAAAATAAAAATTTTGCTTATTTTAAGTATTTATTGTTTAGTTGATGTTGCTCTTGTTATTGCCATTTATAGAGTTTTTTTAATTTATTTTTTGTGCCTTTTATTTGTCAGTTTTGGTAGTAGTTCCTCTTTTGTTTTTGTGTGCCAAACATTTTCAAAAAGGTCAAATAACATTTGACTTTTTTTTTCATTTATTTTATTTTGCTTAGATTTTCTTCTTATAAAATAGTCAGATTTAAACATCTTTAGGGAAATTGGCAACAACTGTTAGATGTCTAGTTTAGTTTTGGTAAAAATCATGCGTTGTCTATTTCATTTTATTTCATTTCCTTAAATATATTTAATAGGGAAATTGTCAATGGAATAATCAAAAGACTTAAGACACATGCTCACTTAAAAAAAAGAAATTGACTTCAACTTAGAAAAAAAAATGACAATTAGTGTTAAAAATGGAATATATAATACATATTATATAATTGTGCTTCCTTGATATTATATCTATAGAGGAAATGTGCTTTAATTAAGATGCATTTATGTAAATAGATTTTTATTTAAGAATATTTAATCAGTAAGTATACAATGTTTTCGTCTAGATGTAAAAGTAAAAACAATATGTTGATAGAACTATTTTTAGAAAATGTATTTTTTCTTTTTTCTACCTCTTTCTCTCTCTCTATCTAAAATGTTTAACATTTTTAATCCAAAATTTTGTGAAGACGTGTTATTTTTAAGGATCAGTTAATTAAACTTGGGCGTAAAAATTAATGGTAAACTTGAATAAGGTTTAAAACTAATTCCAAAGTAGAAACTGTTGAAAAGGTTAATTTGTGTATGAAACATCTACAGAAAAATAATATTCAAATAAAATTTAAGGTAAAGTAAAATGCAACAATGCGAAAAATAAATTTATTATCATAAAAATTTTCTGAATTTTTATATTGAAATTTTGCTTTTGAATTATTCTATTTTAAATTTCAAATATTTTAACAACTCCGAAATTTTCTCTGTTGTAAGAATACTGTTGACTTTTTAATAAAAGAATATAACAAATATTTAAGATGGAGTTTTTTAAATATACGTGTCTAAAGACAACTTTCAAAGTAAAGAATTTTTTTAAAACAATTTTTTTAATTTTCTATGACATCTTAAAAAAAACTTTGACAAATCCACCGTAAAAAGAAATTATTTTGATATAATTTAAACTACAAAAGTTATTGCAATTTAAAAAATATATATGTATTCACTTTTAAAGCTTTAGATTTGCCACAGTTTTAAAAATAGAAATGAATAAAATTTGTTTTACATCCTGTGTCCCTTTTTCTTCACATGCACCAAATTTTAACCAAATCGGTAATCAAGGGTAAAAATTGTTTAAATTAAAAATGGAATCACTCTTTTGAAATAAGATTTTTAATACATAAATTGCATAGAAATTTAATATTTTTTTTTTACAAAATTAAGATTTTTTAACAGAAATTTTAAGATTTAAAAAAAAATAAGAATTGGCATTAATGGTTATAAAAAATATTGAAGACATCACATAATAATTTAAAAAAATACCATAACTCACCCTACATAAAACAATTTTGTGGTTAGTTCCTGCATCCTTAAATTTTACGTAAATTTTTATTTGACTTAGAATTTAGTTCTCTACTATATTAAAATCTTTTTCGAAATAGATTTTTTTAACATTTTAAAATTTATATTCCTATTCTATTTCAAACATTTTACTTTGATGATATTTTGTCAAAAATATAATGAGTTATTCTTCTTTAAAATTGGCTTAAAACTCAAAAAGTTATTAAAAATTGTATAAAGTTTATCAAATATTTTTAGGATAATTTATTTTGTAATTTGTTTAAAGCATATTTTTAGGCATGAAAGTAGAAAGTACTTAAGTTCTACAGTTTTGCCCCATTTTAAAAATTTAAATCTTGTTTTATTTACAACAAATTGTCCTTACAAATTATTACATCGCAGAATATAATTTAAATTCGGAATTTCTATAGCTATTCATTCCGCAAATTTCCAAATAATATATATAGTATGATTTTAAAAATAGTTTCGACAATTTATATGGAAAACAACAAATAAATTTAAAATTTTTTATTTGAAAATTGAATTCTGTTCAGTATATTACTTATATATAGGAAGTATATAATTTAAATCACTTATATTAATTGAATGCTTGCACTAAGGAGTAAGATCGAAAAAATCTTAATATATATAAAATTCAATAATTTGGAAACGGTTGATCTCACAGTTTTGATTTTTTTTACAGATTATATTACACATCACAGAAATATTTAACTTTAATATTTCTAACCGCTACTTATGAACTCGTGGGCTTTTTTTGTTAACCCTTCCATTAAATATTAGATAGTTGTTTCAGTCACTTTTTTTGGAACAGTTTGTCCATATCCTTTTAAAATCTTCGAAATTTTGGAATACATTTTTTGTGCTCTTTAATTCTCTTTTCACAAGATCCTAATATCTCTCCACTGGTCTTATTTCCGGACAATTTGGAAGATTGACCTCTCTTGGTAAAAAAAATTATGTTATTGTTTTGGTACCACTCCAAAGCTTTCTTACCGTAGTGACATGATGCCAAATCAGTTCAAAAATATGTGGACATATTGTGCACTCTTATGAAAGGAAAAAAATCTGTCAATACAAACGTTTCGTCGTTCATTATACACCATTAGTATTTTTGTATGAAATTTGATTTTAACTTCCGTGCACTATTCTTGACTTCTAAATTTTTTGCAGCATTGCTGTCTGGAACTTTTTGAACTTTGTGTGTTTTCAGGCCTGCATTGACTTTTCGCACGAAATAATCAGAGCACTGAGCTAACTGGGCCGCTTTTCAACCAGATGTGTTTGGAGATCTTTTAAATTTTCTTGGCCTTCCCAATATCATGTGCAAGGTTCCCGAAACAGGTTTTCTATCAATGATCAAATTCTCCTGATACTGACCTTTAATTCTTTGCCCAATGTTTTTTAGGACCAATTTATGGTTACGTAACTGGATGATTAATTACTAAACTAGTATTTTGTAATACTTTAAAAAATAATATACAAGAAATATTAATTAAAAATCAAATTTTACTAATACAAAATTTTAGAAAAAGTTAGCTGAAATATGTTATTCACTAAAAAAAGGCAAAAGGTCAATTGAAAAAAACCTTTATAATTATTAAAATCTTAGATAATATACTTTAAAAATTTCTTTTTCATTATACATTGTATTTAATTTAAAAGGCATCAACATATTTTGCATGCCTTTTAAAAAGCGAAAAAAAACAAACAATTCATTTATGTTTTAAAAATAGTTTTATGCTGCAATAATGCTGCCACATAAATAACAAATATTTCAAGCTTGTTATTTTTTTTTTTTTTTTCGCTTTTTTCCACAATTCTTTATTTAAGTTTTTGTTTTGTTTTACAAGTCTTTTGTTTTCATTTGTTTATTTGTTAATACTAGAAGAAACATTTTAATCGGAAAAACGTTGGAAAAAATACCACCATTGTGTGTGTTAAAAAAAGATTTGGGTAAAGTGGAGATGAAAAAAAAAAAAAACATTTAAAAAATCTCCCGCTACTAAGTAAATTATGAAACATTTACTCAACTGAAATATAAGCAAATAAAAACACTAAAGCCTTGATTAACGTACTTCAATATAAATAAAAATAACCATTTTAAACATAAGAAATTTGAATTAAAAATTTTATGGTTTTTGCACAGAAAAAATATGGTGTATTCAAAGATATATCAAAGATAAAATCTATTCCAATTACTTTTTAAATGGGTTTAATGGGAAAATTCAAATTTTCTAATATTTTTTACTAAAACTAAAACAATTTATTTGCGTTAAATTATTTTTCATATTGTATCAAATAATAAATTGATCAAATATAAATAAGCATAAAGCATAATTAGAAATTTGTTCATAGTTTTAATTTCAGTTAATAAAATAATTGAATACGTATTATTCGTAATTGAAATGGGATTTAACATTTTCCTATATAAATTTTTAATTTAATTTGTTAGAATACTTTGATCCTGATTAATTAATTTACCGGCAAATATTTGATTAAATTTTTTTAGGAAATATGTATTCTTTCCTGTATGTAGTTTTTTAACTTTATTGATTGTGACTTATTATTTGTCCTCTGTTTTAAACTAATAAAGTTTTTATAGGTTTAGGTGTAAATAAATTACTTTTTTATGGCTAAGTTTTTTTTTCTTGCTGCCATTGATGTTAGAGTTGCTTTAAATCTGTCTTAGGATTGCGTGAAGTTGTAAATGTTGTAATTTTCCACAACTAACAAAACACAAAAACCAAATCGAAATAGCAACAAAGTATAGTAAAAACAAAATGTAACAAAATCAGTAGAACAATAAATATTTTCATAAATACGGCCGATAAAAAATTATTACACCTACACCCACTTTTATATTTTGCACATATAATAAATTGTTTTGTTTTTGCAAAAAAAAAAAAAAAAAAAAAAAAAAATTATAAAATATTTATTATTAATTATTTTTTTTAACAGTTACTTTTTGGCTAGATTGACCAGTTTCGGTATCATTAAATTAGATTTCATATAAATATATTTTGGTTATGGCTTAATGAATTTGAAAATAGAAGAAGAAAAAAACGAAAGACTTAGACAACAAACTTGTATTTGATTTTATTTTTTAATATACAAAATTCTCATAATATTTTTATCTCAAAATGAATTATATTTAAAATAAATAAACTGTATTCATGGTTTAATCATGTACTTGTAGAATCTTTAACTAAATTAATAGTATGCAAAGTTCAACATTTTTCCATTAACATTTGTTTCATGTTTATTTATTTTTTATTTTGTTTTCAATTTAAATTTTTATTTGTTTATATTTCATGACGAGTATTGTATAAGTTGTGTTAAACAGCTGTTATTTTAGTTTAAAACATGTGCTAAACACACAAATTATAAATTAAGTATTTGGAAACATTTTCATTAGTCGGGGTTCACACACAGCAATTTTTCTTGCCGCAATTCTGACTTCGTAGGCGAGAGAGGTAAAGAGAATGTAAAAGTTTATTATTCCCTTCTCCTCTCTCTTCTATAAACTCAGAATTGCTGCAATTAAAATTGCTGTGTGTGAACCCCGACTTAGTTGCGCTTTTTATTTTAATAATTTTTTTTTGTTTAAAAAAAATAATAAAAATAATTTTAATTAGTTTAATCTGAGAACTTTTTTTAAAGCTTTTAGATTTCGATTTAAAGTGGTTTTATTCCATATACAAACATTTTATTCTGTTTTATTTTTTTATTTTTATTAATGTTTATTTCAATTGACTTTTGATATTTTAAAATAGATTTATATGACCATTACAAATTCTTTCAAAGTTACTCGTATGTATAAATTTCTAACAAATAGGTTTTCTTTTAAAATTACTTAAATATAATTAACTATCTCCGCCTTTTAAGTTTGGGTAGGGCATTTAGCCTTAGGATTGTGTTTGAGGTGCTTCATAGTAATTTATAATTCGCTTTATTTTACAAATTTTTTTATCTCTATTTTTGTATAATGGTCTATATAAACATGGTCAAGAAATTGTTAATTAATTATGAATATTAGCATATATTTAGCGAATATTTTTTTAAAATAGCTTGAAGCGTTTTTAATTAAAGAAATTATTTTAACAAATGTTTATAATAGTCTGCAAATTTAACAACATTTAACTGTATTCAAATAAACAAATCACTTTTTTATAATAAATTTTTGAATGGATTTTTTAACAACTTCATGGGGAGAGAATTTATTTAAATCAAGTGATGTAATTATAAATAGTTTGGAAAGAAACTTTATGATTCATAATAAGATAAATAAGTACTATTTATTTTAAAAATGGACCCAGCAATTATTGTTTTAATATTTATTTGATTTAAAATTTTAATATTTATTGGCAAAGAATCCGAAAAATGGAAGGCTTGTCAAAAAAACCTAACTCTGTTGTCAGTTGTCATAACATATCCTAAGCACACATAGTTGCACAAAAGAGTAATCAAAAATTATTAACCCTACGGTACATACCCGTGTACCCGGGTACCATTTTTAACTTTAAAGTGCTAGCATTTCTTTGTTAATAAAAATATAGCCAAGAAACTTCAGATCGTCGTGATTAAGGTTTTTGTACAGTATAAAAACTGAAAAAAAAAACTAAATTTTATTAACTTGGTCTATATGTTAAAAACGCTTTAAAGTTGACACCTACGGAAGTCAATACCCATGGTATCCAGGTACCCCCTATAAATTCTGTATTTTGCACTACAATTAACTTCTGTTTGCACTATTTATTATTGAAAATCTTATTTTTATTGTCCATTAATTCATATAAAATTAAAATTTTACAAATTATTTGCTAAAACTAGGACAGGCAAATTTACCAAATTATAGGTAATGACTCCATTAGGATTTGTTAAAACTTGTTTCTGAACGCTAGTTTCAGAAACAAGTTTTTTTTTTTTTAAATTTCTAGGTTATTTAGGAACTTTAAAAAAATAAATAAATTTAATATGTGAAAAGTTAAAAACTTTTGGAATTATTGCCCTTGTGAGCCAGTATTTATGAATATGACAATGATAGCGCACATGTTACTCGTTTTTACATTCTTCACCGCATTGAGTTTGATTTTTTTTAATTCATTTAATTTTTTTAATATCATGTAGTAATGTCCACCACTTCTACTCCAAAATATCATGCAAGAGCTCAAGATATTGATATTATTTCCTATATTCATGCTAAGGAACGTAAACTTTCCATATTTTAGCTACAAACTTGATAGAACGCTATGACAACAGTGACAACATTTCTCAGTGTTGTAAATAAAGTTATTCTCGAACATAACCTATTTTTGGTGAGAATATTATATGCATCCTGTGCTTAATAGTGGACGAAGTCAGTGCTAATATTCTTTAGGACTGTAAGAACGTTATAAACCAGATTTTCTCAGAGAATTGATAGAGAACATGTGTTTCATTATAGATCAAGTTTTGTTGTAAAATTTAAACTTAAAATGTAAGTAGGAAGAAAAAAATGTTGTTGTTATACGAAAGAGAACCATATTCCATTCTTAGTATTCTTTGTTTATTGAATTTAAAGCACTGTGAGATGCGATTAGGGTTTTTATCTCGAGAATTCCCAGGACGAATTTCTTTGGAATTTTTTAAATTCCCGATTTTCGTGATTTTTTTTTTTTTTTTATCGGGAATCCCGGGAATTTAAACATCCAAAAAACTTGAATTTTAACATTTTTAAAAATCAAAAGCATGATTTATCATTATTAAGCAAGTATTGCCATGCATTCAGTTCGATGTATATGAATACTAGAACACTTTCTTAATATTTGAAAAATTCCGAATTTGTTTTTTAGTATGGAATTCATTATATTAGAAAACTTCGACAATGCATTATTGACTTTAAGCTCAAATTTTGTCGAATGCGAACAAGTATTTCTATTATAGTAAAGTCAAAAATCGATTGTCTGATAATACTATTAAAATCATCATTTCATATCGCTTCCAAAATAATTTTGTTACATTTCAAGTACTTGAAAATATATTTGTGAGGTTTGAAAATATTAAAATTATTAATTATACGACAGAAGTATAGACTTTTTAAACACATTTTGAAGAGTATTATTTTCTCATCTTAAACTCTTTGGAATATAATTTATATAAAGAACTTTGCTTAAATTTTTTAATCATAAATTTAAATACAAAAGAATCGTGGTTTAAATTATAGTACAGACTATATTCATTATCCCTTTACCTACGCGCTTTAATTAATACAAAATTAAGGATTTATATCATATCTATTGTATTTTATTTGCGGATCTAGTTAAGGAATAATCCTGGACGTACGTAAGAACGTTATTATACCATCAAAATGGTTTAAAATAACAGGGAAAACATACAGACATATGACTAGCTTGCATAACTGTATTAGCTTGGTAAATAATCATCCTGATTACTCTATTGATTTTTGAGTTATTAATAAAAATAACTTAATATCTGTGCATATTTTTGTACTAAATACAAATAGTTTGTAAACGGATTTTGATCATGTTAAATAATAGAACATATTCAAATTTTGTTCAATGTCCCACTGAGCAATGGGTTAATAAAAACCAGTATATATTAACTTCTATCTACACTCCTTACAACTTGTTTTTCTCTAATGACTGCAATACTAAACTATTAAAAAGCAAAAGTGCCATAAAATTATTTATTTATAAAATTTAATTATAAATATATTTAAACCATAAAACAAAAGAAAAAAACTAAGGTAAAATTGATAATAAACAACCGTGCTATAAAACTCCATAACAATACAAATACAAATCAAACAAGCAAACAAATGCACAATAATACTATACAATAAAAAAATTCCCATGATATTTTAATATCATTTTTTTGAAATAAATCTTATTTAACAATCATCTTTTTAGTATAAAAAAAAAACACAAAAAACAAAATATATGATTTAAGTAAACATTTCGTTTTTGCATTGAAGATTTCCGTTTCCGAAATTCATAAAAATCATAAGATTGTTAAATAGAAATCAAAACTTCAAAAAAAAAAAAAAAAATAACAAATACAGAAACATCAGTATAAAGAAAATAAGGTTTGCAAATTTTTGGCATAAGAAAAAAAATTATTAGCAAATAACAACAAACAAAATCATTGACTTTTTATAACCTTAGCACATTTCTTTTGATTTAAATAAATATACATACCTACCTAACAAATATTTTTTAAATGAATACAATAATAAAAACATTTTTGTGAATAAAAAATAAAATTAATCACTCTTATTTTAAAAGTGCAATGATTTTTAAATGGTTCATAAAATATTTCCTTTACTGCTATTTTAACACCTTGAAGGGATTATGTTAAGCTATAAATATTTTATAATTTTCTATAATAAATTTTATGGTTTATTAAAGGTAATTTAACATCCTATAATTATATTTTTTATTTTTAAATTTCATTACTTTTTTTGAGTTAAGTAAGTGTTTATATTTAATTAAAAATTGTTAATAATCTTTCTTGAGACAAAACTTAATTAGTTTTATCAAACCAGCGAAATCTTTATAACAAATCAATTACTTTTAAAATTTTCCTATCATACAATTAACATTAACATTTTATAGATTTTGAAAGATATTTTTTCTATTACAACAACAAAACTAAAAATTTTTTTATGGAATATTTTAAGAAAAATGTTGAATATTTTTACGTTTACTATAATATTATTAATATTTATTAATTGAATTGAAAACGAGTAAAGAATTTTATTTAAAGTTTATGTGCAGTAGATGCTCAACTTGAATATTTAAACGCTTGAATGCTGTTGGTGATGAAGATGACGTATATATCTGTCAAATGTTTTACAAGTAATTTAAATTGTTTTTTTATTTGATAATGAACTTGTGTCATTGATCATGCGTGTTGGATTAAAACAATTTGTATGAATGAAAAATTAAATATAAGTCAATAAAAACAATTATTTAATACAAAAACGAAAAATAAAAATAAACAAATCTTGCATTCATATACACTTGAGTAGGAGTTTAACCAGTGTTGCCAGAAAAAGTTTAGTCCCAAAAAATTACCATTTTTAAATGACTAATTTTATTCCTAAATTATATATTAACATACATTTTTTAATTGCGAGCTTTATTTATGTCCTTGAATAAAACTATTCTAATTACTTTTTTTAATTGTATCAATTATTCAAGTGATGAAAATTTTAATTTTTTAATTTCTTTTACTAAAAATAAATCAATTTATCAGTTTCCAACTATTTTCACTTTTATATCAATTAATAAATTAATCAAAATTTTGAACAATTGAAATATGAAATTTTAATTTCATGAATTAATTGAATACGTATTATTCGTAATTGAAATTGAATTTTAGATTTGTCTTTTTTTAGAGTGTTAGAATACTTCGATTTGAAGTAATATATTTAATTATAAAAATATTTGAAATTATTTTAAAATTCCCAAAATGATTGAAGGTTGACTTCAAGTTATTTTATTTATTTATTTCTATATTTTTTTATTGACAAATTTTTCTTTTTTCTCTATATCTTTTTTAAAAGCTGTAGACTTTTGTCAGAAAATATAAACAATTTTTGAAAGTTAATTACATTAATTAATAATTTTATTAAATTGTAATATAAAATTAATTAATCACTTTATTAAAAAAGTATTGGAGTATTTTTTTTCTGTGTACAATCTACAAATCATTTTTCGCGAAATGCTAAAATCTACAGATATGGGACGATTTCATCTGGCAACACTGGTCTAAATGTTAAATTTTGTTTATTTATTTTTATTGATACATTATTTACGAAAAACAATTATTTATTGTTAAATAAATTGTATTTGAAGCATCAGGTGTGTAACATCTACTGAAAAAAGTTGTAGCCGCCATTTAATTACAGATTAAATATTAAATGACAGACAACAAGGTAAATGTTTTTAGTTAATAAATATGTAGTAGACATTTTCATGTTGGTTGTATTTAATTTGTTGTTTGACTTAAGTCAATAATCCATTAAGTGTATGAAAATTAGCTTAAAAGTTCAGTGATAGTGGGTTTTAATTTTATAAAACATTTATGACATAATTTCATTTACATCTGTTAAATTGAGTGATTTTTCAGAGATCAGCCATTAACTAATCACTACATGTTTTATATGATCTGTATTCATAAATATCTTAAAAGGATTCGTACTATTTAAATGACATTTAGTCATCATCCGCCCATCTTAATGTCTGTATGTTGAAATCGATTTTTCTCAGATTCGAGAATCATTGCAACAATTTAGATTTCCATATTTATTCAATTATATTCTCGAAAATCTTAGAATTACAATTCAAAAACATCGGAGTAATAAGCGATGTATCAGATTCTAATAAACCAGGGATGATAAATGAGATTTTTAGTATTGTACTAAATTGAATATAAAATTGTACTTTTTGTGCCGTAATTGTATGAATATTGTATCAATATTTCTTGATCAGACTATCTTGGGAAAATTTCCTTTGATTTCTAAAAATTACCAACATTAATATTTTAAAGAGTCAAAAAAAAAAAGTAAATTAACTATTTTTCAAAATTTAAAGTATCTTTCAAGTTGGGCATGGAAAATTGTAAGATATACCGTGATAAATTGATAAAGGTGTTAAATGAAGATGTAACGACAGAGAGTATACCTGAATCCAGAGAAAAAATGGGTATATATAATAATGATGGGATTTGCATGAGCTTCGACTTAAAGGTTAAGTTCAGAAAATTTTAATAAAAGTTTTGAAGTATAAAAGAAAAGGTCATATAACAATTAAACCTTTCAATGTAAAGAAAGCATCTTTGTTTTGTTGAAAAAATATCCGAGATGAGCACAATAAACGCATATCCAAAAGTATAACATTCAGGTCCACGAATATTTAAATGATTAAAAATTGTTGTTCAAAAATTTTGTTGTAATAAAAACCAATTTTAGCTACTATTCCAAAATAATTTCTAAAGGAATCCAACAATTTTCTAAAGAACTTTTATTTCAAATCAATGAAATATTTTATAATTGTCCTAAATTAATCACTGGAGTACTGCTGCATTTTTGAAGAACGAATTGCACTGAAAAAAGTACAATTGTACTGAATTTATCATCCCTGTAATAAACAAACTTATATTTTCGTTGTTTATAAATTACGATTACAAAACCAAGCAGCATTTTACTAAAAATTTCCATAATAAAAGAAATTAGTTTGATCATAAGTATGGCTTTATATTTGTAAACTTGAACACGACTACAAATTTGAAGCTATAATCCGTATCCTAAAATCTATTTGTATTTTCTTTGTCTTAAAATCATCAATATATATATTTTGTTTTTTTCTGAAAACTCTTTGGCAAAGAAATCGGTAATTTAAAAGAATTTTTAAAACACCATAAATCTTTAAAAATGTGGTAATTATGGTCTTTAAAGTACTCACGCATATCTTCACAATTAATTGTTCTAATTCTTTTAAATAATTTTCTCACACATGATCTATTCTTAAAGCTTTATATAATTTTATATTAACGCAATTATTTCTTTTATTTATTATTAGTTTTATTAATTTCAGGCAAAATTATTTTAAATTATAGTCATCATGTAGACAGTTTTGTTGTCTTTTGTTGGAGTTGGTGGGTTGGACAACATTAATAAAGACTTTTATTCCAACACTTTTTACTAATAAATAAAATGAATTTTATACATGTAGATTTCATGTTTTAAGTCTATTATTTAGTAATATTTCTTTTAGATTTTTTATCTTCATTTATTTTAGCAAATTAACTTTTATGAATTCAGTTATTTTCATATACATCTTCATTATTTATAAGAAATCGTCGTTAGTGGTCGTTAAACAGAGTTTTAAAGTATAAATTCTTTAAAATTTAGCAATGCTTAAAAAATATTAATAATTAAATATTAGTAAATATTTTTCTAATAAATTTAAAAACTAAAACTTGATTCCTTATTGGTACTGCCTGGCCACCATATCATCTACAATATAGTACGAGTACAACCACATTTATATTAATTTTTGTGGTTGTAGTGACATCTTTGTTATAGTCCATCTTATCTAAAGATTGTCTAAAAGGTCATTGAACTTTGTAGTGCAAATATGAGGTGTTGTTCATTCATACATATATTACGAGTACATTAGGTTTGCGGTGATATAAACAATTTTCAAATCTTTAGATCATTAGAAGAAACGTGATTTAATGACTTTTTCTTACATATTTATGTATGAATGTACATTTGATTTGTGGCAATTGAAATTAACTATATATCTATTAATAAAATACCAGACAAACAGTAAAGTCTTTAATCAATGGAGTGTGAAGATATTCTAAAAATACATTTAATAAATTATAAATTTATTTTTAGTTTTTACTGTATTTAATAATATAATCTTCTAGATATGTCTTCATTTATTTTATAACAACCAGCACGTGCTATTAAAAGATTAATTAAATTATTCGTCTGCCAACTTTATATCATTTACAAATTCTTCTTGGAATTGCTAAATACTTGTCATTATTACATAAATGAATTCTTTTGCAATTGAGTATTGACCATTTAAAATGAAAAATTTAATTTAAGCTCATACAAATTGCAAAAAGATGAGTTATTACTCAATGTTAGTTGAAAAGATATTTAATGCGTCTGAGCAATAAAAATTATAAACATTTTATTTTGAAAAATATTAACATTTCCGAATACAGATTAAAAATTAAATACTTTTCTTTAACAAAATTGTTTATTAAAAATGATGTTATATAACGTCCTATTAAATCGATCAATTAAAACTTTCATTCAGTTCATCATAATAGTTATGAAAACAAATTTGTTTTCATAACTATTCTTAACGAATTTCAATTTAAATCAAAATCCAATTATATTTAGTTGTGTAACAAATGCCCATTACTTTTTAGTTTTTTTTTTTTTTTAGCTAAAACTTAATAATTATTTTAAGCAAATAATTTGTATTAAATATATTGTAATTTATTTAACAATTATTTTTAAATAAAATAATAATTAAGCCTAAACTATGCAAATGTTTGTAATGTAATTATTTTGCGATTAAATTTTATTTAAAATATATTTTGAAATTGATTTTCTTATAATAAGGTATTTAAAATTGCCCTTTTACCCTCTTAATGTATATAACTGTATTTTAGTAATTGTAAAATTAAACTTAAACTGTAAATTTTCCTGAACTCATCAGTATAATAAAACCAAGTTTAATATAGCTCCCTAAAACTAGCATGTGTTTTTAAAAATTATTTATATAAAAATTATATTTGCTTGAATGATTTATACATTTAAAATGGTGACAGATTGTTGTCTATTGTCAAACATCTTCATCTCTTAAATATTCCCATCATATCAAAACATATCGCGTACTTAACACATAAATCCATTAGTGTCTGTTGTTTTTTTTTATTTTTTTTTATTTTTTTATTATGAAATAAAAAATAAATATTTTTAATAATTAAAAATAAAAACAAACTAGTATTTAATGAAACATCTCTTAGTAGTTTTTGATGTTTTAGCCACTATTTCATAATCTTTAGTTTTTTATAAATTCTTTAGTTTTAGTAAAAAAAATTATAATTAATAGCGTTACTTTTTTGTCATTTTTTTCTCGAATTTAAATAATTAAGCAATTATAGAAACAGTGTAGACAGTCGAGTAAAGGTACTAGAAATATTTTAAGAATTATGTGATGAAACATGTTAAAAATTTTATAAGAAACAATAAATAATACACATGTATTAATCATAATTAAGTTAAATATCATTTGGTTCCATTAAAGTTGTTGATGACATGTCGCAATATTTATACTACATGTGTATTTAATTTTAATTATTTTAAAATTTCCATTAATTATTTTTTGATCGCAATAAGTTATGTTGATATTGATATTCTGTCGGTTTTTAAAAACAACCAAGGGAAATTTTGAAGAACTTGTTCTAAAATCATTAGCCTTAGTACAGATGCAAGCATCTGTGTTTTAATGTGAATTATAGTTTAGTTTTAGTCTATAGTCGTACTATTTAGTCTATAGTCTGGACTATAGTTTAGACTATAGTCTAATCTATAGTTAGTCTATAGTCTGGACTATTTAGTCTATAGTCTGGACTATAGTTTAATCTATAGTCTGGATTGTAGTTTACTCTACAGTCTGAACTAGTTTAGTCTACAGATATGGACTATAGTTTAGTTTATAGCAACACATAAATGTTGCCATATTAATTGAGTATTCAAATACCACAAAAAAATCTAAATTTGTTCTAAGAAAATGTCAAAATAAATGTGTGATAAAAAAACCATTCTCCCAAATATAAACATAAATATAAATTCATGTCTACAAGTGAATACAATAACACAACAATTGAAAAACAACTTCTAACAATTTGTTAACTTTTAAATTTGAAATTTCCGTTGCATGTTATTGAAACTATTGTTCTATGCAAAAATATATTTTAACACGATTAAGAAAAAAAAAAACGAAAACTAAAATCTATAAAATTAACCAAAATACCTACTCATACTATATACAGTTAGGGACAAAACTATTTGTACACCTCATATATTTCGTATACCTTCACGCACATTTTCAACAGATCCTCTGTTTTTATACTTGCTTACAATGTATTGTACTGTGGAATGTTGCAAATTTACTAAATTACTTATATTCCGGAGAGATTTTCCTTTTTTATGTTCATCAATAATTAAATTTTTAATATCCAAACTCAACTCTTTTCGCTTCCCCATTTTTGATGTGCTTATTATTCAAAACGTTAAAACCAACTTCTTATTTTGTAAAATAAAACTCGATTAACGAAGAAAATATAACGGTATTTAAAAAAATCATCATACAAGAGTCCAACGTACAAATAATTGTACAAAGTACTGATGTACAAATACTTTTGTCCCAAAGATTTTTACTTAAATTGTACTTTTTTTTTAACAATGTGTTATATATTAATTTATTTTTTATCAAATAATTCAATAAAAATGGACCTGAATTAAAACTACATATAATAATTTTTTATTCTTTATAAATTATTGAAGATATACGAAATGCATGGGTGTACAAATAGTTTTGTCCCTAACTGTATGTATTCGTACAAGGCACAACCTATAAAAACTGCACCTGTCTAAGGCTGTCACAGCTAATTTCTGTTTAATTGCATTTAGTTTTTTGTTAAAAAGATTATTTACGAACTTAATTGTTGCCGTGTTTTTTGCTTTAGAACTTTTTTTTTTTTTTTTGTTATAGCTGAGAAACAACACAGGAGACAAAAACCAAAATTTATCTTTTATAGAAAATCTTAAAATGTTAAACAAAATGTTGTATTATTGTAGACTTATGTAGACGTTCTATCAGATTTGAAAAAAAAAAAATAATTATAAATATCATTATTGTAACTTTAATGGAAATCTTAAAAAAAAAATCAAAAGTTAATGCTTCCTATTTCTTTAATTCAATACATAAGAACATAGAACGAAAACAAAAACTCTCAATCTTTTTTCCCGTCATAATTTAAAGGTGACAAATCTAAAGATTGACAGCCAGTCATTAAGATGTTTTGAAAATAACGCCAATGAAGAACATTCACACATAAATTCTACAAAACTTTTAGATACATACTTACAGCAAGAAAAAATTCTTTTGAATTAAATTCATATGCTTATACTTGTATTCGTGTTTATATTAGGTATTTGCCATTAGCATGACATGTGCCCGGGTAGCTCAGTCGGTAGAGCATTGGACTTTTAATCCAAGGGTCCAGGGTTCAAGTCCCTGCTCGGGCGAATTAAATTTTTTAATTTAATTTATTTATTATTTAAAATTTATTAATTTTCTGTTTACTTTTTTTTTTTATTTTTCAGTTTACTTCCTCTAGCAACATTATCACACTATGGTAAATCATAATTGGTTTTTGGCCACAGTACTACTGTGGCTTTTGCTTTGTTATCATAACTTCTGTATAAATGCTCAGGTGGGTTCAACATTTTGTAAAACAATAAAATTTTTAAATAAACTTACTAATTATGTATATTATTATTAATAATAATGATGTGAAAATGAATAATTTGTTATGTAAATTTTTATAAAAAAAAAAAACAAAATGCAAAAAAGAAATTATTTATAAAGGAATTTTAATGAATATTATTAACAGCAGCTTAAATAAGAAATTATTTATTAAAAAAATTTCGCTTTCCGTTTGTAAGTTAAAGAAATAATTAATGTTGATTACCGTCATAATCAAACAAATATTCATATCTTAATATATGTATGTGAGGGAGTTATAAATCGAAGAAAATAAACATATTTCAAAAAATTAAATGTTTCCTTAATTAAATGTATAACTTATTAAATAAAGTTATTATCCTAAGGTACAAATTTATTACTAATTAAAACATACAACATATACATCAACAGTTTTGTCATAATTAATTAGGAAAGTAAAAAATGTTTGATAAATATGAAAAAATTTCGGCAAATTTTCTTAGAAGTTTTAATTTGTCACTTTTGTTGTAACTACATTGAAGAAATAAAGAAAGAAAAGTTCATATTTCAGAATGGTGTTCTAATAAATCGTTTCGTTTATGGCTATTCTTTATTGCTTCACCTCTTCAAAAGAAACTTAGACGAAATATCCATTTCAACATTTTAAAATATTTAACTATTATATTCCAAGCTAAGATTAAGTTAGTCCCTTTTAATGTTTTATAGTCACATGTTATCCCATCTTAAAGGGAAGTCATATGTGGGTGTTTACTTTTGACTATTCGTGACCTTTAAATTTTTTTATTTTTTGTTTCTTAAAGCTTTATAAAAATCCCATTTTCTATAGGCAACATTATAATAATTTCAGCTGATAAACAAATTATAAAACTAATAAATTAAAATCAATTAAAAAAAAAAGATTCCAAACTAACAACAAAACGTGTATTCTTTACGTTATAATTAAATCACGTTTTTTCACATTTTTCAATTTAATTTAATTATAGCTTTCTACATAGTTTCAAACATGATTAAGTGAATTTATAAGATTAAATTTATAGAAATTTTTAATCAATAAATCATATGGTGGTATAAATTATTTAAATAGATTTACAACGTTACATCTAAGTTACATGTTTACCTTATCAATAGATTTTAATTTCCTAGTTTTAATAACAATATTAATTTTCCTTCTTGAATTTATTTAACCTAATACAAAATAGAAAATTTCGTTATATGAAGAATACTACGATACTCTTTTCTATTGTTTAAAACTTTTTATTGTAAAACAAATTCCAAAGCATTTATTTATGTTCAATAATTTATTTGTTTATTTTACGTGCAAATTAGATTTGAATCTTTTAAAAATCACGTTTTATTTATTTTAGTTTTAAGCTTTAAATTGTATTGTTTAAAAAAAAGGAATTTAATTGGTGTTTATTTTTAGGAGAAAATAAAGAAATTAAGAAAATATTTTTTTTTTTTTTTAAGATTTTAATCAGTCACATGTTAAGCTTAAAAACGTGTATTTCTAAATTAAAATTTTAGGAAATAAAGAAAAATAAAATTTCAGTTATTCTCTTCGAGTAAAGTAGGTAAACTCGTCATTAAATTTTGGTACCTTTCAGTTTTTTCGCCAGTAAACTATTGACATGAGGTTAAAAGAACTACTGAACATACAAATTTACATAACCTAAGAAAATATATTTATAAAACTAAACAATAGAAAACATCGACCAAACATCAGAACTAAAAGCTCCGTTACTCTCCCGTAAATGTAAATGGAACGTAAGTGGATGGTTACTCAAAAAACGTAAATGTAGCTAATACTTTGTTGTTGTTTTGTACACATCAACATTAATGATGTCAATTACACATACTTCCAGTAAGTCTCAATTAGTTTGAAAATCGCTAGATTTATTGGTTTTTATTTTAGCGATTTGTATAAAAAAAAAAAAATCTGCTTTTATGACAAAAATTTTTAATTTTAAATTATTGATTCCACTCTACGCTTTATTTAAATTATTTTAACAATTTAGTATATTGAAATAAAATGCTGTCAACACTGTTTTTACAGCTGTTACGTAAAAACGTAGAGCGACCTAATTTGATTAGTTTACTACGTTACATTTACGTTTTTGAGTACATATACACACGTAACTAATAAGCAAAACGTGTCACGTGATTTGCTACATTAACATTCACGGTAGAGAAACAGAGCCTTAAGAAGCTTTAATTTACAATACTATTCGAAAACAGAAATTTTAGACTTTTTATAAGCGCACCGATGATTCCGATGATTTGTACCTTTAAAGATAGAACTAATTGAACAGAATTCTTAACTCAAAGATCTTACAAATCTAAAGAATTACTAAACCAGTTAATTAGTTATTAGTTTTTTTCTATTGTCGTAACCAATATAAAGGTCAAATTAGAATGCTATTTGAATAAAAATAAAAAAGTTAAATATTAGTTGTATTACAAACAAATTGGGAAAAAAATAATGATAATTTTTTCGCTTTAAAATCAAACAAAAATACTTATTGAAATCACTGTTTTAATGCCCTTTAGCTGTAAAAGAAACACTTAATTTATTTGCAAACATGTGTAAAAAGATACAACAATTAAATGAAAATTCTACTATTTAAAGTTTTATACAATTCTCCGCCTAATACCAAAAACTTTTCTAACAACAATTGAGTATTTATGCATGTAAATTCATAAAGTTTGAATTTGTATTCACTCAAGTGTGAATTTTGAGAATAGTAGAGATACAGCTCACACGGCCAACATTAACAGTTGTATATCGAATGTCTTTAGGAAAAATCTTCCAAAATTAAGGTGAAGGTTAAAAGAAAAAACACCAAAAGACACAAATTTTAGACAAATATATAAAATTAACACCAACAATATGATTAAACTTATTTTTTTAGGTTTCATCTGACATCTTATATTTAATAGCTTTATTTTATTATTTTAATTGATTTGTTTTAAAAAATATATATATATGACCCTAAATACTAAAAATAATAAATATAACTTTTTTTCTGTAAATAAATATGTGAACCGTGAAGTTGGCTGGACATTTGCTTAAAGGTAGACCCCCAGCGTTTAAAGTGTAATTTGATGTTATGTCTGTCTATTATTTACAATGAGCTTCTATTGTAAATGATTTTCATTTACATTTTAATTGTTTTTTTTTTTTTTACAAAACCTATTATTAAATTTGTGGCCGCTTTAATAACATAATTTGCATACAAAAATTACTACTTACTCTACATGAGATTCAATACTTTGAAGTTTGTTTAGTAAAAAGATAAATTTGTTACTTTCAAATAACTTTATTTTCTTAATATGAAAATAAGTTTAAACAAGTAACAACAATAATTCGGCTTGGCCGAATCTATTTTACTCAACATTTGCAACTTTTTTTACATAATGAAAAATTTCACCTTATGTGGAAGTTGGGCGGATTTCGCCCATCTTTTGTTTCTGAAATTACATCAATCTTTGAACTATTTTTACAAAATTGTGGTGCCATACATGCTTTTGTTTAAAAGATATAGGCAGTAAAGTACGAACTGGAGTTAGGGCGGACACTAAGTTTATCTAGTATTTGGTTCATAACTTTTTTTATTAACCTATTTTATCCATTTTTAATAGCAGACAAACCTTATATAAGAATAATATTTGAGCAAAATTTCGTCCCCCTATGTGGTTTGCCCTAACCCCTAACCTGCTTTCAACAGACATACAGACGGACATAGCTAGATCGCCTTAGAATTTTACGAAGACTTTGAACATATATACTTTATGAAGACTTAAATAAATATTTCGATATCTTACAAACGGAATGATAAACTCATTATGCCCCAATCTTTTTAGATGATGTTTATAATAATATTATAGTGAAAAAAAAAACTTTGTTTACACAACAATTTTTTTGGTGTTTTAATCCTCTTATTCATATCAAATTTCTATTATTTTGTTAGAAAATTATTGATATTTAAATCTATAATTAATCCCTCTTTTTTATCTTTAGGACACAATTTTAAATACATTATTAATCCAATTCACCCACATCTGTTAAAAAAATTTAAGCTTATTAACCAAAGATTACAAAGAATGGAAAATGGCTTTATTTCGTACAACAACATTTCTCTCTTCTAGTGATGTCAATTTCATAGCACAATTGTGCTGGCTACTAATGTATTTCGTTTACTAATTTTCTTTTAGTGCATTTTTTCCACTCTCACAAACACAACTATATTTTTAGTCATGGACATCCCATCCACAAAATAAATAAAACTTTCCTTTAAAATTTAAGGAAAATTACATTTACATAATTACATTTTTTTACTAGCACAAAATATTTTTATTATTTTTTCATGCACTAATAGTGCGTTAACTCCCGTAACACGAATATTTTCCTCAAATCGAAAAAAAAAAAAATTTATTTATACTTTTGACATTTTTTTTTTAAATTTAAATTGAACGAACATAGTTGCTACTTTTGATATTTAAAATAAAACAGAATTTAAAATAGTTTTAAATTATTTACATATTCATTAACGAAAAGTCAAACATTTTATTTATATAATCTGCATCAAATGATGAAAATCTGGGAATATAATTGTGAATGAATTATCTTTAATAATTTTTGAATACTCTTTTGTGCAACTGTGTACTTATGATAAGTGGTTTCAGCCAAAGAGAAACAAGAGACGAAACTAATTGTCAAAAACCTAAGTCGGTTGTCAAAAACCTAACTCATGCAACAACAAAATACATGTAATCAAATACATTTTGTTGTTGCTAAAAAGAAAATAAAAATAATTTCTTGTTTACAAAACAACAATTTTGTTTAATTGTCATTCGAGAATTTCGTCTCTATGTGTTACTCTATGGTTTCAGCACTATAAACAAAGAATACTAAAGGCCCAACCACTCAGCAAAAAATCATCGTATCGCAATCAGCTGTTTCAACCAGCTTTATGGATGTGTGTGTATGTAGCTATTGACACAAAAATTCTAGGTAGCGTATCGCAGAAATCTACAGAAAATAGATTTTTACGTAGCTGCGTGAGTTTTTAACAACCCTGTAGTTTATTTTGCTCTCAAAATAACCGAAAAACAGGGTTGTTTACACAATGAATGTTGAAAAACATTTGATACGTTTACTTTTGTTGACTGGTTGAACAATATGTTTCACGCTACTTTTCTTCATTCTACGTTGCGATGGAAAGTTGACTGGTTGGGGATTAAGAAGGGAAAATAGTACTCTTTCCTACAACAACAACATTTCTCTCTCTTCACATACAAGTTCTGTGTGAATTCAACACACTTGTAAGAGAGAGAAACAACACAAAATAAACAAATATTTTCCTTAAAATTTAAGGAAAATTACACACGCGACACATTTTTCAACAAACACCCGATATTTTTATTATTTTTTCATACGCGTTTATAGTATTTTAACTCCCGTTAAACGAATATTTTCCACAAACAGAAAAAATATTTTTTTATTTTATTTCTGACATTCCTTTTTTGCATGTTGAAATTTAAATTGAAAGACAATGTTGCTACTTTTGGTATTAAAAATAAAACAGATTTTAAAATAATTTTAAATTATTTTCATATTCATCAACAAAAAGCAAAGAAATGCAATTATATTACTATTTGTGGATGTAACCCGCATCAAAAGATAAAAATCTGCGAATATAATTGTGATGAATTATATTTAATAATTTGTTAATACTCTTTTGTGCAACTATGTATGATTATAATGTGTGGTGAAAGTGGTTTCAGCACTAATACATATAAATAAAATTTGACTAACACAATCTTAAAGTTAGGATTTTTTGACAACAGAGTTAGGTTTTTTTGACAAGCCTTCTATTCTTAGTATTCTTTGACTATAAATAAAATTTAATTAACACAATTTTAAAGCTAGGTTTGTTTTGACAACAGAGTAAATTTTTTTTTTTTTTTTTTTTTTTTTTTTGACAATCATTCCATTCTTTGTATTCTTTGTTATTAACCTTGTTTGACGTTTATTTATTATAGTCATTAATTTAATTTTTATTTTCATTTGCTATTGACAAATTGTTTTAATTTTATTATAATCATTAAATAGTTTATTGACATCAAGCTGTACAATTGCCATATAATTGAATTTGTATTTTAATAGCAAAAATATTCAAATTATTATGAGGGCTAGTCATTCATAAAAAATTTTTGTCGGAAATAAACCTTTACGATCATAATTTCTTAGTTAGTTTGATATCTTTGTTAACCATAGCTGAAACAAATTTTATTTTAAAAGGATTCGCCCAGAACCTATGAGTATTTAAATGAGGAATATTTTTGTTGATTTTTAATAACAAACTTTGATTAAAATCTTAATTTCAGAAATTTTAATGTTTTCTTTAGACAAAAATACAGGGTGATACAGCTAATTTGACTTAAGATATTACAAGGATCAGGGACTAAGAGTTTTTATTCAATATTTTAAAATGTTGTACACGAAATTTCAAGCGTAATATGTTACTTATTCACCACGAGTTTTAATAAAAGTTTAGGTAATTTTTATTACTTTTACACATAACCTAAGAAACCTATGTTGGTTGCCAAAAAAGCCTAAAGCTGGGTTCACATTTGTCAAATATTTGACCAAATTTGCGTGACTACTAGTTCTCCACAAAAGCAGTTTGCCTTTATTTGGTTTTGCAAATGTTTTGTAAGAGAAAACAGCGTTAAACAAAATTCGGTAAAATGTCAGCTATGATTAATGATAAGTAAAAATCATTTTTCCATTAAAATGGAGAAAATGGTCAAATATTTGACTAGTCTAAACATACTTTTAGTCAAACAATGTGTTAGTAAATTTTTTCAATAAAAAACAAAAATAATTCTAAAATATTTTTCAATTGATTTTTTTTTTTAAAGTTTCATATATATGTTAATATATAGTTTTACATGTTAATATTTGTTATAACATATACAGTTTCAAATTTTCTACAATTATTCAACAAATTTGTATATACTTATATTTATTTAACAATTTATGCGTATATTTAATTTTTTATAAATGTCATCAGGCGTAAACCAAAAATAAATGAAAGAAAAAAAAAAAATGATAATAATTTATGCATACCTGTCGCATTAATTTCACATTGTCATATTGTACTAAATGGCAAACACGCAATATAAATTTTTGTTTTAACACAAAATGTCAAAGAGTCTATTAATTAAAAGCACTGATTCTTTAATTCAGTCATTGTGTTCTTTATAAGGGACATTGTTATATATATTTTCTAAGATTTAAATAAAAACTTTTAAAATATTTTAAGGAGAGGCCAACCTTTACCGATTTACATTTGTATTTTTTGAAAGGCAAAATAACACAATAGATACATAAGAGAAAAATTTTAAAAAAAGCTGTATGCACTATAATAAAATAAACTAGAATTAAACTCAGATTAAAGATTTCCGGCTTATTTCCTCGATAAAAAAAGAAACATAGAAAATAGATTTATTATCGTTTTACAATACCAAACTGTCTATACTGGCATGAATAATTAAAATGGTTTTATCTTATTAATCTTGATGTAACAAAGATGAATAGTTCTAGTTGTCATAATTCTTTTAAATACTACTTTAAAACAAATGTTAATACAAGAATTAAAAAAAAAACAAGATTATAAGTTTCTTATAACTATAATATTTAGTTGTATGTATTATAAACTTCCTACATTAATATTAAATCAAAATCTAAAAGAAAATTTTTGTAAAATTTTAGAAACTAAACTAAGAAATATGTACATAGAATTAAAGAAAAAAAAAACATTCTTTAGAACAGAATAACCTTCAATATCATGTCGTATTTTTCTTTATATCATTTTTTTTTTTTTTCAACTTATTTTTTTTTTAAGTTCAAGGTAACATGTCTGTCTAAAAAGTGCTAACTAGATAGATAGATTGTAGAAGTTTTAAGAATTTCAAAACAAAACTCAAAACTTTTTTTAAGGCTTGGCGCTAATAGTAAAAGATAAATATGCTTTAGATCGTTAACATTGTTTTTTATATATAAAAACAAAAAAAAAAAAAAGTATTTTCCATATTATTTATGAAGTAATTTGGTTGATTTATAAAAAACAAACTGCAACTTACGATAAACAAGAATGTCAAATAATAAAATAAGAGAATGTCAATGCAAAAATAAAATATTAAAAAAAAAATGTTTATTGCCGAAACCCGGGATTGAACCGGGGACCTTTAGATCTTCAGTCTAACGCTCTCCCAACTGAGCTATTTCGGCACATGTCAGTTTTATGGAAAACACCTTATATCAGCACAAAATAGATGTGAAACGATAACTTATTTTTCTAAAAATCAAGGGTGGATTTCATGTTTTTTTTTTTTTGTATCTACAATATTAACAAACAAACTCAATTACGTGTGTACTTACTTGTTTGTATCTTTACCGGCAGCAATAATATAGGTTATTTTTAGATTTCTGTTGTATGCTGAATACAGTGTTGGCTAATATAGTAGTATTTTTAAGTACACATTTGCTTAAAGCAAAAAAAAATGAAATAACTTTTAGCTTTTTATATATAATACCATTGGTATTATATATAAAAAGTATTATTATATATAAAAGGTATTATACCAAAGAATATTCATATATTGTATATTCTTTGTGCTTAGTCAGCAGCAGTGACTGCCGACGTTTTGTTCTTGTGCGAACAAGAAAAAGGCTAGTATAGACTCTACGTTATGGAGATGACTACATTTGGTCAGCAGCAGTTTGCAGTGTTGTTTTAATTTATTTAGCCCTGTTTCTAAATTAACTGCGCTGGTTTCAAATTGAGAGCGAGACAAAGAAGTTGGAGACTCAATGCACAAGTAGAATAAAGCAAGATGGTGTTTGTAAATTGTCGCTGCATACGTTTACATGTAATTATGATGGCAGCAATATGTTATTATAACAGTGAACAGCTAACAATGTTTGCTGATACTGTTGCTGACTACGCGTTAATGTAATTTGGGCTTAATACTTATGATACAATGGAATTCATTAATTTATGAATAAATTCTTTGGGATCATTAATTCTTTTGATTTCATTCAATTTTGTTTAAATTCAAACTATTGAATTAAACAAATTTTAAACCATTCAATTTATACTGATTGTATTATTTAATTCTTTAGATTTTAATCATTTTTATATAATTGCAAACAAGATTTATGGTAAGTCACATTTAAGCCCAAATTACAATAGCGCGTAGTCAGCAGCAGTGTATGCTGTCATAATCAGCTGATTATTTAGAATGTACTGTTTGTTATAGCTAGATGGTGGTTGTAAATTGTGGCTGCCTACGCTGAATTGTAATTATAACGGCAGTAACATGTTGTGTTGACAGTGATCAGCTGATAATTTTTGCTGATACTGTTGCTGACTACGCGCTATTGTAATTTGGGCTTTATGTACACACATGTTTCGGAGCGTGCACTTCATTTAGTATCAGATATCTAGTTTTTTTTATTAGTTCTGTATTGAACGTATACTAAATTTCATCTGCTATATGCACTTAGATTATTCTGAATCATAGGATTTATCCCTAGATCTCACAGAGAACGTATTCCGACTATTATTTATCTTTAAAACTATGAAGTACAGCTTCTTTACAAAGTTTATTTGGACACAATACATACCCAGCAAAAAACGATGAAGTTCTTCCAAAAAAAGAGCTTTTTCATTACTTCAAAAGTGAAACAAAGTGCACATTTTGAACTTTTTTGGAAGTTCTTAATAATTACTTCCAAAAAAGTGAAAATAAAGGATTTTTTTGCGAGAAAAAAGGTTAATAATTTCTAAGAAAATTAAAATTTTACAAATTTTAAAGCATTTTTATTATATTTTAATAAGGCTAAAGCGGAATTTTTTGTAAAAAAATTTATAAACATAGTTTTAAGGGAAGTACTTCAAAAGAAATGAACTAGAAGTATAAAAGAAGAACATTCTACCAATGACAAGCATGTGTTAAAAAAAGAACTTCTGCAGCTCTTTTTCACCACTAAGTACTTCCTTCCAATGACAACACAATGTTAAAATCATGACTTTTTCAGTTCTTTTTTTGCTGGGTACTTATTTTCAAAATATATGTAAAAACAGAATTAAAGAAAAATGTCATTCAATTTGTAGTATGAAAGAAAAAATATATCATTCATTGAATTTAATTTTATAAGGAATTAATTCTACATATGTTTCATTCATTTTGTTAAAGAATGGAATTAAAGAAAAATTGAATCATTCAAATTTAATTATCATTCTCTAAGTGATTAATTCTCTATGGAATTAATTCAATACAAAGTTAAGTCTAAATAATTAAGTCTAAGATCATTTTCTGAGGAATGATTTTAAGAATCTTTTTGAATTTCAATTCTTAGTCTTAGGTTTTTTTTTTTTGACAACCGACTTAGGTTTTTGACAATGGAACTTCATATCTATGTTATAATCTATGGTTTTAGACTTGGTATGCATTGTTGACAGAGGAGGGGATTTGGCCCCAAATTGGAAATTTAGACTTTCACATGTGGAGAGATTTTCGTGGGAAGGGATTTGGATATTTTCGTACTCCAACTCCTTCCCCCTGCATATCTGCGGCTAAAAACGCACATTTTGAGCGCCATTTTGCGCAGAGACGATTCCAATTGATTTATAAAAGAATTTCTTTTATACATCAATTCTACATAAAATTTTAGTAAGAATGAACAGTATTCAATCCGCTTAAAATGCATCGTGTTCCAATTAGGGTGTTCGAAAAATTGACATTTTTCAAAAAAGTTTTATATGAAGTGTTTTCCGTTTTGGCAATTTTTATATTTTCAACACATTAATCTTTTTTAAATTTATTGTAAACATAATAATTAACAAATAAGACAAACAAAACTTTTCTCTAAGTTTTTGGTAAAGATTTTTTACCCATAACTTGGTTATTTATTACGATTTCGCTTTAGTGTTGACCTGTAATAAAACAAATTCCACAGCTATAATAGGGGCTTAAAAATATGAGTATTATATATTTTTTCGAAATTCACGGAATTTAAAACGAATACATAAAGATTTAAAAGACCTATAAGTAGAGTATCCAAAAATATGCTCTAAAGAAAGGGGTCTAGCGCATAAAAAATACTCTTAAAATCGGAAAATTTGCTCTTAAAATTAAAAAATATGCTTTTAAAATATTATTTTTTTCTGGCTTAATTTAAAATCATGTACTATTTGTGCTAACAAAATTTTTTTTATTTTTATTAGCAATTGCTAAAATTTTTTGCACTTAGAATCTATGCCAAAATTCTTCAAATTAACGTATACGGATAAATAACTAACAGTTTAGTTCATTTGAAGCTTAGGAAAAAATATGATATTTGCATATTTTTGTTTGCCCTGTTTATAAGCCTTAACTTTTTTATATTTTTAATAAAATCTCTAAATACCATATTTGCAATATTCAATAATTAAACTTTTTTATTTTATTATTTTTATTCGAGACATAATATTATTAAAATATTAAAATTAATTGTGAAATAAGTTGCAGTCATAGAATGACCAAAATCGTATTACCCAGTAAACAGTTTTAGCTTGAAATAATAAACTCAAATACTATACCAGACATGAATTTTTATTAAACTTTAAATATATTTCGTACGTTTATTGGGTATTGACAAATTTTCGTTAACTCATATTACAGTCATCAAATGGTTAACAAAAAAAAAAATATATATATAAATATTATTGAACTTTAAACTTCAATGCTTGTTATTTTCATTAAACATATTTTTCGACACAAGCTACTTTTGTTTTGTAAAATAAAGAAATAAAAAATAATCATTCCCAGCGCACATACAAACATAAATTTAATCATTACTCTTATAAAAAAAAATAATATTGGTAATAAAATCCCTTAAATTAAAAAGTAGCTAAGAGGAAAAAGAACATGAATTGAGTAAAGTAACATGTTTATTGCCACTTGTCATAGCAAATGACATCATCACTCTTTAAGAAACTACTACAAGATGGATGGATGTGTTTTTGTTGATCATGTTTATACATAAATCGCAACATACTTAGGCATATACATATGTATGTATAAGTATGTATATAGTTGCAACAAAAAGTTGCAATATCATACAAAAGTTAGGAGACTTCATAAACTTTTCAAAAATAACTTAATAGAAACAATAAGATATATTTGAGAAAAACTATTGCATGTTTTCAACAAAAAGGTTTTTAAAAACCTACATCAAATACAAAATTAATCCAGTAGATACATTAATTTATTTAGGGGCATGCATACAGTTTGCTTAATATTGTCATACTTGTTTTTATTTTCATATTCAAAATAAAATACATGCAACATGTCACTGAGATCTGTAGTAATCTGCAAAGTAACTTCTGCTTTAATATATAGCGCGTGAGAGAATTTATACTTAAGTATCTATGCATGTATGTGCTTTAGTTATAGAAGGGAGGTTGTGCCCTTTTCTACTTCAGTAACAGATATACTGCTACTGTAATGACTTCTTTGAATATATTACATTGTAATTATTTATTATAGTCTTAGAAGCATTAAAGTTGATAGTTTAAACGCCAACACAATTTGAAATAACGATTTATCTATGACTTCGTTGTTGACAGTCTACCACTAGCAATTCATCTTTTTGCAAATCTATACATTATTTTTTCTTTTATTCATCTTTTTGATGTTTTAATAAAAAAACTAAAACCGTTTGTTTGCATTTTATAGTTTTGTAATTTTTATTGTTTAAAATACTATATTAATAAAAAAAACAATATATTTTTTCTTTACTACTTATTTTTTTTAAATTGCAATTGTATTTTTGCTGTAATGTTTATTGTTGAACAGAGTCAAAATGCAATTGGAGCTCATCGAACATATCAAAAGACTTCATTTTCGTGTGCTGGTCGACCATCTGGCTATTATGCTGATATTGAAACTGGTTGTCAGGTACAGTAGTAATGAGTGAATAAATTTGTCAGTTTGATGAAATTGTCAAACCAAAATCGTAATTTTATTTATTTTATTATTGTTTTTCATTTAAAGGTCTACCACATGTGTGATGGTTTGGGAAGACAATTTAGCTATTCATGTCCAAATACAACATTATTCCAACAGCGCATGCTAATATGTGATCATTGGTATATGGTGAATTGTTCCAAAGCTGAAAGTGATTATACAGCAAATTTGTTAATAGGTCAGTCGATAAGTCAATTACAATAATAACATTATTAAACTTTAAAATGCCACCCAGTGAGCTTTGTATTTGTATTACTAAAACAATTTTGTATTAAATATAATAATTTCAGGTCAACGTGATAAACCATTTGTTAATGATGAGGAAAATAATTTACGTACTCCAAGACCTGATCTTTTAGATCGTCCTTATGCTCCCGACTATTCAGGCGAATCATTTAGAAATCAATACCAAAAGGTATAAAATAATTGTTTTTTTTTTCTTTTTTAGAATATTTAATAACATATCTTCTTCTTACAGTCTCTATCATCAGTGTTAAATCAAATCTATGATCATACAGCTCAAAAGATGAAGGAAAAAGCTTTACAAGCAAATCAAAATCAATTGGGAACAGGACAACAAAGATGGAAAATACCTCCTCCTAGTCGCATCATATTACCACCAGCCTACGAGCCACAATTGGTAGGAGAAAGTAGTACAAAATCTACTACACGTACCTCGTATTATACATCAACTGTTACGACCACTACACGAAAACCTTCCACTTTAAGACCCACATCAAATACCAGAAATCAATCTACAAAATTTAATAATGTAGCTGCCTTACACAATCGACACGATGAACATTTACAATTGGAACATGATGACTTGGGTACCAGTCATAGCACACGTTACAATACATCCGCAGATTTTAATTCAGCCGAAGATCGATTTGCTAAAACGCCACAAAAGGCTTCAACACAACGCAAAACCACCTATAATACCAATTATAATAACGCGTTTACAACAGCGAAGCCGGCCACCACTACGAGAAAAACTACATTAAATCCGAAAATAAAAGTACCTTCGAAAATCTATGAGCCTCCTTTATTATATCCTATATATAATTTAGATGATGCCAAAACAACAACAACTACCACAACAGCCAGACAATCATATAAACCCTCAACAGCTTCACCTTTTGTAACACGCTTATCGGCCACAACTAGCACTACCACCACTAAAGCTCCCACCCGACCAACAACAGTAGTTGGTAAACCATTTACTCGTTCATCATTTAGTACAAGCACAAAAGTAAGCACAAATCAAAATAATGCCAATAGATTCGATGTTTCCAAACTGACTAAAGAAATCAGAACACCAGCACCAGCTCAAGGATTTAAACCTCCCACACCCAGACCTCCAGTGAAAAATTCCAATACAGCTCAAAATTCTACATTTAATAAAGCAGATCGAGGTAGCATAAAACATGAGCAGCCTTCAAAACAGTTATTACCACCTTTAACCGATTTTATAACTCATGATGTAGCCACCACTCAAGGACCTCCCATATATTATGAGTGGAAAGTACCTTCAGATGGTTTGGAGCCACCAAAACTAGAATCTCCTATAGGTGTAGATGGTCGGGAATATCCAGAAACTGTAATCGATTACAATTCTATAAGTACAAATAATGGTTTTACATCAAATTCTCATTTTGGCATTGATCAAAAGAAAAGTAATAATACCTCTAGCAGAAAACCCGAAAATAAACAAACAATACCCTCCCGTTCACCCACTTCAAGATCAGTAAAAGAAACAGGTCAGCCCAAAAGTGTAACTGAAATGAAATCAAAAACCTCTACAACAACCAGAGCGTCTAGTACACAACAATCCAGTAATCCAGGAGATATATTTCAAATACGTAAAGAACTTTCAGTACCTGAATATGCCTTTCCCCTGGAAAATGCGGGACGTACTGGCTATTTAGATACCGATGTATATAATTCATTTCAATTGAAAATTCCCGAAAGACGTGCCGATACTGATGAACATTTACATTGGTATGGTGAAAATCCCAAATGTCCTGAATGTCATCCATCCTATGTTATACCAGGTACCTGTGAACCCTGTATACGAAGATAGGTGGGGTCGTGTAAGAGGTGACAGTATTTGGCTAAAACTAAAGTATTTTGTTTCGTTTTATGTCTTAGTTTTTAAAGTAACTCATTAAAACATTTTTCATACTACTATATACAATTTTAATTGGCATTTCTTCATAAAATAAATTACTTAGCTTAAATATACATGCATACAAACATAGGCATTAGCAGAGAGGCATTCAAAATTATTATCTATACAATTATAATTATTTTATAAGTTAATTTTTACCATATTAGAGTAATTTCTTCAAGAATTTCCTATTACATAAAATATTATATACAACATAATATGATATTTAATATCTAATAAACTTAAATACAAAAGACGGCAAGAAATGCTATTAAGAAAGAATTTGGACTTTGAAGTGTCCAAGAATGTATATTTTTTGAAAAAATAAGGGTATTTTCCCAGAGTATATATTGAGAATTGAAAACAGTATATTAACGAAATTGTACGCTACCTGAATACCCTTATTTGTTTAATGTTTAAGATTCTACTATAGTATTTTTTTTTTTTTTACTTTTATACAAATTATTATTATTTAACGTTTGTTTAGTTTGATTGGCAATTTTTATACAATTGTTTGTTAAGATGAAAACTTTTTTATTTTAATAATAAAATTTAATAAAAACAACTAAAAAATTTTAATTACGAGTATTTATTTATGGATAATGTGAAGAAGAACTTATCGCACTAAAACATTACACAAATTACTTTTATTTAACCTCTTTAATTTAATTTATAATAAAAACGAGAAAAAATGATATAGTCGGTCAAGTCGGACCATGTGATTCCCCACACCATTTTGTATGAGCATCAACCGATTCATTTACTAAGTGTAAAATTAAATATACGAATAAAAAAAATGCGTTGATACGGGATTCCCGAAAGTGGGCCATATAAGGGATCTATTGTAAATTATGGACTGATCATCATTAAATTTGGCAATATCATGTATGCTTATATATATATTTCTGTTGAATATTAACTTTATACTAACATTTGAATTAGTTTTATACCAGTTAAAGTGATTTTTCGGAAGAGAGGTTTATGAGAGCTATAATCAATTTATGAAATTTGGTACACAGACTTCTCTGTGCCAAATTTCATTAAATTATGTGCTATAATCAGGCGCGGATCCACGGGGAGGGAAAAAAGGAAATTTCTCTCCCTCTCGTTTTTGTACTAAATCATACAATTTATAGAAACAGTTAGGAAAATTGTTCTATTTTCTTCCCCCAAAAGCTTGAGCTGGATCCGCGCCTGGCTATAATAAAGGTAATTATTAGCGTTACCACCTGTTACGGGAGCACATTTGTATTAGGGCTAGGTGAAATGATGAACCGATCATAACCAATTTCAATAGGCTTTGTCCTTGTGCCAAAATAACTATTCGTTTCAAATTTCTTCGAGATATATTCAAAACTGCGATCTGCACTTTGCGCACAAGATTTACATGGACAGACAGACGTCAGATGGGCGGACAGACGGACATTGTTAAATCGACTCAGAAAGTGATTCTGAATCGAACGGTATTCTTTAAGAGTGGGGTAATTTTTTCTGTGCGTTACAAACACCAGCACAAACGCATAATACCCCAACCAACTATTGTGGTGTGGAATATACATAATAAAATAATAATATTCTTTGAATATGATTTCCAAACTTTACCACGTTTTGTGGGTGAACTTTTTTGACAACCGCGAAAAGTAAAACCATTTTTTTAAATAATTTTCAATGGCCTATTCGATTATGCTAAGGCCATTTGGATACTTTGAAAAAAATGTAATATGTATCCTATTTAGTCGTTTAGTAACATTAGACTTTTCACATTTATAGTTAAAAAGTACCAGAAAGGTAAACATTTTTTACATCTTAAATCAAGTTTCCAAAATGTACCAACAACATGTTAAATATTTGAAAACACTATTAATGATTTTGAGCTTTTCAAATTTGGTTAAAAAATATTCTGGCCTGAATGGTGCATGACTGTTATATTGCGTGTGAAAGTATGTCAGATAATCCTACAGTTTTTTTTTCAGCTTGTTTTACCTTAAAGTGAATATTTATTAAAAATTTCAAATCCTAATAATAAAAATAAAGAAAAATTTCACATTTTTTATATATTTTTTTTTTTCAAAACTTGTTTATTAAAAATTTTTTATTTATTTTCTTTTAATTAACACAACTTAAAATGTTTTTAAATGTAGGTTTTTCTTTTAATAAATGTGTATTGAATGCAACATTTTTTTTTTTTTTTTTAAATTTTTTTTTTTTTGTCTAATATTACAAAAATGCTTAAATGTATGATATATAAAAAACGCTTTAGCAATTCATATATGATATTTGAAAACTAACATGTGTTTGCTTTTCTTTTGCAAAAATATAAATGAGTTAATGAATTTTGTCAAAAACAAAAATAAAATATTTACAAAAAGAAAAATACTAAAAAAAGTCTAAAATTAAAATAAATTAAACACAAAATAATTTCAAACTAAATAATGTTAATCAACTAAAATCCAAAATTAAACATAAAATAATATTTAGCGTAAAAAAAACAAAATATTTCGAGTTTCTTTAAAAAATTTTCAAAATTAATTGAAAATAACAATTTTTTTTTTTGTTTAAGGCACTTACATTTTTGTTATAAATATAATTTTTATTTATTTGCAATTTAAACATTTTTTTTTGTACATGAACTCATTTTTAGCAACAAAAAATTTTGAAGTAAATAATTGTCAAAATAAAACACAACTTTATAGACATGCAAATATTTTAGATCATAAAAATGGTAGACAATATATAAATAGATAATTAAATGTATGTATGTAGTTTTCATGATTACAAGAATTCTTAATGCATATTTCAAATATAATATAAATTCATTTAATAAATACAGAGTAAATATTTTACAAAATAAAGTTTTAAAAAGTTGTTTATAGAAAAAAAACTACAAAATAATTTATGATTTATTTAATTGCCTTACAAGATTCTAAAATTTTTGTTTATTAATGATTTTTTTTTATATCAAATTCTTTACTTTATGCATTATGCATGACGAGTTTGATGTGTGTATGTATGTATGTCTAGGTTATGTGTATATATTGTCCTCTTGGTGTTTTTTCTGCCATTCATTTTGACTTTGACTAGCATTACTTACAAATTATATATTGATTTTGAGTAGAATATCTACTACTTAAAAAAAAAGAAAAAATATTACAAAAATTTCTTAAATATTTTCATTGGTATTTCAGGGGATTCTTTAAAAATTGTCTCTCATAATTGGTGCCGTCACAGTTGCTTTACATGTAACCGGATCATATAAAAATATACTTGGAGTCCATAGGGCAGCACATGATTTGCGTTCTTTTTCAACATCTGTTTTCCATGGTAAAGATTTGGGTTTATTTTTATCTTTATTAATATTACACATTAATTCTATGCTCTCGTCTTGGGCAGAAGGTTGTGCCACCAGAGCAATTTTATGGGGCAAAGTTATATCGACATGGGTGATGACAGCAGCCTCATGTTTACTATTGTAATAGCGATTGGTTAAATAGCCATCAGTGTAAATCTGTAAAATATATTAAATATAGATTTAAATAATTTATGTTTGCATGTTTAGTAGTGTAGAATTAATAATTACCTCATAACCTCCAATGCCATAGCAATCGTGAATTATCCACTTGACATATAATGAATTGGCACCGAGATCTGTTACTTCAGTAATGGTAACTGGAAAACTTTCACGGGCACACATTCCTGATTTGGACTTGCATATGTTCTAATAATGATAACAGGAAAGGAAAGATAAATTTAAAAACTGTTAATTTTGAACAATTTTACTCACTTTTTCAAATTGTGATTTGCGCCGTGCATACTCCATGGCATCTAAATCCATTATTAGTGAATCGATGAAAAATTTCTTTCAAGTAAATTAAATTTACAAATAAATTTTTAAAAATGTTACTGAATTTAATTTGAAATACTTACCATTTCTTGAGGAGAACCCTCACCTTCTTCAAGTTGTTTTATTGTGGCCAAAGCCATACGTTCACTAGGGACCTCATCCACATCACTTTTTTTCCTCTTACGACTTTCAGCTCTTATTTCTTTGGCTAATTCATATTCGTCTTCCAGAAACTCACTTTCATCTTCATGATAATTTGAATCAAATTCTTCTTCTGATTCATTATATCTAATGATTTGTTTAGGATCACCTGGGCTGGGTCTATCGATTTCTGGCAAAAAGTTGTAAATATTTCTGCCGGTGGTTGGGGAAGTTTCCACTATATAGGGAGATCGTTCTGTATCCTCTTCTACTGAAAGTGTTTCGTTTATTTCATTGATATTTTGAGAAGATTTGTCAAGTTCTACACTTGATTTGTCAGCTTCTTCAACAGGTTTACTATCCTCGGGTGGTATGATCTCTGAAGATTCTACTTGATCTTCAGGAGGTTTAGTAAGTGGTGGCAAATCTTTATCATTACTCACATCGCCAGTTTCTAAATTTTCTCCAACATTTTTAGGTATATCCGGCCAACTAGGTTCTTCATCATCATATTCCTTTAAACAATCTTGACATGGTTCATAGTCTGCATTAGGGTCAAAAGGCATTTGCTCTGTGTAAATGGGTTGTATTTCTTCATCTACATCAACATGTACACTATCTTCTGTTTGCTTAGGTTCTTCATCATCGTATTCTAACAAACAATCAGGACTTGGTTCATTAACATCGAACGAAACTAAACTTCTTTTATCCACATAACGAGGATGTAATTCTTCATCTACATCTTCTTCCACTTTTATTCCATGGTCTAAATTGATAGGTGTATCCGGCCAATTGGGTTCTTCATCATCATATTCCATTAAACAATCTTGACATGGTTCATTAGGGTCAATAGAAGTTTGTTCATTATACATGGGTTGTATTTCTTCATCTATGAGTAAAATATCCTTTGTTTGCTTAGGTTCTCCATCATCGTATTTTAACAAACAATCTGCGCTTGGTTTAGTAGCATCAAAGGAATCTAAACGCTCCTTATCAACATAACGAGGATGTAATTCTTCATCAACATCTTCGATTTGAGTTGGACATGAGGATTCACCTAATCCATTAGTTTTACTTTTTTCAGAACATGGACAAGGAACATGTGCTTGTTTAAGCATCTTCTTTAAAGACCCATGTTTGGGACAAATATTACTGATATTGGAACATATACATAACAAATTATCTGGCATTTTATCAACAGTTAATAAACTTTTGTTGCCACTAGAACAATCCTTAAAACTGTCAGTTTCTTCATAAACAAAGGGTTCTGGTATTTGTAATCCATCTGCGGCAGGAGCCATTAAGTTATAGGGTTTTAATAGAGGCAAATTAAAAGGTCTGTCCTCTACCGAAGCCATACCATAGGCATAACATAAACATGGTGGTGGCCAAGTTAAGGCTGGAAAGGGACATATGGGTGGAGGGGTTAAATCTGGCTCCTTGTGCTCTACTTTCACTTCAGACTGTTGTGTTGTTATTTTACTGGATTTTTCATCTAAACTAGAAGGAGCTACTTGGGTAATGCGTAAGGCTTCATCTCGTATAGGATTATCCTTGTTGATTAAGTGCACTACTTCATGGAGAAGTTCTAAAATAACATGATTTTTGTTCTCCTTAAAACGTTTATGAGAACATTGCAATTTTTCTGGTAATTTTTCTAAAATTTTAGCTGCAGAAGAAATGTCATCATCAGAATCATCCGAACTACATGAATAATATTGTTCACACTTGGTGGTAGGTGACTTATATTTGTTGCAAAGATGTGGTTGCAATTTCTCTGTTGTTGATATGGGAGGTGCTGTAACAATTGGTTTTTCAACTTTTGATTGATGTTTATTTTTTGCCAAAGGCATTTTTCTCTCCAACGAGTTATACTTTTTTAAATTTAATTTAACAGGAAAATGTTCCGATGATAGGCTACTAGAACTTGACGATGTTATATCCAATTTTTTGCAAATACATTTCGATTTATTTAACCTTGACTTAGACGAGGTGGTGGTGGTATTAAAATAAGATTGTTCTAGACGCTTACATTTAACGCAACATTGAGGTCTATTTAAATCACCTGTTTTGGCAACTATTGAAGGACATTTTATCATAACGGCGCATATTTGAGATTTTGTTTGACTGGTTTGTGAAGAGTTTGAGGGACAAAATTTATTATAACAATAGTTTAAATTCTTGTTATTTCGGTTAAAATAAGCTTGGGATGACTTTTCTGAGGTTTCTGTGAAGAAAATAAGAAATAAATAATTATATTTAGTTCAAAGATTTTAAGTAAATGATTGCTCAAAAATATAAAAATAATGAAAGAAAAGAAAATGGAAAAACTGAAAATGTTAGCCTTAAACAGATAATTTGGTTTTTATTTTAAAATTTTCTTATTCAATCATCCTTAAATAACAAGTTTGTATTAATTTTTTTAAGAGACTTTTCTTTTTTATGTATTTCTTTGACATCTTCTAAAAGAATTTCTTCCACCTTTCTATTTTTCCTTAGAGTTTTATTACGATCCCACATTTCATAGCCATAAAGTTCCATATACTTGGCCTCAGCCTTTTCACGACAAGGACAAATATCAAAATATGAAACCTGACTACAGGCTGAGTCATATTTGCTAATGCCTTCAAAAACTGTAGTGCGATTGCGACATTTGCACACCTTAATTTTACTATGACGAAGAATATCTTCCAAGCTGGCTCTAGCTGGAGGCTTCCAGGCACACAAACAACACCCACAATTTCCTGGACAAAATACTCGATTATTTTCATCAATTAAAGGACTTGGCTCGTAACGACATTTAATGCAGACATCCAAATCTTTGTGTTGAGGATAAGCTAAGCGATAGAATTTCTGGGGTGGTTTAGTAGCAGCCTGTGGTTTTTCCAAATCACATATACATTTCTGTTTATTTTCACAAATTAAGGAAATTAATTTGGCATTTGGTTTTTCCATTAGTTCTTTAAATTTTTCTTCAGTTAACTTTTCTTTTTCACAATTACAAATTGTAGCTTTTGAGGCAGGATCCTTAAGAGATAAGCGGGAAATTATAGGGGAAGGTAAGGGTTCTTCAATTATTTTTTCTTGATCTTTAGACTCCACTTCGCTATATTCGTCCTGGTGTTGTGCACTAAAAGTTGTTATTATTAGATCCTTACATTCACACTCTTTACATTTTTGTATTGAACACCAACAAGATGGCATGTAACCTTTTTCAAATAAGGACAAAGAACTTGTTTGGGTACTTTTAGAGGTACAAGGATACTGACATTTGTCCTTAGCTTCTAAAATATCTGGAAACTGTAGGACATTATGATCCTTAATTGATTGTAAAGACTGTTTTTGCTCAATAGGAGCTTCTGCGCTTTTAGTATAAGTTTTCAAATGAATTTCTAAGGGTATTTCTATATAAAGAGTTTCTTTCTCTGCACTTAACTTATCTTTTTTAATGTAACACTTTTGTTTGTTATCTTTACAGCTGCTTGAAATTTGTTTTCCTTGCAAACTATTACTTATATATTGATTTAAAAGTTTTAACTCTTTTAAATTATTCTTAAATAAATCAGCATCCTCCATTTGTTGATAAACTAATTTCATATTTGAACCAATATCGTTACATTCCGATTTTTTCCTACAGCTATTACACATGATTTTATACTCACTAGCAGGAATACTATTTTGCTCCGATGATGTGGTTGTTATACTGGGTGATATTTGAGTTTCTTGATTTAGTTTATTCCAAGTTGTATTGGGGTTCTTGTCAATTTCCTCTATAGATGATGTTTGTAAAGAAGAATCCTCTTTTTGCTGATGTCTCTTTGGACACGACGAACGATCACAACAGAATTTATGCATATCGGTTTGAGAGGAAGGAAACATAAGGCGGCACAGGAAATTATGTGATTTTTAAGGTTTAAATTTTGCTAAACGAATGAGTTGGACGTAAGTTGACACAAATTTAACACAAAAAAATAGTTCAAAATTGGAACAATACAATTTTCCTATTAAACGTATTAAATAATGAAAAATGTTCTATAAAATAATTTTATTGACATTTTTTGAAACAACAAAAGCAATGTAATGCTGACAAAATAGAAATTCAAAAAGTCTCCACAATTAAGGGTTTGCCATAATAGAATTCTAAACGTTTTTTTAAAACTTTACAACATTGGAGGATCAAAGGTTTCCATTGCAAATAAACAGACCAAGTTGTTATATGCCTTCTAAAAAAAATTGATTCCTGAGCAGATGAGAACTAATTTTAAAGTATTCTAGAGGTTTGAATTCAAATATGGTATGCGAATATACACAAATTTGGAGAAATCTAAACATAATCGACCTGTTTACAACAAAACCAATAATTAGATTTATGTATTCGATTTCAGTTTATAAAATCCAATAATAGGATTTGAAAATTTAAATATTTTTATTACCAGTTTATAAAGAGATTTCGTATTTTTTCCAGTTACGTTGATGATTTTATAAAAAGGCTGAAAACCTTGGATTTTGGAAAAAGGGCATGTTGAGATCCTACTGTTAGACTTGAAACAGATTCTAAACAACACAATCGATTTATTAAGTCCTGGTTCACACACAGCAATTTTTCTTGCCGCAATTCTGAGTTTATAGAAGAGAGAGGAGAAGGGAAGAATAAACTTTTACATTCTCTTTGCTTCTCTCGCCTACGAAGTCAAAATTGCGGCAAGAAAAATTGCTGTGTGTGAATACTTTTTTTTGTTAGAACCAATTTAAAAAAAAAAAAAAAATAAGTGAAAATTCGAATTTAGCTGCATAACCTTAGAAATTACTTTTAATTGTTCGAGTTCAAAACCCTGTAAAACTAATTCTCTTAATTCTTAACGAAAATATAACTTAGATCATAACAGTAGTCTCCCATGTTCAGGTAATTTTTTGCTGTTTAAGTGTTTATTTCTGTTTCATCTTCACGTTAAAAATATTCTAAATCTATTTCTAGAAGAATTCTTACTTATAAAAAGATACATATTCACATTTTATTTACAATGACAATTACACAAAAAGTCGAATACGTATAGACATAACAAACAATTTCATTGTAACACCTACAATTTTTCAAGAATAAAATAGAATTCTTCTTGACTTTAACTTTTAAACAATTGGGCAATTTCCAGGCCACTTTTTCTCTTAACAGGATAGTAAACAGTACAATAAAATTCAGACTCCTTTTTGAGATTATGAAAAATCATTAAACGTTCATTGATTTCGGTTTCGATTTCTTGCAGCATCTAACAACACAAAAAACAGTGAATTAATTCAAACCAAAATTAGTATTAAGAAATAATGAAAATTCATAACTAAAAATACCAACCACTATTTTTTGAGGTTTAAACATTTCCTCTAAAATATGCAAGCAATTCATGACATTAACAAAATTTTCATAACTATCTAAAGATGCACTATTCGATATATCTGAATTAGATGAGGATACCAGCGCTAAAATCTCTAAGCCTCTACGAAATTCCATATCGTTTTTCCAACGTTGTACGATTTTCATATTAAACACAGAAGAATTAAGTAAAAATTTTGTATTTGTAGTCGAAGTTTTTAATAAATCTAAGAAACTGCGTATGTGTTGCGGCATAGCATCCATTTGTAGTTCTACAGCTATTTCATCATTAACTTGAATACAACTATCAGTTTTTTCTATAAAAGTATGGGAAGCTGTATCTTTTGTTTCAGCTTTTAATTCACATTCTATGCTGATATCTATTTTTTCCGAAATTTCATTAGTTAATTCAACATTTTCAGCCAATTCTTCTCGAAGTGAATGAAAACTACCATATGATATATTACGTTGTAGAACTTCAGATTCGTTGACATCTAATTCAGAAGCATCTTGAAACATTGTCGGTTCTTGATCATTGAATAAATAGGAAACCATGCGGTTTATTTTCAGATGTAAACTACTAAGTCTTCCACGAGTCATACGTTTTTTGGCAAAACGTTTACCTCGTCTCATTCGACAAGACTTTTGTTTTTTGAGATCTTGAGAATCTGTTTTTAATTCTAATGTCTCTAAAGGTTTTGCTAATTTACGCAACTCTGAAGGTACCTCAGATATGGCTTTCTTTTGGGAACAGCTAGGTAACATATTTTCATCTATAAGTATTTGTGGCATGAAAGCCATGCCCACAGTTATATTAATATCCGTATCCTCTTTTTCAATTTCTTCATTACTAAAACGTTCTTGTTTTATTTTCAAATTATCAGCATTGAAGTCTTCTATAGATTGATTATTAGGTGTAGAAGTAGCTGCTGGTTCTATATTAGCAGCGTCTTGAGTAAGATTATCTTCATTCAAATTAGTTTTGTTTGCAGTAGCATTATCTTCCTCATATGTTTTAATCTCCGTTTTAATGGCATCATTTTCAATTGTATTCTTATTCTCATTTTCAGTTTTCTTTCTAAATGTTTCTAAATTATCATCGCTTACCTCTTCTTCTGGAGCATCACCCTGTAGCAAAGTATCGGCTAACTTTTTAACATCACGAGCTATGGTTTTAAATTGTTTTTGGGTGGGTAGCATACGTTCACAGTCCTACAGAAAAAATAAGAAATTTTAACTTACATTTATTCTATACACCTGCATTATTACTTACCCCCATATGCCTTAAAGCTTGACCCAAACCTTTACTGGCCGTTTTTAGATCTTTGATATCTTCACGCTTAAAACGTTTTGAAGGTGAATCGCCCAACTCATCGGCCAGACTGTAGCCTTCCGAACGTTCCAAACGTTTTTCCAATTTTTGACAGATCTCATCTTTGGTTCTGATTTCATCTGTCAAACAACGTATCTTTTCTTCACTTTCTTTCAAAGCTTTTTCCAAATTTTGTATTTGCAATTCCAATGTGGCTACTTCTTCTCTAAGTTCTCCATTTGTTACTTCGATGTGAAGAAAATCTTTTTTCAGATCAAACATTTGTCCCCTAACACTTTCTAGTTCTTTTTTGGCTTGACTTTCGGTCTCTTGTTGAAGTTTGCGCATAAAGGTCAACTCATCAATTAGACCCTTGTTGCGTTTCTTTTCATTTTCAAGTGCCTCGGTTAGGGGTTTCTGTTGTTCTCTCATTTGTTCGTGTTGTTCTTTGAAACGATCAAATTCAGCCACCATTAATTGATGATCTTCTTGTAGTTTTTGGTGATCCTTGGATACTCTTACCAAGCAGGTCTTTAAACCTTGTTCGGCTTCTTCAAGTTGACATATTTTCTCATTGGCCGAACGAGCATCTTCTCTTAGACAGTCTTGCAATTTTTGTATCTTTTGCTTAAGGCACATTTCTTTAGCACGGTACTGCTCTTCACGTTCCTTATACTCTCTTTCAAGATCTACCCAATGAGAATCAGCTGATTCCATGGCGGCATAATGACGTGAGTTAAGTTCTTTGATTTGATGTCTCAAACATTTGACTTCTTCCTTTAAGTACTGCAATTCCCTTTCATGACAATTGCAAGATTCAGGTGATTTTAAGTAATCTTTCTCAAAACCTCCTGCTGAGAAACGTGTGGGTGAATTGGTTATATTCATGTTGGAGCCTTGATTACCCATAACCTCGTTTAAGCTTTCTGTGCTCACAGTGGCGTTGGCAACTTGATAATTTTGATTTTGCACTTGAGCCAATGTGCAATAGGTATTGCAAACCAGCAACAATGGCAAAGTGTTGTGTAGAAATTCTAAATTCTCTTTGGCCTTTTGTTTGTCCTCTTCCAAATGACGTATTTGCGTCTCACTGGTAGCTAAATCGTCGCGTAATATTAAACACTCTGAGTGACAGTCTTTGTACTTGGCACTTAGTGCCTCTCTGGACATTTCCAGTTCAACGTTACGTTGACTAAGAATCTCCAACTCAACTTCGAGTCTCTGTAAACGAAGTCTAGTATCGTTTTCAGCCTCCTCAAATTCACACTTTTCTTCTTCGAGTGTAGAATTTTCACTTTCCAAAAATTCAACTCTATCTCTTAGTTCATTTACCTCCTTTTCGAGTAGAATTTCACGTTGTAAACGTTCGGCCAGTCTTTTGGCTTGCACGTCACCGGAACTCTCATAGATGAGTACTTTACTCTCGAGTGCCGCTACGCGTTCTTTGTAATATTGCAGGCGTTTTTGTTCGGTTAAATTTGAAGAGTTTTGTTGTTGTACAGGTACCTTTTTGGTGGGTGAATTGTATAAGTGATGCGGAGAATAATTTGAAATGCCACTATCCTCAAAATCGGTTTGTGTACAAACGTTATTATCGCTGGTATCACTGTAGAAGTCCGATTCCACAAATACACCACTTTCGCTTAGGCTATTCGTCTGCCAGGGTTGACAGCGTACTTTGCGTGGCGAATCTGTGGGTGTATTGTGCGGTGCTAGGCTGTTAGTATAAGCTGCAGAACTATTGTAGGGCTGGACGGTGGCAACTATGCGTGAAGGAGTTGAGGAGTTCGATGAATTGCTATTATTAACTTTTGTTGAACTTACACTACTAATGTTATCGTATGTTGAACGGGCACTGGAAGTTGATGTGGAAGATGCTGAACTATAATCTGATATACGCGATTTGACCTTTAATTTTTATAAAAATATAAAAAAATATATTATTTATTACAAATTATAAATATTTTTAATAATAAAATTTCGTTTACTATTAAATGATTTAAAAATACAAAAAAAAAGTAATAAAAATGTAATTCCAAAAAATATTAAGGGTATTCTTTAAAACATTTTTTTTACGTACCAAGTCCAAACTACTGGCTTCATCACTAGATGATGTGGCATTTAATGAATTGGGTCCACTTCTTGGTGTTAGAGCATCTAATTGCTGCACCAAATTTAAGACCTGTTGCAAACAATGCCTTTCATCTTCTTCAAGTGAGGGTTTTTTCAAAAGATCTCCTAAACGCCTACATAAATCTTCATTTGATATATCAATCAAATCATCATGATGATGTTGACTTTGTGGCGATATTATACCCGAATCAAGTTGTATACTGGTATTTTGACTGCTGTGACTATTACTGCCGAATAACATTTCGAATGGATCTGGTTTGGCGTTATTACCCGGGCAGGACCATAGATTTTGTGTGACGTTGTTAGCTACAGTTGTAGTTTGCATAGACTCCGAAGATGATTCGGATGTGGGATTTGTGTGGCTTTGAAGCGACCACTGTAAAGAGAAATTAAAAAAAGGATAATTAGATTTTATTATTACAATTTACTAAAAATAAATAAGATCTAGTTTTTACTTTAAAAAGTTTGGAAACGATAATCCATGTTAAGATAATGTGGGTCAATTAATTTTGTTAAAATGTGTATAGCAAAAGCGTATAAAAGCGAAACCTAGCTTCCGCCGAGAGACATACAAATTCACAATAATGCAATAAAAAGTCCTTTGAAGAATGTAAATTCCATGGTGAAACATTTAAAAACGTTTTTCTATAACAAGCTCAAAATTGCGAATTTTTTGACGTTCATTTCGAAGAAAAGTCTTAACTTGATCTAAATATATAGGACCTATGATTTTCAATCGGTTGTAAGGAGCTAGGTTTTAATTTTAGACCCCTAATTTTTTAGGGTCATTTTCTTAAATTTGTTTATAGATATCGTTTTTGCTTACTACTTTCCCTTTTTTCCTCCCGAACAATTTGACCCGTCCTTATTTATATCCTTTAAAATTAGAGAGAGTGGTACCCCCTTACAAAGAAAACACGCTTACAAAATCCACGCTTATATTTTACAAAGATTTTTCATTGTTAGTCTCGCCCTCACCACGCTCACTTTGTGACAACAATATCAAACTATCTTTGTGACGTAATTACCAATAATTTTAAAATAAAACTTGGTGCAGAGACGTGATATCTTATTGAAAGCAGTATAAGCTACACCTAACCTATATAGAATGCCACGCCCATATTTTCCGTTCACATACGGCTTAGCCAATTTTATTTAAATTTTCACAGAATCAACCTGAGTTTTCCGAAATTTAAATATGAAATATCTTCAATCGCAGCAAGGAAAGTGGTACCGCCAAATCAAATATGATATTAAATATCTGGTATCTAATGAACAGTTATAGTGAAAGCCCTGAAAATTATTAGGAATAAGTCGTCTAATTAATTGTGATAGTGGGTAGGTTCAGGGGGAGGTTTAGCCCCCATACAAAGTGAAAATAAATAATCACATATCTAAAGAATTATTACAGGTAGAATTTTAAAATTATTTGTTATAGATCGAAAGGGAATAGTAGCTCCCATTGAAAGTCAATATGAGTTATATCATCAGTAGGGTTAGCGATGGGCACCGAGTTAAGTTAGTATACCGATAAATGTATATGCTCAAAATTAATTAGATCTTTTAGTTCAATGTTTAGTTCAAAACATTTGAAATTCAGTATGGGAAAATCAACAAACAAAAATGAGAGGATATAAGAGAGAGAAAGAGCGTAGGAAGTATAAGAACATCGCAAATCTTCAATGAAAGCTGTTAGCTTTGAGAGAGACGCTGAGCACTACGATCCCAAGGATCTAATATGCAACAACAGTTTCCTATAACTTTAAAAATTTCTTTGTAATTTAGTTTATCTTTTATTTTGAGGTTTTACTGTCTTATTTATTACAATTAGAACATCATAAACATTTTATTTTATTTTAATAGTATTATGAAATTTTCTTTAACGGTTTATAGATTTAAACTTAAAATTATTCTGCTTTCAATTTAGGAATTAAAATAACCGTTTTATTATTTGCTTTTATTATTCTTTTTCTTTTTTGTTACTGTTAACAACATTAATTACAATTAGAATTTAGAATTTTAATTATTTATAATAAAATAAAAAAATATTCTTTTGTTTGTTTAATGGATAATAGTTATGCGAAAAGAAATGCTTGAAGAACCTAACTAAATTATGAGAAATAAAAATTAATTAAAAATTCTTTAACAAGGTGCTAATAAATACTTAAGGGAGTTACCAACATTATGTCATGTTAAATGAAAACAATTTTATTTTATGAGATTTATAGAGATTTTCTTTTTGCTAACTTTGAAAGTTTTTTCTTAGTAATAGATTAAAAATTGGGAAAATTTTGTATAAAATAAAAAAAGTAAAGAAAAGAAAAAAAGTAAAACTTTCCAAATAAAATTATGGCCAATTAAATTAATATAAATATATTTTAACTACAGACAAACATATGTAAGTAGTTTAATGTACATATCTTTAAGTAAATATATTTTTAAAGTTATAAGAGGTAAAGTTAAATAAATATGCAACAGTATGTGTATACGCTTGGTTAGTTTTAAATAGTTTTTTTTTTTTTTTTTTTTGCTACTTTTTTAATTTTAGTTTTTGTTTCATTTTATTTTTCTCCAAATATTTACAACGCTTTGCTGGTGTTTTAGATAATGTTTAAAGGCGATTATTGCTGTAAATTATATTGAACTTTTGTTGTTGTTTTTTAGTTTTTCTGAGATTTTATTTTACTTTACTAAACTAAAATCTAAACTTAAATAAAGTCTTCATTTATAAATATGAATTTTATTTTATTATTTTCAACTTCAATGGTTTTTAAGGTCTCTTTTGTTAGCAATTTTATTTTTATATATTTTTTTCTTTTAGGAATAAGAGAAAAAAAATCATTAATAAAATAACAATTGAAAGCAGGTTACTAAACATGCAAAATAATAACAAAAAATTAAATCTTTTAATTCTTTATATAAAAATAAAATCATCAATTTATGGTTTTCTTAAATTTTATATAAAATTTTCAAAAACCGTTAAAAATTTGTTATTTTTTAAGTTCTTTTTTTTCTTTTTAGTCAAAATATATGAAGTCATTTTGTATGACTAAATAAAAACATTTTTTATGTTTAACAAATCTACATACTAAACAACAGCGGGGGAGCAGTAGAATTCTAAAATTATATGGGTTCTTAAGAAAGAAAAAGGTCAAGATGAGTATTCCCAAGTTGTGTTCTGTTGCAAATTGTTTTAATTAATAAAGACTTCAATAATTTAACTATTGCTTGTTCGTTTTTTTTCTGCTAATTCTTATTATGAATTCATAACAAATAATAAAAGTTTGCACAGTGGTACGAAGAGTTAATAATAATACAAAATATATTTTTTTTATAATTTTGAAGTTTTATTTAAATACATTTTTATTTATTTTTTTATTTAATTAATATTCTTTAAGCAATTTGTTCATTAAGTCATGTAAGATTTATTGGGTACGAACTTCTTTGTATATTAAAAAAAAAAAAAAACTTAATGATGTTGTACATACTAATTATAAAATTAGTTTTTTACCCTACACCACCATAGGTCGTTGGGGTATCATGCAGAGAAAAAATCTTCGGGCACCCCCCTTAAAGTATACCGTTCGACTCGGAATCATTTTCTGAGTCGATTTTACAATGTCCGTCTGTCCGTCTGGTCGGCTAGCTGGCTGTCCATGTAAAGCTTTTGCGCAAAGTACAGGTCGCAATTTTGAAGATATTTTGATGAAATTTCGTACATATTGTTTTTTCAACACAAGAACGAAGCCTATTGAATTTGATTATAATCAACCCATTATTTTACCTAGTCCCCATACAAATGTCCTCTCGGAATAGAGTTTTAACATAGATTCCTTAAAAATAGGAATATTTTAATGAAATTTGCACAAATAAGTCTTATATAAATACAAATCCATTTGCCAAATTTTATGAAGATCATCTATAAGTGACCATAGCTCCCATATAAACCACATTCCCGAAAATCATTTTAACGTGCATAATCTGAATAAGGTTTATATAAGTAAAAACAAAATTATTTGGAACGGAATGGTGTAGGGTATCATATGGTCGGTCTTGACCGACTGTACTTTTTTCGTTTTATTTTTAGTTATATGTTATATGAAGTAATTGTTTTTCTTTTTTTTTTTAAACCTTTGCATATTTTTTAAGTCACAGGGTGTTAAATTTTTAAATAGAATTTGCTTTATATCTCTATACCAGCGGCAACACTATTACGTTAAATAAAATATATAAATGGCAGCTAAAGTGTTAAACTTAAAATTTACCAAAGATTTTTTTGAATTATTTTTATTAAATTAACCCTTCTATTAACTAAAATTCTCAAAAATTTAATAATATATAATGTTAAAAAACATACAAATATTAATGAATCTGTATTTTTTTTTTTTTTTTAACCTAAACAATGTGCTTTAATATAATTAAAAGCCCTTCAAGCTTAATATTATGAATATTTAAATGGACATTTAAGCACATAAAAATATATAAACGCCATATTTTATATTTCTAACATTAATCTTCATTAATCTTGGCGACAAAAGACAAATTGCAATGTTTTTATTATTGTTGAATATTAAAAAAAACACACACACACACACACTATAAAATATCACATGAAATATTAATAAAACTTAAAAAAATACTAGTTTTTAATTAACAATCAAAATATTTATAAAATTAAAGCTACTAGAATTATTTATATAAAAAAAAAAACAAAAACAATTGTTACAAAAAAAAAATCATTAAAATTTTAATTGTTCATAAGAATTATTTTTTCATAATCGTCACAATTACAATTGACATCAACATGATTTCTATTTTTTTGCACAATTTACTGAGTAATAAGTATAAGTTTTGAAGTTGATTTATGGTCATTGGTTTTTGTTATTTAAATGAATATTTATTATTTGATTAAGCTGGCTAAACAATAAAATAGAAATCAAAATAAAAATTATAATAAAAAAAAAAAAAAAAAAAAACACTAACGTATTAATTTGCATAATAACGTAAATAATTCTTTATTCATACACATGAACAAACGATCAAATGAGTGATCAAATGAATGTGTGCTAAATAAAGTAGCAATTTTTAGTGAAATGTTTGTTTGAAAATTAAATTGTTTGTTAGAAGCTAAAATTAAATTAAAAAAAAAAAGAACAAAATGATAGACATTGATTGTTTCCTTTAATACTCTATAATAAATTTTAATAACTTAAATTGCAATTAAATGTCTTTTTTTTTTGTAGATAATTAAAAATAATTAAAAAATTCTATGGGGGCAGTTTTTAAATTGTTGATTTTTACGATTCTAAATATAAAATAAAATTTTGCAATTTGTTTGTATTTATTTTTAAAAAGTCGACCATAACTTTATATTTTTTTTTTAGAATTTGCTAATTAATATGTTTTAGTTTAGAAAAATTACAAAAACAACAAACTGCTAACACTAAACCTGCAGTTAAATTTACAAATTTGTTGATCAGTCATTAGTTGCCAACCAGGAGCGTTCAATACTAAATTATATTTTTAAACTTAAAAAATTACTCCCGTATTCACAAACAAATTTTAAAGTAAAAATTTGCATTTTGTTTTTTTTAGACATTTTAAACTTAAAATTATTTTGTAAATATTCATCTCCAATTGTTTTATTTAATCCCTTTTAATTTTAGTGATCTAGGCGCCTCTGTTTTGTTATCAAGATTAAAAAATTGTATGCATTTATAATAATTTATTTTTCCATTGCAGTTTATTTTTTATATAAAACTTTGTTGCTTTGTATACTTGTATAATAATCTTAATATAATTATCAAGTATTATTGATTTAATAAATTTATTAACTTAGGTTTATATAAATATAGAAGATTATCATCGCATTTGGGTGTGGACATATCTTAATTTATTTAAATCCGTCATTATAGAAAAAATTATTCAAGTTTTCAATTTATTATGCTACAGATTTTTTTTATATTGACCCAAATCAGATCAATCATATAAAATCATAAATGAAAAATCTAATAAAATGTAATATAGCGAACCTCAAAAATCTTAATAAAATAATGTTCTTTTATCTTAATATATAAATTATTTATTTTTTAATAAATACAATTTAAATTGTACATTTCTTTCATGAATAACATAGGGAAAAACAAAAGATTTAAGACACAAACTTTTTTCAATTTATGTTGATAATCTAAATAAATTTTATGTTCTAGAGTAGCTATAAAGAAGAATTATACTTTCCAATTATCATTTGTAAAAAAATAACAGTGGGACCAATAAAAAATGGTAATAAATCTGTTAAATTACTTTTAAATTACTGGTCACATCAAATTAAAATATATAAACAAGTTGTAGGAGAGGACCTTTTAGAAAAACTCTATTTTAGTCACACTGTTAGTGTAACACGTGATGATCACCAGGGTATCAAAGTTGACCACCTCGATCACACAAAAAACTTTAGGAGCATGTAGCGATTTCGATAATTTTTATTTATTAATAAAGAACTTGCAATTTTAGAATGTTTGCTTTTCACGATTTATTTCCACAGTATAGAATTGATTTTTTTTTTTAATTTATTACAACTCCCAATATATTTTCAAATAATTGGGGGATTCACAAAGTGTGCTATCATGTCGTATTGCCGTAATGTCATAACATTTTACAAAGGAAAAGCAATAACAATATTTTTTATACATTGAAATATTTTACGACATATGACAATACGACATGATAGCACACCTTGTGAATCCCCCAAATATCTTGAAAATTTTTTTAAATTATCTCATTTCATAAATATATTCTTTACAAAAAATAATTATTAATACAAATTTTAAAATGCACATACCCAGGAAAATTTTAGAACATATTCTACAATTATTAGTTCTAAAACTGGTGTAATTAGAACCACTTCAAATTCTTTAATAACATCCTTAGAACTAGTGGTATCACAACTAATTCTAACACTAATGGAACTTTATTGTGACTCTAAATTCGTTTAATGGAATGTTTTTGAGAACTAGTGCTTAAGAACTTCAACATCACTTCTGAGAAAAAATTACTGGTTCCCGATTGACTTCCTAGAACTGTTTTTATAAAAATATTCCAAAAATTAAAAAAAAAAAAAATAGTTTTTACAAAAATAAATTGATTTTAAAAGTGCCCTTTAGAAAAAAAGTCATTAAAATTAAAAATTAAAAATGGTTCTGAAAAAACCTAGTCTAGTCTGTTCAGACTAGTCAAATATATGACCAAAAGGACATAACCACTACATAAAACAATTTTTAACTTCTCCAATTTAATGGGAAAATATTTTTTACTTATCATTAATCATAGCTAACATTTTACCGAAACTTGTTTAATGCTGTTTTCTCTTACAAAACATTTGCAATATCAAACAAAAGCAATTTTTTTTTTTTTTGTAAAAATAGTGGTCACGCAAATTTAGTCAATTATTTGATAAATGTGAACATAGCTTAACGCTTCGATAGAATTAGTTCATAATGTAATAATTTCGAATAAAAATCATTGATTAAATAACTAGTTCTAGAACCGTTCCATAGAATGAATACTGGCTAGCTAAAACTTCCACTGAACTAGTTCATTGATCGTAAAATCAAGGTAGAATGAATACTATTTTTATGTGTTCTGGAACTAGCTGAAGAACTAAAACATTTTTTCCTGGGTATGTATAAATTTTGTTAAACTAAACACTTACAATTTTAATTATACTAATCAAATACAAAAAAGTATTTATATATCGAATGAAACAAAACGAATATAGTGGCCTGACTCTAGACATCTCAGGTAAAATTACAAAAAAATCATTTTTTTTTTTTTATTAACCATCATACTGATGTTCACATTAAGCAAATGTTTTATGAAATATGTTATCTAAAGATATGTTCAGAATAGTCAAATATTTGACCAAAATAACGTAACCACTATATAATATATTTTCTAACTTCTCAATTTTAATGGACATATTTTTTACTTATCATTAATTATAGCTGACATTTTACCGAATATTGTTTGACGCTGATTTCTATTACAAAACATTTGCAAGATGAAACAATGGCAAAGAACTTTTTTGTAGAACTAAAGGCCACGCAAATTTGGTCAAATATTTGATAAATATGAACATAGCTAAAACGTATTTTTTTAGAAAATTTAACTTTTGGTATTTTTTTTTTAATTAAGTATTTAAAGTGGTACTTTTTTATATAATTTGGTAAATTATTATCCATATATGAAATATTTGTACAGAAAATAAACTTATTTTAATACAAAATTATAGGTACTAATAAAATTATAAAACTACTTTTTTTTATATAAAAATAGTATTGAATATGATTTTGAAATTGCTATAAGTTGAGAAATAATCAATTGTATAGTAAGTACCCTAAAAGAATTGTTTAAAAATGTTTAGTTAAAGGTCTTTTCATACACAGAAAAAATTATTATCGTATATTTTTCAATTAACACAGTTGTTTCATTTTTGATCAAAATATATTCAAGTAAAAATAAAAATAAAATTTAAGTAAGATTTTATTTCTCATTTAAATTTTAAATTCATTCAATCATATACTTGATTGATTTAATCAATTTTTTAATTAAAAATTTTTTTCTGTTTTTAATTTTTTACAGTTTTTAGTAATTGATATAATCATTTTCGTAAAAGCTGCAAATTTAAAAAAAAAAAAAAAATTTAATTGAATGAATTATTTTCTAATATATTTGGTAATATTTGACTTTTTTCTGTGTAATATAAAACGTTCAACAAATAAAAGTTTTATTAATAAAATTTTAGTGAAATTTAATTCTATAAAGGTTTGAACCATTAAAAAATGTTGTTATAAGTAAGTAATAATAACATTTATTTTAACATTCAATATCGAAAATACTTATTCTCATACACAATACTAAATATAGAACTCTATTATATTTTTTGCAAACATTCATTATGGCTTTAGAAAATTAATAAAATCTTAAGACTGACACATTAAAGCTAAAAAAATTTCTCATCTATTTCAACATCTTTTACCAGCTTCTTCGTAAATATCAAAATCAGGGTAATTTATGTAAATAATATGACACTAGAATACAAAAAGTGTAGCAGCATATAATAACAATCTCTACACAAAATAAATATGTTTATTATAATTTTCATCTAAATTAACATTATTATTACCAACATTATTTTTATTTTTATTTAATTGTGTTTTGAGGTTAACAATAAAGTTTAGCAGCTTATAAATTAAATTGAGAAAATAAAAAATCTCAGGGCATAATTTAAAGTCTAAAGGGAGACTTAAAGAATTTTAAACAAATATTTAATGAAATTGTTTAAATAAGATTTTAATCAAAGTGACATACATACATAAATTTTTTATTTGTTTATTATATAAAAATAATTATTTTTGTATTTAGCACTTACTAAACAAATAAAATCATCATCACACAACATTTCGTTCATTCTAAGTTTTTGAGATTTTTTTCTCAATTTAAGATTTTTAAATCTTTAGTGGTGGGTGTTGCTGATTTATTTTGAAGATGTTTTCTTTATTTGTTGCAGATGATATCAGATTTTTATAAGCAGGTGCTTCATTTGTAGCTGTTTTTTTTTTTTTTTTTGTTTTGTTTCTTTTTTTTTTAAGTTAAATTAACCAAAAAGAATTACGTAATTTGTGTGATTCCTTAACATTTACAAAAATTTTTCTTAATTGACAAAAAACTTTTGAAAGCTATAGGAGTTTAACAAAACAACAACGAGCAAACTTTCCAACTGTTGGTAAGTTAACAAATATCACTTTAACATTTCTTATGTACTTTTTGTTTGGGTTTGATATTTTGTTTATTTTTATGCTTTGTGTAATTATTTTAACAATTAAAACTTGTTTGAATTTTTTTTTTTTTTTTTGTTATTAAAAATATTTTTTTTTTTATGCAAAAATTTTTAACAAAATTTGAAATTCGATTTTTTTCTATGGTGATTTAATTTTTTAATTAAGTTTTTTCATATTTTCTAACGTAAATTTAAATTAATTTTTTAATATTTTTCTTAAATTTTTTTTTAATTTATTAATCATTTATCATGTTAATTGTTTTCAAATATTCGCTATTTTGTTTTAAACAAATATTTCCAGTTTTTTATTTAATCTTTTTTGTTTCAATACTTTTTTATCTTTGGTTTAAATTAAACTTTAGTTGGCAATTTTTGTGTTATGCTTTTTTTATTTTTCTATTGAAACGTGCTAAAATGATTATTTTTCGTGTCTTTTAGTTTTCATTCAATTTTAAAATTTAACCGTTTTTTTTTTGTCTTGTACTTCTTTGTCTTCTTTATTAAACAATCCGTTAGTTTGGCGCAAGCGCTGTTTGTAAAATTCACGTTCATACTAAACAATAACAAATTTTAAACTAAAACATTTTTTGAGTTAGATTGTAAAACAACAATAGCAAAAAAAAAAAAAAGAACAACAACAACAAAAACAGCAGAATTAAAAAAAAATATTCATTCATATATTTATATTGGCAGCAATAATGCTAACTTAGCTGATTTGAGCTACAGTTAGCTTGTGCATATTTTGTATAGCAACTTGAAGCAGAGAATAAAACTGAATAGTAAATTTAATTTTTAGCTATTTTGAATAATAGATGTTTAATAGAAAAATGATTCAATTCATTTATATATTAATTAAATTATACTTTATTTTACAGCTTTGGAAAGTTGCGATTTAGGAATAATTAAAAGTGAGTTTTGGTAGTTTGTAATGAAGTGGATATTTTTACATCGATTTTAATGCAATATGAATTGTTTTATCTAAAACATATTAAAATATGAAAACAGAAATTTTTTTTATCGTTTTCAATGATTTTTTGAAAAACAAACAATTTTAAATTTTGCAAGAAATTTTATTCTTTTAAAACATTATCTTCGAATTTATTGAGCAGATTACAAAAAAATGTTGCTAAAAATTTAATTTAGAATTTCCCGCTATTTTAGTAAACAAAATTAGACAAATCGTTCTCGAGATATAATGCAATATGTCGTGAAAACTCATTAATTTTCTATATAACTTTGTATCGCACACTACAGATGATTCAAACAATTTGGTTAACAAAGTCTAGTTTTGAATATTTATAAAAAATTACTCTTTAAAGCTATTAATATGATTTTTTAACAGGTGAAAAATCGTTATCTTGGTAATACTTTATATTAAAAACGAGAGAAACAAATATAGTCGGTCAAGCCCGACCATATGATACCCTACACCATTGTGTACATTATAATTCGGGGAGGGGTCTTTTATTAGACTTGAAGTCAAATGTGGACCGATACACATAAGTGTAAAATAAAACATACAAACACAGAATATTACGTTGATGTTGACATGTATATGAATTTATTCACTTTTGGGTAATTCCCGAAAGAGGGCCTTATATGGGAGCTATGGTAAATTATGGACCGATCTTTGTAAAATTGAACACTATCATTTGTGTTCATATAAAACTTATTTGCGTCGAATATTAACTTGATACTAATATTATAATGGGATTTAAGCCCGTTAAAGTGATTTTCTGAAAAGGGGTTTATATGGGAGCTATGGTTAATTATGGACCGATCTTTTTAAAAATCGGCACACTTATTTAGACTTAAATAAAACTTTCATGTTCTAAATTTCATTAAAATATTGCTATATTAAACCCTTTTCCGGGAGGACATTTGTATGGGGGCTAGGTGAAATAATGGACCGATCATAACCAATTTCAATAGGCTTCGTCCCTGGACTATAAGAAATCTGTGTACCAAATTTCATTAATTGTAGTTCAAAATTGCGACCTGTAGTTTGATTACAAGGTTTACATGGACGGACAGACGGTCAGACGGACAGACGGACGGACGGACATCGTTAAATCGACTCAGAGAGTGATTCTAAGCCGATTGGTATAAATTAAGGTGGGTCTTAGACCAATATTTTTGGGTGTTACAAACATCAGCACAAACGCATAATACCCTCCCCACCTATGGTGGTGTAGGGTATAATAAATTTAAAAAACTAAATTTTAAAAATGTTTTTGTGCTCTTAAAAAATACAATTCAAAAATTTATTTTACCCTACCATAGCACATTGTCACATTTATCCAAATTAGAACGACAAAAATATGAAAATAAAAGCTTATTAATTGAAGTATTTCTTTTCGCATATATTAGTAAACATGTCATATATTATGCAAAAAATACTAAAATTATTGGAAAGTGTCTAAAGCGCGAATTATGGATTTTCAAAGTTGCAACTTTTAAAAACATTTTAATTTTGTTTTACAACTTTTGTAAAAAAGTATGTTAACTTTAACTTCATATATCTCGGCAAATACTGCAGATATTGATATGATTTTTTTGGTATGTAATAGTAATTGTATCTAAACTATTCTATTGTAATTTGCTAGGTTAAAACGTCAATACTGAAAATATTGTTTTTTATTTAAAAGAAATCATAATATTAAAAAATTTTAATGAATATCGGTCCACAATAGCTCTCATATAAACACATCTTCCGAAAATCACTTTAACGTGCAGAAATCCTACGTTTCATATAACATGATTTCCTGAATATCCCTTTAAATGAACGGAAACAACTTTAGTATTAAATAAATCTATTTAAATTTGATTATTAAAGCCATATTTTTAATTTCAATACATTCGTCTAATAATGGACGCAGAGTGCACTTTTGAGGCCTTGTCTTTTGAAATATCTAAACAGCTATTTTTCATACTTTTTTTAAAGCGTTGACTTAAATAATTTTTTACGACTAGACGAATTGAAATAATTTAAAATAGTTTTAAACACATAATTTTAGAATATAATTTGTTTCCTATACTATGGAAACTTATCATAATATAGGAAGCAAAAAATCATAATCATTATTATAATTAATTAATATCTTTTTAACTTTAAAAGATATTCCAGTATGTTTTCCTTTTTTTTTTGACGAATTTTTTCTTAAAATTTAAAAATCATCGAAACCGGTTTTAATTTATAGATGTTATATGCTCCTAAAGCTTTTTGATAATAGTGATGAACATTTTTGCTAAAATTATAATATATATATTTAAAATATAGCCCTTAATGTTTTTACAAAATTATACATTTAACAAACTTTTATAACTGAAAACTTTAACTAAAATTCTATTAAAGCTTCTTTCTATAAACTAACGTTTTTTTCCACTTTCAAAAAGTAGTCATCATTTACAAAAGATTCAAAACAAAATAAAAATCACAAACACAAGAGAATGAAAGAGAATTTTTTTTTAGCAAAGAGCGCAAAAAAACAATTGATAATTTGTTTGATATTTGCTAAATCTATACAAAATATTTAAAGATTTTTCAAACAAGATTCCAAATTAATTTGCAAATTTAATTTTATTTTTAAAATTATTAACATTAATATAAATTTAAACATGTCGTTTTGTTAGCTAAGTTTAGGAATTAAAACAAAAAAAACTTCCCACAATTTTAAACATTTTATTCATATACACAAATAATGACGATTGTTCTACATAAATGGTCATTTAAAAAATAATAAAAAAAGAAACAAACCACAAAGAAATGTTTATAAAAATAGCAACAACAACAAATTTATATGAATGGTTTATAAATAAAAAAAAAATATATATTCAAACATATATTTAGTTTTATATTCTATTCATAAGTTTAAAGGCAATACCAGAAGCTATTTAAAGTAAAAGGGCTTATATGACAATTTTTTTCCTTTTTTTTTTTTTTTTTTGCAAACTGGTCTCACAAGGAATTTATAAAAACCTTGAATATGTGTAATAATATAACATAAGTTATAGTTTTTTTTTTTGCAGTATAAATTTATTAACAAAAAGACACTTAAGACCTTTAGTTTTATAATAGACCATTACACCTATACATACTTACATACATATGTAAGTACTTATGTATGTTAAATATGGAAACCCTGCCTTAAAAAGTCATTGTTAGATTTAGTTTTTTTTTTTATTTTATTTTACAAATTTTGCGCCAAAATGGTTTTACAATTTGTAAGCCATTATTAAAAGTTTAATAATATCTTTGATATTCTTTAATGACTCATAATATGTTGCTATTTTACTATTTTATCTAGCTTAACAATTTGCACACGTGCATTTATTTGTTTTAAGCGCAAATAACTAAATGCGTGGTAGTTCAATTTAAAGTTTACATTTGAAATAAATTTATGGTTTAACAAACAAATTTGGAAATAAACACATTTTTATAGTGTCATCACATTAATTAAATTGTGTTAATACTTGTGTTTGATTTGTTCTTTTAATAAGAAATGTGTGGGTTTGATATTAGTTTCTAAATAAGGAGATTATTATATGGCTTAATAAGTAATAAAGATGTAGAAAAACCCTAGATTGTTTTCAAATTAAAAAAACAAAAGACTTAACTAACATACATTGTTCTATAAATGTGTAAAATATATTAAAATAAAACAAAACTTTATAAAAAATTTAAAACAAATTAATTTATAAAACTCAAAAAAGAGTATCTTTGTAGTAATCAAAAACAAAAGACTTAAATAACGAACTTTTATTATTATTATTTTTTTTATTAAAAATATTATTAATTAAAAAATGTGTGAAAATTATTAAACGTGCAAAAAACTAAATGCAAATCATTTCATAAAGTTATTGAACTACAACTAAACACATATGTAAATATATAACATGTGTGTAAATGTATGTAAAACATAACATTCATATGTGGCGTCAAATAAATAAATGAATGAATGAACAACAAACCATATTGAGTCATTGCGAAAAATTCATGATTTTTTTTTTTTTTCTTTCTACTACAACAACAACATGTCTCTACTGACATATTAGATTTATGATCTGCTATGGTCGGTTAGAAAAATAAAATTATATTGTTTTTCAGCTAAAAACTTTTAATTTCATTATAAAGTTCTAGGAGTTACATTAAAGTAACAGAGAGAGCAGTCATAGATCAATAAATAAAAAACACAAACATATTTATGTATATAATTTAAATAAAACACGCCCTTCTTTTGTAGATTTCCAAGCAAATGACAAGTATTTGACATTTTCGTGTAAGTTGCTTTTTAACAAAGTTTGAATGGATTTAAATTTTATTTAATACATAAATAAAAATATGAATAATTTTCATATTTATTTTTTTAAATTAAGAAATATAATAAATAAATTATTGGCTTTTAGTGGTATTTAACCTGTGACCTTTCTATATTTAGCGTTTAGTTTTTTTCTTTTGATTTTAGGTTAAAAGTAAACTATTTCAATCACGTTTTAAGCCAACAAAACCTGCTTATATATTTTTTTATTATATTTAAAGTTAGAGGAGGTTTTAATTTTATTGATTTCTTTTAGAGTTTTTGATTGTTTTTTTTGATTTCTTTTAGAGTTTTTGATTGTTTTTTTACTTTCTGCATGCAAATATTTTTTTATTTATTTAAAAACGTGACTTTGGCAGAATGTTGTTTAAAGCCATCAAAATGTTGATTATGATTTAGAGATATTCTCAAAAATTAATTTAATAAAAGAAGAGGCAAAAATATCATAACTTCTCTATATAATAAATTTTTAAAACAGGAAAAATATTAGAGACTAAAGCATAGAGACTAGGCATAAAAGGAATATATTTTTTGGAAAATAATGTAGACTAACTACAATTCCGATTTTATCGCTGAAAATTATTTATTTTTAATAAAAATCGGCAAAAAATAAAAATATTAATGGTGAAAATTTAGTTTTTAGTTAAAATCGTATTTTAAATGGAAAATCGGACTTTAAGTGAAAAATCGTATTTTTTCGTTGAAAATCGTATTTTTGGTGGAAATTGTATTTTTAGTGAAAAAAATCAAATGAAAAATAAACTTTGCAAAAAAGTTTATTATTGATAAATGTGTGTTTTAATGCAGTGTTGCCACATTACGGGATATAACTCCAAATCGGAGAATTCATTTTTAATTTGGGAACAGATTTATTTAACGCGAGATTAGTGGATTTTTCCATTATATATATATTTTTTTTCTATTCATTTATATATTTCAAATTAAAAATAATAAAAAAATGTCGATGTTTTTATAGATATCGATAATCTTATTCATTTTATAGAAAATTACACTTTTTATAGAAAATGACCGATAAATTTTATTTTTCTGTATAAATTTTTTTCGATAAATTCACTTTTTTATAGAAAATTTTTGATAAATTCTTTTTCGATAAACTTTTCGATAAAAATTTACGATACTTTTTATAAGAAAACTTTCGATGAATTTTATTTTTATTGAAAAATTTCGATGTATAGAAAACTAGATAAATTTGTTGTTTTTTTATAGAAAAATTTCGACAGATTTTCTATATCGAAATTTTTCTATAAAAAAACAACAATAAAGAAAATCGAAAAATTTTATTTTTATAGAAAATATTCTTCGTTATAAAATGACGATAAATTCTCTTCTTTTTAATATAAATTTTTCGATAAATTTTCTTTTTATAGAAAATTTTCGATAAATTCTCTTTTTATAAAAAATTTACGATAAATAATTTTTTATAGTAAATCTTCGATAAATTCTCTCTTTATAGACAATTTACGATGAATTATCTTTTCATAGAAAATTTTCGATAAATTCTCTTTTTATAGACATTTTTCGATAACTTTTCATTCTTTATAGAGAATTTTCGATGACTTTTCATTCTTTATAGAAACTTTTCGATAACTTTTCATTATTAATAGAAAATTTTTGATAATTTTTCATTCTTTATAGAAAATTTTCGATAATTGTTCATTCTTTATAGAAACTTTTTGATAACTTTTCATTTTTAATAGAAAATTTTAGATAACTTTTTATTCTTTATAGAAAATTTTCGACTTTTCATTCTTTATACAAAATTTTCGATAACTATTTATTTTTTAAAGAAAATTTTCGATAACTTCATTCTTTATACTAAATTTTCGATAGATCTTTCTTTTTTTTTTTTATATAAAATATTTCATAAATTGTGCTTTTAAAATTTTTTATTTTTCTATAGAAAAATTTTTTAGAAAAAAAAAAATTATTTTTATAGAAAAGTTTCGATAAATTTTTCTCTTTTTATAGATTTTTTTTTTTTTTTAGAAAATATTTTATAAATTATTTTTATAATTTTTTATTTTTTAATAAAAATATTTTGGCGACGTAGTAGGTTGTTGAGTTGAGGTCTAGAGGCAAATCTTTTTTGACACTATTGTTTCTTTTTTCTCAAAATTTATACGCCCATTTTAATTACGATATCAACAGAAAGATGAATAACGGACTACAAACTAGAAATTTATAGTTCGTATATATGATTTATGACTTTTCAAAAGGATACTACAGAAATCACGATAAAAAAAACTGCTTATTTTAATATTAAATAAACCACTGTCAATTAACATTTTCTGTAAACTTTTGATGCTGTTAACAACTTTAACACGGCAATAGATTTTAATTTTAATAAACAAAATAATATTTCTTAAAAACCATAGCATACTTTCGAGGATTTCTAAATTAAATTACACCTTAATCTATAGCATACTTTAGTCATAAAAATATAATAAATTTAACACACACACCCCACACACTTACCTTATCATTAGACTCTTCCAATTCGAGTATTCTAAATTCTAATAATTCATTTTGTTCACGCAAGTCATTGGCCTCAGCCTCTAATTGATGCTCTTGATCCTCCAAATATTTAATGCGTTCCATTAATTGTGGTATTTTTGAGTTATTAGCACTCTGTTATAAAACATCGAAAAAAAAAAAAAAAAAAACATAAAAATACAATTAAAAATACATAAAACATGTTTTATTTTAGTTTTTGATTAATTTTACCTCCATGGCATTGGTTTCCAATTCTATTATTTGATCCTTGGCTATATTTAGTTCTTGTTTTAGCCCATCGTTTTGTTTTTGCAATAAGTCAACTTCTTTTTGTAACTTTTCAATATCATGTGTGTAGCTGCGCATCTGTAACAAAGCAAGAATATTTTATGATTAATTCCTTTAAACTTGTGGTAATATATTTGGAAAAAAAAAAAACTATTTTTATAACACATCTTGTTAAGATTCGTCTTTTTTATTCCTCTGTCTATAAATATACAAATGTATAAATTGCAACTTCTGGCATTTTGCTTAGCAGCCTTTAATAATGGCCATTACCATTATGAGTGTGAAACCACCTTCATTGCAAAACTTCGTTACAAGTAACAGACTTCTTTTTTATTATTTCTTTTTAAGACTAAAATTTTATTGTAATACGTTTGTCGGCAGCTATTATAAAAACCAAAATAATAAGAAGAAATAGCAGCATCTTAAATAAAGGATGTTTTAAAGTAACAAAAAACAAAAAAAGAGTTAAAAACAAAGAGACGAAAAATGTGTGTACATGTAGACTAGAAAAAAACATTTAGCAGTGGTAACTAAGTTACGCCTTTAGGTTTTGAACTTTTATCATTTGTTTTACCATCTTTACCAACTAAGTATTGCAGGCAGAGTTAGTTGTATTATAGCTATTGTTTTTGGCTGGCAGACAAAAAGGCAAAGACCTTAAAGCTATAGCTGCTACTACTACCTCTATGTAGAGCTGGCATTGTCACAAAAGGTCTCTATGACAGGAGTCTTAGGCTTATTGAAGTCTATCTACTTGGCAAACATACATACATATATACAAAAGAGTGTATTTTTGTATTAAAACATATACATAAATGCCAGGCCTTATATTAACAGACCATGTGTAGTATTATTGTATGCGCGGCCCTGAAATAATCGTGAGATTTTTCTTATTTTTCTTTATGTTTTTTTTTTTTAAGTTAACAATTGGATATAAATCGCATGTCTGCTAGTTTTCATTTCATTTCGTTTCGTATTTTATTTTATTTAAGTTAGTTTGCTAGTTTTGTTTATTATTATTTTATTTTATTATAAATATGTGTCATTGAGCCAAAAATGCATTGTCAATGTCTTAAAGCAAAGTCACTAAACTAATGTGCATATTTTTTTTTATTTGTTGCTATTTTTATTTAAGTACCTACTTTTTTTGGGTAAAAATAATAATAAATATTATTTCTTTTATAAATTGATTTATTAGCAAAAAAGTGAAATTGAATAGTATTTTTTTTTTTCTTATTTTATTTGATTTTAATAAGGTGCATTATTAATAAAGAAAATGAAAGATTTCATATATTGTTGGTGTAAAGAGAGGAAGGCAAAACAAAAGACTTAAGCAACAAACTTTACTGCTATGGTTAAAGGCCAAACAAATGAATATTATGTGGATTTTAAATAAGATCTACAAATATTTGGTAAAAGTAATCAAAGCAATTTATTGGGATTTTGAATTTATTAATTGGATATAGGTATGTAATCAATCAAAAAGTTTTAAGTTTTTATTAAACATTTTTTATTAGAGAAATGAAAGGTTGATGATTTTTTAAGTTTTAAATTGATTAATTGATTTCATATGTTAAATATTTGCTCCAGATATTTAATTATTAGGGAATATTCCATTTAAATTTAATGGTGCTTTTATTAATAAAATATAAAGTAAATATTTGTTCATTTTGGTTACTTATACGCACGTAATGGATGTAGTATGAATTCTTGAGTATATGTATTTGTCTTCATATTGTCTTAACAATTTCCAAAGGACTCTCAAAATTTTCAGTGATTCTCAAAGTACTGTTTCTCTATTAATGTAATGTATTTCTAATTCTATATTTACTGTTCTCTTTATTTATTTTTTAATGCGTTTTTGGAAGATGAAGAATTAAGCTTTTTTGCTGTATAATTTTAAGTACAGCATGCATCAATAAAAAAATTTACACATAAAAAAAAAAAATTGGCACATGTGCAAAACTAAAGACCATACACATGCGTATTTAGAACGAAATACGAAAAGATCTTCAAAGTCTCGAAAGTCATACAACTTTAAAAAATAATTATAAAATGCATTGACTTCATTATTTCTGTGTATAATTAAAAATTATGTCAGCTAGACAAAGAAGTTTATTTGAAAAAAAATAAAAACCATAGTTTTTCTGATTTTTAGAACTAAAGTAAAATTTTTTTAAAATTGGTTCTTGGAGAAACTATAAATATTTGATATCTATTTTAAATCCTGATACCTTAACGAAATTTTCATTATTATTGACTTTATTATTTGATATAGTAAAGAGTAGAAAAATTTAAGGCATTTGTAAAACGAATCCCACAATTCCGAAAAAAACCAACGAAAATACCAACAATTTTTATTTTATATAATTTTTCCTAGTTCATATCTATTGCAGGTTTGGAAAAAGCCTTTGGCAAACTCTTTGGAACACATTTAAGTATTCTAAACTTCATTCAGTTTGTAGAACAAGCCTTTAAGATATTAGAACATATAAGCTAAAGGTACAAATTTTGATTTAAAATATGTCAAATTCGGGAGGCTCTGTACATAGTTCTGTTGGGTGTTTGGGCTTGTTTTTAATTTTAAAATCATATCTATGAACATACCTTTCAGAAAAATGTAATGCGAAAAAAGAGTGTAGACATTTTTTCGATAAAAAAAAAAAAAAAAAAAAAAAAATTTATTTTTGGACTGAGAGATATTGACTTAAAGTTTTTTTATTCGATAAATAATTTTTTTCTTTATCTAATTGGCTAAAAGTTTCACAAAATCAGTCAAAAATATTGGGATATAGGAATGTATTATAAAAACTGGACCAAGATTTGAATTGAGAAAGTTTAAATTTCCAATTCAAATAACTTAAAAACTATAAAGGTATGTTCAAGGTAATATTTTACCAAAATAACGTAACCACTACATAAAATATTTTCTAACTTCTCCATTTTAATGGGAACATATTTTTAATTATCATTAATCATAGCTGATATTTTACCAGATCTTGTTTGACGCAGTTTTCTCTTAAAAAACATTTGCAAGATCAAACAACGTCAAAAAATTTTCTTGTAAAATTGTAAATTTGGTCAAATAGATATAAAAATAGATATAAAATCGGATAAGAAACAGAAATTTTTAAAATATAATTTTTTTTTAAATAGTGACCCATTTTTTCCCAGAACAATTTATATTGCAATTTTTAGCAAACATAATATATTTTTTTTATATTAGAGGGAGAAAAAAATTTAAAGGGTAGAATTTTTTCAAAAAAACATCCTAAAATTGCATTTGCATTATGTATACATTTTTAAATTATAATATTATTTTTAAATTATTACATTAAAAGAGGATATACTCATCTTCTACATGCAGTTTAAATCATTAAAATCCGTTAACAACTTTTAGAGTTATTGATCTTTAAAGTTGGACACTTTTCCGATTTTTTGATTTTTCGAAAAATTAAAATCGTGTAAATTCGCGAATTTTTTAAAATTAAAAAAAAAATAAAAATGGAAAATTTTGTTAAAGGCTATGGGTACCAAATATAAACAAAATCGGATGACCCTCCGTAAAAAAGTGGAATTTTTTATAAATCTCTCATGGAATGGACGATATATATGTATATTTTTTAATCTTGTATTCTTTGAATCTTTGAAGTTCTTTTGAGCTCCTATAGGAAACTGATTACTATGTTATATTAGACATAGTATCTAGTTTTATGCATCTGTCGATTTTTTCATATGAAAAAATTACTAAAAACATTTAAGAAATAAAATTTTTACATATTTTTCGAGTTTAACTGCAATTTTTCATTAGTTTTTCTATAGAAGCATATACAATGGTGCAATAGTTTTTTAAGAAATTTTTGTTTTAAATATAATAATAATAAACGTTTCATAATTTGTTCCTCTTTTTTTGGCCTCAGAAAGTATGCTTGAAATAAAATATGATATAAAATATTTGGTCTTTAAATATATGAAGAGTTTATTGGTAAACTTAATCAATTTTGGAAAAGATAAGAATATGAATTTAAAAATTTTGACTAAGTCATCACCAGGGCAACCAAAAATATTCAAAATCATATTTTTCTATAGCTTTAAATGCTTCAAATGATTGATCCGCTAGGATCAATCAAAAGCAAAATCCAGAAACACTATCTCGAAAAGGTGAAAAATAGATGACGAAATCTGGACAAATGTAGAGTCGCGTAGGAAACGTGGCCTACCTACAACGAAAAACGCTCAACGCAACTCATAGGCTACAAACGCAAAGACATTTTAAAACGAATAGCATTGTTCACACGTCATTGGACGATCGGGAAACTTGCATATAGACTTGGTATCCTATACAATGAATACTGCCGTAGTTGTGGCAATCGCGAAAGAGAGGAGACAGTACATCATCTTCTATGTGAGTGCCCAGCCTCGAACGCAATCAGACATAAATTTCTGGGAAGGTAAAAATTAGACAACCTCTTTGAGATATCTGACATTAGACTCAGTGACATTATTAAATATCTCAATTCCACTGGCTGGATCAAATTAATTTATGTTCTCATTTCTCTTCCTTACAATTTTATTTCATTACAGACTCAATCCAACACACTCACCTGGCGAGTAGTTTGGTCACATCAAAATGGAATCTAACGAATTTAATTGATTGCTCGTACGTTTACGGGCTACCACGTTAACCAACCAACAATAGCTTCAGATGGACCAAACTGTTAGTTATTTATCCATTTCAGACAATTTTTGGAATTTTAGCATATTTTGCACATTTTAGACATAACAGCAAATTTTGGTCATAATAGCATATTTCTGCATACTTTGGATACAATTGTATACGATTGATAAATATAAATTCAAATTGTTATATAACTTATATAAATATTTTATAAAAAAAAAAAAATTAAGTTCCTTTCCTATAGAAATCAAAAGACTTAAACAACAAACTCATTATTTTAATGAAATCAAAACTCCAGCAAAAAAAACTAAATTCTTTAACAAAACTTTCATTTTCTTTTCAATATCATCCAACAAGTAAAAACATTAATATCAAATAACACTTACCGTTTGCCATATATCTGTTGGTTCTTCACCATTCGCTGGTGGTTGAGGACTTATACTGGTAGGTGCGGAGGATAAAGCTGAATCGGAATCCGAATGATTATTGTGATTATGATGATGGTGATGATGATGTCGATGGAGATGATGATCATGATTTTCTTTAGCATCTTGTATGGCTTTATTTTGTAAATGCTGTGTTAATTCTTGTGTTATATGTTGTTCATCAAAATGATCTATTTCATCGCATGTTATTAAAGCTGCTGCTGTTGTTGTTGTTGCTGTTGTTTCAATGGGTTCTGTTTGTGTTGTTGCTGTAGCAAACATTTTCACCGAGGAATCTGTTAAGGATGGATTGATGTCGCTTGTAGTTTGTGTTGCCGTTGTTAATAATAAAGGTTTCTTATGTAACATATTTAGGCAACACTTGTGACCATCATCATTATGGTGGGCATCCAATTCAGGTATTTCCAGGGCATTTAAATGTTTGTGTATAATAGTTATGGTATTTTGATTGTTATTTTCAATAATTTCGGCTGATTTTTCATTAACATTATTATTATTGTGATGAGTATTGAGTATTTTAGTTGATTTTTGTAGATTCGTTGTGACATTTTTTGTATTATTTATCAGCTCAATATTCTTGAGTTTGGAAATCTAGAAAGAAACATTAGAAAATATTTGAAAAATTAATTATAGTAAAAAGATGTTGTTTAAGTAATTAATTTATAATTAAAAAATATTTTAGTTTTATAAAATTTATAGGCGGCCTTGTTTTAAAACCTATTTTAAGTGATGATTACTAAATAGTTTTTGTTGAAACTTAATTAGAGAGTGTAAAATAAAACAAGCTACCTTAATTGAGCAAAAATTTCATTCATTAATATAAAAAAACTCCCACAAAGTAATTTAACTTTTTTATATATAATTTTTTAAAGTTTTGTTTCGTTATTTATGAAATTGTTTGATAGTAGCTAAAAACCTATAAACCCCCACATTAAATTTTAAATTATTTCAAATTCATTTTATTTTTAAAGCTTTTTTAAAATTCTTTATATAGCTGTCAATTTTCTTGTTAAACTTTAACAAAAATTAGCAAAATCATTTAATATAACACTGACTTGTAATGACACTTTTTAGACAGATTGACCGAAAAAAAATCTAACAACTGGACAGACAGACTGACAAAAAAACATAATTATTATGAGGTGTTAAATTATGTTACAATAAACAGCAATTATTTGCTCTACTTTATGTGCTTTTTCTAACCACTTTTTGTTTCTTTTTTCATTTATAAAATATTTTCTGACATTTTTAACATTTTATTCTCTTGATTTGTGCTAAAACACATATGTCTGTTAATGTTGACCTTAATAGGGCTAAATAATATTTACAACAATGGCAACAATAAACAAAATAACATTAGTAACAAATAATAATAGAGATTTTACTTTAAACAGTTAAAAAAAAAACAAATTGAAGTGCCAAATGTAATAAAAAAAAAATGATAATGAAAGAAATGCGTTAAATACAAATAATAGACCTAAAAATTTAATTTAAAAAAACGAACTTTTATTTGCTTAATTAAGCCACAACAATTTCAATGTAATAAAAAAAGAAGTTTAATGGAAATATTTTCTAAATCTTAAAAAAAAAAAGAAACTTTGTTTGGTATTAAAATAAATATTTCTTCTTTGTACTCTGGTTTCAATAGTAAAACCTTAGCAAATTATAAGTATTTTTTTCTAAGCAATTAAAGACATTAATAATATATATTATTGTTGTTCTAATTTTCTTTATACATATGTACATATATTTTATTTTAGTTTTTTTGTTATATATTTTTATTTAAGACGGCTTTTGCTCTTATTTTTTATTTTTGTTTGTTTAACTTTAACTTTTGATTTGTTGTATTTTGATATAGATATTCTTTTCAGTGTTAATGTGTGACAGGTTAGTAAACCAGTCTCACATAATATTACTCTAGATAAAGTTGTTAAATCGAAGATCAAACAGGCAACAAGCAGACATAATAACACCAGCATCAACATTACTTTGTATTACCATCTAGTAGTTTATTAAGAGTTTGAATTAAAAATGTAAGAAATAATAACAAACTTACTTACATACTGGCATACGTTTCTTGGTAATAAAATTTACTACTAAGTTTTAGTTAATATCATAAAGTCACGATAAAATAAATAGACAAACTCAACGTACTTGTCTAGAGCAATATCAAATGTTATTTTCGTTAGACACTCATAAAAAGAGTTCTAATTTTAGTTTAATGTTAATGCGAAAAATCTTTGTTTAGTATTAATAAAGTTTTATTTAAGCTTTAATACTAAAAAGGGGATAAAAGTTAAAATTTTGCTTTCTTTAAATATTATTTTGATATAATTTTAATTGAAAATATTTGTTCAATGAAAGAAAGTTTTAGTTATAATTGAGCCTTTAAAAAAAATAAATATATGAAGTTTAACCTTAAGCTTAATTAATATTAAGCTTTTAGCTCACAAACTCAACGTATTTGTCTAAAGTAATATCATATTGTCTTTTTATTAGGCTCCCATAAAAACTGTTCTTATCCTAATTTAATAATAATGAAAAAGAGCTTTGCTTAGTATTAATAAAGCTTTGTTTAAGCGTTAATACCAAAAAAAGTTGCAAAGTCTAATTTTTTCTTTTTTCAATTATTATTTTGATATAATTTTAAATGAAAAAAAATATTGGTAATAATTTATATTTTTATTAAAAAAGAATTAAAATTAAACTTTAAGATTAATAAATATTAAGCTTTATTATTTATTAAGCTTATCTAGAATGAAAAATTCGTTTTGACAATTTATATAGAAAACAATAACAAAATTTAAAATTTTTTTGTTGTTTTATAACACATTTTGTCGAAACGAATCTTTTGTTCGATATAGAGAAACTATTTTAGAAAAGTTTTTTTTAACAAGTTTAATAGACATACTTTTGTAGTGCAGTATCAAATATTATTTGTTATAGGCGTCTACGCTTGCTAAATAGCTCTAATTTTATTTTAGCGTTACATAAAAGTGCTTTATTTAAGCCTTTATACCAAAAAGGGGCTTAAGTTCAAGGTTTGTTGTATTTTAATATCTGAAGTGCATTTTATAAGTGTATATATTTTTTTAGAAAAAGTTTTATTTATTACTAAAAGATATTCTGTAATAATTGAGCTTTCTATTAAAAGAAGATAATGAACTTAAAGCTTAATAAATATAAAGCTTCTAACCTTTAATATTTTTTTAGTATGATTAAGTTTTTTTAAAACTTAGTAAATATTAAGATTTTAGTTTTACACCAGTTTTTAATGAAAGCTTTTTTGAAATAATTTCAATAAATTTATTTCAACATTAACTTCAAAAATTTAAAGAGATTCCAATTGAACTTTAAGCTCATTAAATATTAAGCTTCTAATGTTAACTCAATTTTTTTTTTTTTTTTTTTTCAATAAAATCTTACTTAAAATAAATTTAATTTTAATCTACATTTTTCTTCAAGAGTAACTTCAAAAATTAAAACATTTTTATTAAAAAGGGATTTATATTGAACTTTAAGTTAAATAAATATTAATCTTTTAGTTTTACCACAAATTTTAAAATAAAAACTTTTTTTAAATATTTCAATTTTAAGCTAAATTTCATACGAGAGTAACTTCAAAAATTTAACTTAAAGCTTATTAAATATTATACTTCTAATGTTAACTCAATTTTTAATTAAAGCTTTCTTTCTTTTTTGAACTTTTTCTAAAAAGTGGTTGAAATTGAACTTAATGTTTAAAATAAGCTTTTAATTTAAAACTGTTGCATATTGCATATACAATTTGTCGGTTGAGACTTGCAACACACATTGTACGTAAATATGAAATTACAATAAACTTTTGCTGTGGATTATTTTCTAACATTTTTCTTCGAGTGTAACTTCAAAAATTATTCTGTATTTTTTATCTAAATCTATAGGCACATGTCATTATTATTATACTGAAAGATACAAAAAACTAAACTAAATAACACAAATATTCATGAAATTATTTTAAAAATTTGCATTTTGTATTTTAAACTAATACAAACAAAAACGCAACTACAGACATAATTAAAGTTTAAAATAATTTATTAAAATATAATTTTTTTAATATTTACGCAGTTTATACGCATTTTTTTGCAATTTTTTCAATATAAATTGAAAGTTGTTTTTAATTTTTAAACATAAATCTTAAACGGAATACCTTGACATTAATCTTAAGAACTCTAAGAACAGACAAAAATTAATATTTGTTCTTTTACAAATATTTAATATAATATATAATTTTAAATAAAATAACAAAGAAAAATCAATAAAAATCTATTATTATAAAGTTCCTTCTTTTATTTCTATATCTATTTTTAGCTATAAATTAAATATTGCTAAATCATTATTATCACTTGACTTATGATCATCACCTCACGTTGCATGTTAATTATTTACAATTCATTTACAAGTAAGTAATTCTTTATTTAACTAAAAATGTCTGTTACTAGTTAAAACTTCAATTTATGATTATTTTTATAGCTAGTTGTTTACATAATCAATCAATAGCAGATGAAGTTTTAAAGGCAGCTGGTTATTTAACACACATACACCCAATGAGATTTTAAATGTTTCTTTATCATTTTAAAAGTGATGAAATGGGAAAAAGAAGAAAAAACTTAAAAATTTTTATATTAAAGTATGTCAATATCTATGTATTTAATGTTTTATTTATATAAAATTTATTTAAGCAACATGTTTTTAATTATTCAAAACAAAAGATAAATAAAAATTATAAATTTAATCAATTTTATAGTTAAATTATATTATTATTTATTTTTTAATCATTTTTTTTTTTTTTTTTAATTAAGGGCTTTATAATTTAGCATTTTTTATAGTTAATTTTGATTAAAATATTTAATGGTTCATTAAATCAACAATTAAGTTGAAACAGACTTATTATACAATTTATACAATATTGCATTAAGCTTATGGGAATATACAAAAAAAAAACACCATGATCATCTTAAGTTTTATATTTAGTTATTAAATTAATATATTAATTTCTAATAATATTTTAAAATAATATTTTTTTTTTTTATATTATATTTGCAGCTTAAAAGCTATTAAAGTTGCTCCTCTATTCCCTATTTCATAAATCATAATGTTAATGTCTTTGTTTGTTAGTATTTTTTGTTATTGTGATTTTTCTTAAATCTGCTTAAATTGTCTAACAATACTTTCAATCATTTAAAATCTTTTTTTGTTTAATTTTAGTTTTTCATCTTCTTATTCATGCATACATAATATTTTGCTCTTTTATGTTTTTTAAGTTTAGTTTTTTCTTTGCAAATTTCCTTTCAAATTGTTGCATATTGCATATACAATTTGCCGGTTGAGACTTGCAACAGACATTGTACGTAAATATGAATTTACAATAAACTGTTGCTGTGGTTTATTTTCTTACATTTTTTTTTTATACAATTTTCATGTTGCAATCGATGACAGCAATATTGATGCCTACGCAGGTATTGATATAATTTAGTAATGCATCGTATGTATCTTTAAATGTTATATTGTATAACGAAACTATGTACAAAAAAAAAAAAAAAAAAAAAATAGAATTGATTAAGGAAAAAGGGCCTTTAAGAAAAGCAGAGAAAAAATAATATTTATGAAGAGGAAATTTTGAGAAAATTTTTGAATAGAATTGAATGGATTCTGATTTAAAATAGGAAACATAAAGAAAATACAATTTTAAAGAAATTTTTAAAGAATTTCAGAATGGAATTTTTCTGAATTTTGATTTAAAATATAAATTTTTAATGCATAATAATAAAACACACTTTGTTCATATACTAATTAAAAGCAAATTTTCATTAGACTTGTACTTAAACTAATTTATGAGTATATGGGAACATTTTTTGTTTTGCAAAAAGTATAAAAAATTTGTTTATTATTATTTTTAGTTGTATTCATTTTGGTTCTTATTAAATTTTGAAGATCAAAATTTCTTTATTATTTTATGCTTAAGATTATTAAAATTTTCGAAACATTTTTAACGTAATACCAGGCTGAATTTGCAATAGCTGGTGGGAAACTGAATACCAATTTGTAAATTTGATTTTTTAAATTTAAAATGTTAATTTTCTCAGTTTTTCAATTTTCAAGTTTTATACCATCAAAAAGATAGGGGGTATATTAATTTCATCGAAGGAATCATATAAGACCACATAAAGTATATATTTTCTGGGGCCTGGTTGGATTCTGAGTCGATCTAGCTATGTCCGTCCGTCTGTCTGTTGAAAGCAGGATAGAGCTCGAACGGTACAACCTAGAGGGACGAATTTTAGCTCAAATATTTATCTTATATAAAATTTGTTTGGTATTGAAAATGAGAAAAATTGGTTAATAAACAAAAAGGTTATGGGCAAATCATTTTATTTTTTAATTATATTTGTTGATTTTAAATTTTAAATTTCAATTTTGAATTTTTAACTTTATATTTTTAATTATATTTATTGATATTTAATTTTGAATTTAAAATTTTCAATATTGAATTTTTAATTTCGAATTTTGAAATTTTAATTTAAAATTTTCAATATTGAATTTTGATCTTTTAATTTCGAATTTTGAAATTTTAGTTTGTTTTTTGAATTTCGAGTTTTGAATTCTATATTTTAAGTTTTAATTTTTAAATTTAAATTTTGAATTTTTAACTTTAAATTTCGAATTTTAATTATTAATTTTTATTTTTTATATTTTTGATTTTCAATTCTAAAGTTTAAATTTTGAATTTTAAAATTAAAGTTAAATTTTTTAGTTAATGATTTTTAAATATTTTTTTATATTTTTAATTTAAATTTTTTATTTTGATTTTTGAGTTTTAAATTTTTTCTTTTTCACTTTTAAATTTGAAATGTTTATTTTTGATCTTTTATTTTTAGTTTCAAATTTCTGATTTTTAATTTCTAATTTTTGCTTTTTAAATTTTTCTAATAAATTTTCAATTTTAAATTATCGATTTTTGTTTTTTATTATACATATTTGTTGATTTTTTATTTATAATTTAAAATTTTTAATTCTTAATTTTTAGTTTTTAATTTAATAATATTAAATTTTGAATTTTGCATTTAACTTTTCTCCTAAAATTTAAATTTCGATTTTTAAAAACATAATAATTACCAAGTTTTTTGCTTAAGTCTTTTTTAAACAACAAAAACGTAATTGAGGATTAAAAGTTTTTCGTTTTAACACAACAAATACTATTTAAAGAGAGTAAGCTAAGCATTAAAGTTCTTTGCTTAAGTCTTTTATAGTGTAATGAGGGAGAGGCAAATAATAAAGTTAGTAGCTTAAGAGCCCAAACACAACCTAGCGGATTATTTTTTTATATGAAGATTTGGCAACTAAAACTGCACAGCGAAATCCGCTGGAAATTAAAATCTATTTTAGTTTCACAACGGATTCTCGAAAGCTCTCATTTTCTCCCTCTCTGTCAGTGTTACCGTTGTTGCAAAATTAATCACATAAGTTTACATTAAATTTATATAAGAAAAAAAGAGATAAATAGATTTGCCTTATATTTTTTATGTATGGAATTTAAGAGAGGAAGATAAATAGTTTTTTATATATGTAGTTTTGTTGTTGTTAAACACAAAAAATATAAAGAAACAAAAACAAAATGTATATGAAATCCGCTACTGAACGCCGTCTTCATTTAATTTGCAATTTTCTCTTATAGCGGAAAACAACATTGAAATCCGTTTGGTTGTGTTTGGGCTCTAAGTCTTTAGAAGAGGATTAGAAATAAGAGCGAGTATTAATAAATAAAATACAGAAAAAACAAAACAAAGTTCCTGTCTTAAGTCTTTTATATTCATAAACAAAACAAAGGAGTTTGATTAAGCTTTTAGCTTAAGTCTTTTCATAAAAAACAATAAAATCTAAAAGAGGTACTATTAACAACTAACAAAATCAAGTTTGTCAACATAATTGTTGTTTTAAACAATATTTTATATTATTTATTCTATAATTAGTTTTCAGAGAAACACACAAAAAAATAACAAAGAAGAAAACAAATAAAAAAAATAAAAAAAATACCAAAAAATACCAGTTGCTTAAAATTTTGCATTTGAATTCAACTCATTAAAGCATTAAAATGTTCTGTTATTTTATGATGTTTAACAGACATGTGTATGCATGTTGTATGTTTATTTTTATTACATATTATTGTTGGATTTTCTTTCATGGTTTTTTTTTTTTTTAACCAAGTAATAAAACAATAAATTTTCTTACATACACACACCCTAACAAAATGCCTAAAAACTTTAACCAAAATAAACATTGTAAAGAAAACCTTTTTTAAGCTTCGTTAAACAAATGATTGATGACAACAAACAATACAAAAGATTTTAAATTTGAAATGCATTTTTTGTGTAGATAAATAAAATCTATTACATACTCATGTATTACTTACATATGTACATGTGTATTTATGTGTGTATGCCTTAACACTAATATCAATGGGTTATCGAAATATTCAACTACAAACTAATAAAAAAAAATTAAACAAACAAATCATGTTAACAAATAAAGGAAATTACTTACTTTATTAACCAAATACGATTAAAAACAAGTACAAGATAGCTTGAAAATATTTCTAACTTACTAAACTTTATATTCATATATATTTTACATTTTATATCTTAAAATGTTATAAAGTACTATTTTATTTATTTTTATCATGTGAAAATATTAACGCATAAGTGGCATGTTTCATAATTGTATTTAAAATAATATAAACAGAAGAAAAAATAAATAAAAAACAAAATTTATTCAAGAAATTGTGTTGCATGTTATTAATATTAAGTTGGAATTGTTGCAAGAAATGTAAAAAATTATTTGCAAATATGTTTTCCGGCATAGATACGAATAATGTTAAAAGAAATGCTATTTTTGTTGTTGCACCTATTTTCTTTCTTTTAGTATTGTTTTTTAATAATTATAATTTAATAATTTTTATATAGCAATGAGTGCCAGTTAATAATAATAATAATGATAATAAAAAGAGGTTAAATTTTCATTAATTCACACTGCATATTTTTATGAAACTATAAATTAAACATGCAGTTTGTAGATAAGTTGTTGTATGAAAGAAAGTTGCTGCAAAATTCAAATGTAAACATATTAAAAATTGTTGATAAACTATACAACAACTACAATATGTAAGCACTTTTATGAACACACCTTTCGTTTGTTAAGTTGTATAAGTAGCTATTTATGTGTCTAGAGTTGTTTATTTAAAATTAATAATTAATATTTTTTTAAATATTAAATTGTCATAAATTTTTTCACATACATAGATAAAGTTAATTAAATTTTATTTTTTTCACTTTTATTTCTCTATTTTTGTAAATTGTTGAAATAAATTTTCCAATGAAAATTATTTCAAAAAATATTTACATTGATTAAATAAAATCTTTGGTATTTGATTTTGACCTTTCCCACTGACATAGTGAAATTATAATTTTCTCATACTACTACACTATTAAGTGTAAATATTTATTCATTATTTTCTATAATTTCTTTTCATTCAATATGTCTTTTGAATTTTCTTATTGTGTTAGTATGTAGGTACTTTAAAATTTGCAAATGAAGATTTTTATCTTATAGGTTTCATGTTAGTTTATGTGTTTTCTTTAATTTTCATCTAAAGTCAATAAACTTTAGTTGTACACACCAAGAGCAAATACACGAGTTGTAAATGTAAAGAAAAAACTTGGCAAACATCCAATCAGGAATTAAGTATGATTATTTGCAATGACACTGTGCACCACCAATGAATGCTTCACACTTAGCCTGAGCACTTTTTGAAATTTTAGAAAACAAACAAAAATAACAAAAAAAAAAAAAAAAGTAAATAACATTGGCATTTACTTGAAAATAGTAAACTTAGACAATTTCACTTAGCGGGTGCACATTGTCTGTTGACAGAAGTTTAAACCGAAAATAACAAACATAAGTTTTATGAATTTTTTTGGGGTATGGCAGAGAAAAGTTTTATTATTAACTTTAATGTAAGCATAAGAGCTAATAAAATTGTATATAAATTATAAATAAACATTATAAATATGAATTTATTTCTGTATTTACTATTTTTAACAATTGCTAATTATTAATTTTATTTTAAAATTCATTTTATTATATTAATCATTTTATTAAAACCCCTTGTTAACTTTAACAAGCTACTATATTTTAAATTCTCAACAAGACAAAAAACGCATTTTGTTTTTTAGACAAACCAGCAAAACTCAAATATAATCTAAATTCAAAATAAACTCTTAAAGACAACAGGTTTTGCTATTGTTACTTCTGTATTCTTGTTTTATAGCAAAAACAACAACAAAAAATCGCAAGTTTAAATAAAATTTTTAGCCAATTTAAACAATGTGTTTAGATCAACTTAAAAAAACGTGACTTTATTTAAAATAAAATAAAAACAGTCAAGTTAAAAAAAAAAAACAAAACAGCCACACTTAATAGTTAACAAAACGAAACAAATCAAAAATAGTAACAATGTCAAAGTTAAAATTTAAAATAAATATTTGAATGATTTTAAATTTATATTTGTGTAAACTTATATTTATTTAAAGCTACACAGACATCATTAAATAATTAAACCTTCAAAAGGAAATTAAAAAAAAAATAAAAACATATAATAGAATTAAACATAGTTTGATTAATGATGTCAAGTTATTGTTACAATTAAGGGTCGTTTAAGATTTATTCATAAAAATGTAGGCCTTTTTATAAAAGAAGAAATAACATTAAAATGTTGCAAATAACGCATTGGCCGAGATATTGATAATTTAGCTGGATAAAAGTCAGTTTTTGGATTATTAATTTTTATTAAAATTATGTTATATAACTTTATATTGACTACAAAAAATACAAAAACTAAAGGAAAAATAATTTTAGGCTTTCAGAACTCAAAGTATTGAAAATATATTATCTTTAGATAATCATAACTTTTTGTAGGAATCAAACTTTTGAGTCAATCTTTTTTTACTTATAAAAAATTGTATTTGAATATATCATCCAGTTTAAAAATTTAATAAAAAGATAAGGATTTTTTAATAAAATATAATGAAATTGGATCCTTTTAAAAAGGATTATTTGCAGTTCAGTTTTAATACTCAGTATTAAAAAAGATAGTAGGTACATATACATATTAGGTTTGCAATTCCATAAGTGACATGTCGAAATAATATAAAATCCAAAACCCCAGAAATTATATTTAATCTGGGTTCTAGTCCTAATCTAAGACGATCTAGCAATGTCCGTCTATCTGTCTGTCTGTTTAAAGGACAAGCGAAATTTGGCTTAAATATGCTTATCTCGTATATAAGGTTTATTTGGTATTGAAAAAGAGCAAAATCGATCAATAAAGGAATAAATCGAACAAATTTCCATCAAATATGAACCGAAAAGAAATTAATTTACTTTATGAATTTGGAAGAGCTTAAGGATGTTTTGAAAAGTATAAGGAGTTTTTCTTTAAAAAATATATTTTTATTTGTTAAAAAGAGTTGCCAAAATTGATTTAAATAATTAAATTTTTTTCATAAAAACTACATTTTTTTTTATTATTAAACGGTATATATGAAATTTTTTTCATTATCGACCAGTTCTAGATGTAGGATACACACCTAAATCAATTTAAAATGTTCTTATTAACCATTTATGGAGCCTTGTCTTTCGAAATATGTAAAGTTATTTGTTTTATTAACGAAACTTTGAGAAAAAATTAAAGAATAATACTATATTTTTGTAAAAAATAACCATACCTTCAGAGTGCTGACTTTAAACATTATTCACTTCTTGACAAATCAAAAATCAAAAACTTTTTCATTATTATATTTCGGAATCTATTAAAAATTACAGAATGTTTTTAAAAAATATTTGCCTTATATACCTCACGACTAATTACCGAATAACGAATTATGTAAGTCGAGGCAAAAAGAAATATCACAAATTAAAAAATTAAGCATAAATATCTTTTTAACTCTAAGTGATAATTTACCTTTATCGCCAGGCACTTTACATATGTATAAAAATATTTGCAATCGAACTTGATTTGTAAAAGTTGAGGTTTTCTGAAACTTTTACATATTCAAGGTAGTCAACTTCGACACCCTCTAGCTTATCTCGTGTTAATACAGGGTGACTACAAGTTAACTTTTCTGAAATCTTAGATCCTCCTGCACCACTTCCCCATACAATTCAATTCGTTCCGACCAATAGTTTAGCAGATACAGAATTATTACCAAAAAATTTGCGTTTGGCCAAACAACGCGTAGGGCTCAGACAATTTATTAGTTATGTACTAATTATTTTAAATAATAAAAGAACTGTCAATTTTGATAAACATGATCATTAACTTTTAATTAAATAAATATTTTTTTACTAAATGAGGTTGCACCATATATTCCTACATATATCGAAAATAAATTGTCTGATTTGGTTTAATAAAATACCCAAAAACAAAAAAAAAAAAAAAAAAAAACAAATATATAATTAAAATTGCCTCTACATTTATATACATTTTTAATCTGCTCAATAGTTTTGGAGATATTAAAAAAATGCTTTAAAAAAATAAAATTTCTAAAAAAATTAAAAAATAGAAAAAAACTAAAATTTTTATTAAAAAAAAAAAAAAAAAAAAATCATTTGTCATATAAAAGACAAAAAAATTATATTTTTCTTCTTTATTATAAAGTAAAATCCAATTAAATGCCTTGTGATTACCAAAAATTCCAAATTTGTCATCGACTAAAAGAAAAATGTCACAAAAACGATACAAATACTATTTATAATACACAACCAAATAGCTCTTAATATATTATAATATATTTTAAAACAACAACAACTGCAACAATGTTGTAATCATATAATTTGTAATACCAAATATGAACTATTACCACATACACACATGTATTTATTATTTATATTAACATTTAATTTCATTACTCTAATAAACCTACAAATTTATTAACATTTTCCAAATAATTTCTTTAATCAATTTACAACACTTTAATTGAAAATTGTGTAACATTACTCTAGCTCTAAAATACTCAAATTTATTTTAAATAAAAAAAACTGAATCTTCAAATTTCATTACAAATTTTGTTTAACTAAGAAAAAAAGTGAAAGTCTTTAGTTAAATTAATATGTAATGATGTTGCAACCCAAAAACTAATATAAAAAAAAACTGCAGCATATATTAGTTTCTACCATAAGATGCGTTAGTTAGATCCATATTTGTTAGTAAATATTTCAAAATACCAAACACCAACAAAACATCAGACACTAACTGACTCACTTACATATACAAGATAAATAAAGATAAACATTATAAATAAATAAATAATTTGTTAACAAACTCTGTCAATAAACTTTACTACAAAAGTAAAGAAAACTTAACAAATAAAGAAAATGTATTTGTTTATTTTATTATTTATTATTTAGCATTTTTTTTTTGAAAAGGAGACTTTTCAAGCAGGAAAACTAAAAGGCTAGTTTTTTTCTAATTAAGTAAAGACCTATTAAATAAAATAAATTCCTAATAAAGTGTTAAAAATTGTTAACAAATAATAAGCAAATGTATAATTTAATCAGGCACGCTCTCCTCACTTATGCACACACATACACACAAAGACCACACACTATAAATGGTTAAATGATCAATTATTTTATGTTTAAAACTCCTTTAACTAAAAGTTGATTGAAATACCCAGACCATATCAATAAAACCTCAAATGACACCTTTTTTAAAAGATTGTGTAATATTTTGTAAAATAATAAGAAAAAATTTTATACATTTTTAACAAAATTGTTAAGAGTTTTTGTCTTTTTTAACAATTTCCCCAAATGATTTATGTTGCAACATTTTTTTTTTCTTGTGTAAATACTTTCTTCTTTAAAACACTTTCAATTTTTTCTTTCAACAATGTATCACTTTTTTCTACATTTTTAAACAATTAAATTTTTTACTATTATCTTTATTTGTAGTTGCTTTTGTCTACCTACCATCATTCATTTGTTTATTCTAATTGCAGTATATTTTAAAAATATGACGGTTGGCTCAGCTTCTTGAAATTTTTAGTTTTTAATTTATTTTTAAGTTTTTTTTATTATTATTATTTTGTCTGTTTTTGGTTAAGCTTTTTATAGGTGTTAATAAAGCCATCATTTGTGTTTGATATATAAACATTTTTAACATGTTGTTAACAACCAAATTTTTAATGTTTATTTAATTTGCCAACTACTTCAATTAACCAACCAACCAACAAACCGCTATTTAAGCAAAAGTATCTACTGCAAATTTAAAGGAAATGTTTATAACTTTCATTAAAATGAGAAAATATGTTTACACTAGATACATAAATATAGCAATATATAATATTTTAGATCATTAATTTACTCTACTTATTAACTAATACATTGAAGATATTTTATTTCATAAACATAACACAGAATTACATCAATATATAAAAATATTTCAATAAAACAAAGAATTTTTATTAAATAAGTAAATATATTTGTCAATCTGGGAAAAATATTACGTTGAATTAATTAAATATTTTCATTGAATATAAAGTTTTAAATTAAATTTAATTTCTTTCAATTTAATACCTTTAAATTTTTTCCATTTCTTATTAAAGGTTTAATTAATATATTACTCTTTTTATTAATTTGAGGTAAATTTACATTAACGTAATGAAAATTTGTATAACACATTAAAATTGGAAAATATATTTACATTAAATTAATAGATATGTACAGCATAAGCTTTATAGGATAACATTTCAGATCAAATGTTAATTTATTTAATTCTATTTCTTTTTTTTTTAAGATTTCTATGAAACAAAAACATTTTTTAATTAAAATAAATTTATCTAAACAAAATTTATGTTAAGTCAATATTGAAAAAAGTTTTCATTCAAATAACAAATAATGTCAGTTATAAAATTATATAATTTATTTTGCAGCTTAAAGAAATTCTAAAGTCTTTAGTTTAATCTAGTATATCCACTATTTCTATTGCTTAAGTACTCCTGTTGTAAATTTAAATATCACTGATGTTAATTTAATATTTATTAATGGACAAAATACATAGAAAAATATGGCCAATTAAAGGATTTATTAAACATAACAATTATTCCAATTGCTTTTTAATTACATCAACTATTTAATTGTAAAAATTTAAATTTATAATAATCTTAATTAACAATTAAACAATTTATTATTATTATTATTATTATTATTATTATTATTATTATTATTATTATTATGGTATTAAGTAATCAAATATAGAAAAATATATTTGTATGTAAAAGTTTAATAAACTATTTTTAATAGGTTTAATTTTAATAAAAAAAAATATTACTTTTTCGTAAAATTTGAATTGTATTACAGTTGCTCTACGAACTAGTCATTCAGAGGCTCTGAATATTATTGTGCACCTCATATCCATAGACCGACATATAATGGCTTCATCAGCTAATAGTGCGGCAAAATTATCTGCGACTGGATACTGGAAAGCACGAACTGGACACTTCAGGATATTGAATGTAATACCCTCGTCGCTGAGTCAATACTCATATAGACTTCGAAGGCCTACGTATGTCTTATTTCCTTCCAGATGTGAATGAAGAATGGGAAACTTTTTGGAACATTACAAGCAAGCGTGTAAACAATTTCGTTATAGAAATATTCAGGGGAATATTGTTATGTTTGTTTATAGCCAAGCGAAAATTCGATCGCATATAATAATCTATATTTCAGTCAAACAGATTAAGAGGAAATTTTCGAGCTAAGTCGTTTGTATGGCGTTACTATTGTCCCTGCGTATAGAGACTACTAGACGAATTGGTCCGAACGGGTTCTGCTTTAAATATATCCTCAGCGGTGTCAATTGCAAAATTTCCTTGGAACAAATTTATTAGACAAACTCTTTGAGATAAAAATAACAAAATCATTTTTTTATTTGTTTAATATTTCTATATAATTTGTAAATGAGTATCTTCATTAATTTGTAAATAAAATTAATAATTATGCATAGATTTGAATGAAGTATATCTTGTTTTATTGGCAACAAATTTATCTTTTTGAATAAAGATTTTAATTTTTGACATTTTCGAATTTTACTGATTTTTTAAACAAAAATTCTTTTGAATTTTTGAAATTTTTTCAGAAAATGGGCTTAATATCTCCATAACTATTGATCGTATTAAAAAATAATGTAAGAACGACTTGAAAACAATTATGATTAGTATTTTTTGATATTCTTTTGAACAAAATCAGACGAGTCATTTTCGACATATGCTTCAATATATGGTGTAACCTCCTTAATTTTACAAATCGCGATTTATCAATTCGAAAAAAGTGGATTAGAGGGTTAGTACTTATTAATATCCTGTAGCCGAATTGACTGAGAAACCCCGTGCCGCAGAAAATTTTTTTCATTTCGTAACTTGCTTTTACTTATTTTATAACATTTTTTATTTCCTTAAACAAATATACTCAACATCTTTGCTAGTGTAAACACACCATTAATGCCAGCTTGTAATGAATTAAAGATCATGCTGTTCTTTGTTTATAATATTTAGTTGCTGATGCTGTTCAACACTATTGCTGGCATTTCAGCACTAACTGTTGTAGCTAATGTTACTAATGCTGCCGCTGTTGTTACAGCTACTTACAACAATTGTATGTATTTAACAGCAACGTTTAGCTTAAAGTTATTTGCAATTATTGCTCATTTTACTAATTTTATGTTTAGTTTAGTTAAACTTCAACTTAAAACTTATAAACCAACGTTTAACACAATAACTTTCTCACGGCTTTTGTGGGGTTCAAAAGAAAATAAACAGAAAGATTGAGAGAGCGCAAGCAAAAAAAAAACATTTATAAATTATTTATAATTAGAATTTATATGCTTCCTGAAGCATTTTATTTAAGTTAATAATTGCAATTGATTTTCATTTCTTTGCTTAATTTGTTACTCTGGCTTTCATGAAATTAAATTAAGTGAAAGAAAGAAAAAAACAGTTAAAAATTAAATGTTTAATAGCTCTAGGGAGTTTTAGAGCATTTTAATGGGAATAAATTTCAAATTATATGAAGCGAAAAAAACAGAAGTGCCTCACTACTACTGTTTAAAAATATAATTTCATGGGAAAATATTTAATCTATAAAAATTTCACTTTGGTAAAAAAATATTTGCCAATGTTGATCTAATAAAGACATAAAGATAAAGAAAGTTTTTAAGGCTTAAACCCTTTTTTCTTCAATCACGGTTTAGCGTATAGTTTCATAATTATTTTTTGTAATTTATTTATGCACATATTATTTTAAGAAAAAAACCCGATTGCTTATAACTACAAAATTGTGTGTCTAAATGCCGGCAAATATGGTAGTTTTCTTTATCAGCTTTTTTGCTATAGTTTAAGTATTATATTATTTGACAACAATTTAAAATGTAATATATTACATAAAATCTAGTTTGTTTTTTTTATTATTACCACAAAGTAATTTTGTGGTTTTTGTTTTACTTAAAATTTAAATCAAATTTTTTTTTAGTTCATTGTTTTTATTTTTCTTAAAGATTTAAGTAAAGCTACAGGATTCCTATAAAGTTTTATACAATGAAAATTGTTTAACAAACAAAAAAAAAAACAAAAAAAAAACATCCACCAAATGTTTGTTTTTTTAATATTATTTCTTTTATTTTATTATTTTTTTTTTTTTTTGCAACATGACATGATCTATGGTAACAAGATTATGGCAAGATCAACAGCACCAAACCAAACAAAAAGACACCACCAATAACAACACGTTTAGGCCAGTGCAATGTTCAAAAAAGTAACAAAAAATTGCATTTTATATTACTGCCACACGGCCACGAACTGCGCCATGCAACACACAAAATATTTTATACTCTTTTCATACTAACTTTTAGACTTTGTAAGCTGAAATGTTAAAGATTTTTATTTTGTTTCATTTAATTGCAACAAGTGAAAGTAAAAAACAAAAAAATACAAAAATCTGTTTTACGAAATACCGGTAGTTTTTAACTTTTTAGTGTAAAAAAGGTTACATTTAATCACTCATACACTAAAAGGAAACATAAGGGTTCAAGGAAACGGATAAAATTGCTGTCATTTTAATAAAAAGTATTAAAAATAGCAATATTTCCAAATGTCTACATTTTAAGAAAGAAGCCATTTTTTTTTTTTTTTAAATGACAAATAAAAATAAAAAATAAAGAAACCATTTCTCCAAAAAGTACTCATTTAACGTTAAAGTACCATTAATTATTAAATTATTAAAAAAAATAAAAAACTGAAATTTAAAAAAAAAAGGTTTAGAATATAAAATTTATCAGAAAAGAATTTAAAAAAATAAGTTCTTAAAAAAAAAACCCAATTATCATTTTGTTTTTGAAATGTCTCTTTTCTCGAGATAAACTTTTATTCCGAAAATTAATAATGCTGCATCACCTATTGCAACATTTGTATCTAAAGAAAGATTTGTCTGATTTGGTTTAGTTAAATATCAAAAAATTCGAATACGAATGACTTAAAAATTATAACTGTGTCATTTTTATACCCTACACAACCACAGGGTATTATTTATTTGTGTTGATGTTTGTTACAAAATTTATACAATCGACTTCTGAGTCGATGTCCGTCCGTATGTCAGTCTGTCCGCCCATATAAGCCTTGTAATCAAACTACAAGTCGTAATTTTGAACATAAATTAATGAAGTTTGGCACACTATTGAAATTGATTATGATCGCTTCATTATTTCACCTAGCCTACATACAAATGACCTTCCGGAAAAGGGGGTTTGGTCCAAAGCTCCCATATAAACCCCTTTTCAGAAAATCACTTTAAAGTTTTATATAAATATGAATGATAATTTTAAATTTTACGAAGATCGGTCCATAATTTACCATACCCCCATATAAGGCCCACTTTCGGGAATCACCCAAAAGTGAAGTAATTCATATAAATGTTAGTATCGACGTAAGATTCTGTATTCGAATGTTTTATTTATACTTAATACTAGCATCGCTCCACAATTGACCACAGAACCCTCCCGGAATTTTTATGCACATAATGGTGTAGGGTATCATATAGTCGAGCTTGACCGACTCTATTTTTCTTTCTTGTTTATTTCGCTTTAAAGTTTCGGGGTATTAAAAAATTTTCTGTAAAAAAGTTTACCAAATTTAAAAATGTTTATTTATTTAAAAAATCGTCAAAAATCAAAACTTGCAAAAATTATACTTTTTCCCCTTCATAAAATAAATATAAATTACAAACAAAATTACCTACAGATATATTCATATACCTTTTAATCTGCTGAATAGTTTTGGAGAAATGAATTTATGCAAAAGAAAAAAAAAAATGTTAAAAATCGTAAAAAATCGTAAAAAATCAACAACTAACAAAAATGCCCTTTTAAATAATAAAACTAGATATATGATAAAACGACCCATATTTGGACTTTATTAATGATTAAAAACGCGAATTCCCTAACAGTTCTTGAAATGTTTTTGTAAATAATTTTATTATATTTCGTATCATTTTTAAATGAGATGCCTTCACTTAATTGTGAATAAAGTTATCAATTATGCATCGATTTTAATGAAGTATAGCTCATTTTATTTGTGATATGTAATTTTAGATTTTTGACGATTTTTTAAAAAGCAAAATTTTTAAAATTTCCAAGAAATTTGATTTTTATATTTTTTAAGCAATAAAGTGAAATTAAAATAGAGACTAGCAGACTTAGAACTTCATGATCATGTGCATTTAATTTGAGTAAAAAAAACCGTGTCACTTAATCAATGTTGTCCGATGTTATTGAATTACTTAACAAATTATGAGAAAGTTGTTAAAGTTACTTTTACCTGTAATGCAGAGAGCAGCAATTAAGCTTAGGAAGTAATGCAAGTGGTAAGTTATTGTTCATGACTAAGAAAACAAGTACCCTAACACTTCTTGTATATATTTTTTTATAATTTTTAAATGTTATTGAACTACTTTATAAATTAAAAGAAAATTGTTACAGCTACACTACAAGATATTAAACTTACTAAATAATATATGAAGTAAGCATGTAAAGTAGTTCACAATATAGTAAATTATTCTTGTGTAACAAATATTTATGTAAAATATTTTTTAAAATAGTTTACAATAAGGGTGAAAATATGTATCTTTTATTCACAAATTTTTTTAACATTTCATTCCTAAATTTGTGTCCTCCTAAACTTCGCTTTTAAATTATTCATATCAGTTAGCTACATTTAATTATAAAAAACAAATGATCTTATCTAATTAAAAAATCTTAGGCACGGCCCAACATTTAGTTATTTTAAAATAAAAAGAATTGTTAATTGAAATATGTTATACACATATTAAAAAAACAAACTAAATAGACTTTAGAAATAAACCAAAAGCCAGGCTTATTACAAATGTAGAGGAAAAAATTATAAAAAAAGGTGTTTATTATAAAAGATAAGAAATACAGGCTACTACTAAACTACCACCAGTAGACCAGCACATATAGAGGACAATGCTTTCATAAGTAGTTTAAACATCACGTCCCCTTATACTTAGACACTAAATACATATGATATCTATAATATAATAAGTATATTTTATATTGAAAAAAAGTCAGACTAAATTTTCCGGTATCTTAATTTTTAAAGCAGCATGTAACAGCAAAAACACCGGCTAAAATTTTTTGGCTGGCTGCAATCAGCTGTATAAACCAAGCAACATTATATTCAGAAATGATTTAAACATAAAATGTATTAAAAGCAAAATCTACCAAAAAAAAAAAAAAAAAAAAGATAAAATAGCAAGCAACATAAAAAAGGCGTTGTTGCACTTGTGGCAAGAAAGCAACAAACAACCAATGTCTTAACAAAATACATAAAATTGAAATTGATTTTTTTCTTTCTTTCTGCACTAAAATGCAGTAAGCAGCATATTAAGGAAAGTAAAAGTTTTATTCATTTATTTTTATTTTCTTTTAACTAAATAAAAAAATTTCTTGTTTAAAATCTCTTATTGTCAGTTTGCATTTATATTTTCGCTACTTTTAGTATTCAAATTTACACAGCGGGTGTTTTGTTGTTGGTCGTTTGTTGTTTGGCGTGTCTTTTTGTTGCTGTGTTTTATTAAATAGTCGCCCGTTCAAAAAGATTTATTTAGATTATGCTTTTGCATTTTTTTAACACCCCACACTTCAGATCAATAGTGATTATTTAACTAATAGCGGCATCGTTGTGTTTGCACTGCCACTGCACAAATACCTGTGTCTGCCACATTCGTTCGTCCATTCAAATTCAATTCAATGGTTATGGTTAGTTAAACTTCATGTTCAAATCATGAGATTAAGATATTAATCCGATTTTAAATTTAGATGTTGCACCAAAAAAAAAATATTGTTGCAACAAAAATTTAAAAAAAAGCAACATAAATTGGCATAGAAGAAATAATAAATAAATTTTAATATTTTAACAAGTTCATTAAACTTTAAATGTAATGAAATGAAGAGCAGAAGAAGGAGAAAAGTCAATTATTAATTAAAATTTATTTAAATTTTATGTATTATATACAAATATATTTACATTTTAATGTAATACTTTGTAAGATTTTGATGAAATAAAAAGTATTGTTATTAAATGAAAATTCAAAAATTATAATAACATTTGGAGCACAAGGTTTCTTAGTCTATTAAAATATACAAGATTATAGAGTTCTTTAACGTTTAAAACACTGAATTCACTCTATTTAAAAAATTAATTAGCACCACATATGGTGGAACCAATAAGACACCTATGGTGGTGTAGGGTGTAAAAACTATTCCAATTACTTTTTTAATTGTTTTAATTATTCAAGTCATCGAAATTTTAATTTTAGAATATTTTTTATTTTTATTAAAAGTAATGTAATCGCCTTTCAATTATTTTTCTTATTGTATCTATTAACAAATTAATCAAATTTAAATACAAATAATTTAATTAATTAATTAGTTTTTGAGTTATTTATTTAATTATAAAAATATTTGAAATCATTTTAAAATTAATTTAAAATTAATTAATAACACAGGTAAACACTGATACTGCGGCATGGGGTTTCTCAGTCAATTCGGATACAAGGTATTAATAAGTACTTAGTCTCGAATCCACTTTTTTTAAATTGACTCTAGTTCTCACGATAAAAGGATGTTGCACAGACGACTAGTCTGATTTTGTTCAAATAATATCAAACAAATCATTAAGTAACTGTTCAATTTAGAAAATATTTTTTTCTAATTTTTTTTTTCTGTGTATAACTAGGAGATAATTTTAATTAAAATTTTTTGGAATTTTATTGAACCAAATTGACAAATCATTATCGAGATATTTTGTGGTGCAATCTTAAAACATTTTATGTATAAAACTAGTTTAAAACTAGAGTCGATTTAAAAAATTATTTATGGGATTAAGAACTCCACGATTACGTTTCATTAAATTGTAATTGACAATTTTTGCATGTAATTGTCTCCCTAACTGAATTAAGAACTGAGTTCCTTTCTTTTAAATACCAAATAATGAAATATTTATATAAATTAAGCATTAACAGTAGTTATAAAAAAATCTATTGTTTGACTACAAATTGTAAATTTATATACATGATCTTATATAATATATTTATTTCATAATCAATTCCTTAAAAAAATAATAATAAATATGCTGACATTTAAACAAAAGACACAAACATATATTCTTGTAGACATAATCCCAAATCCTAATGTTCTTTACCTAAAAAACTAAAAAAAATCCCATGATTTTATAATTAACAAATTCAACAGTTTCTTTCATGAATGACAGAGTACAATTCAAATAATAGAATATAATTATGATTAATTTAAGCTGTCAATAAAATAATATTAAAAATATATATAGAAAAATATATATAGATATAGATATTGTTATCAATCTATAGTAAAAAAGAATTAATAAACACTTGAATAAAATGCTTAAAAGTTCTTTAAAAACATATTCTTTTAACCAAGTCATTAAACTCATTAAAATGTTCTAAAACCCAAAGAAATAAGAAATAAAGACAGACGGACAGCCAGACAGACAGACATGCAGAGAGTCCAACAGAGTAATATTAAAAAAGAAACCAACCGGTTCAAAGGCTTTGAACTTGAAATTCCAAAGACCATAAAACTTAACAAAATAATAAACATTAAATAATAAACCGTTAGTGAATTTAACTTAATATGTTTAAAATGTTTTATTTATTATTATTTATATTTACTTATTGTTGTCACAACCAAAACATAAAACAAAGCAGCCACTTTAAACCATAAAAACGTAGAAATAATTCTTTAATTAGAGCGCGGCTTAGTAGCCATAAAATTTATAAACAAGCTGGTCTTTTATTTCTCTCTTTCAAACTTGTATAATATTTCAATGTTTTAAATTTGTAACCCTATACACTATACACATACAAAAACGCCTAAAGCTAAATTTTTGCTTAAATTTCATACTCTAGATTAAATTTTTGAAGTTAATAAAAATATTAAGAAGCTCCACAATTTAACAATTGGTTGCAGCAATCATTTTATTTTTTTGCTAGACACCAAAAAGCAAAAATATTTTTGTTACCTTAAAAAAAAAAAATTAAGTAAAAAATGACTTGTTAAGAATTCCTTGAAATTAAAACACCAAATAAACCCTTAAGGGCTAAATTATACTTACAAACAACAACCGGCCATAAAACTAACTGGAAAATTTTCTATGAAATTTCTTTTACTACAAGTAAAGCTAAACAAATTTAAAAACAGCCTAACTATAACTATAACAAAAATATATAAAAGGCGGTACTTTTTGTTTTGTCGGCTTAAATAGAAAACATAAAATAATTTAGTTGTTAGCCTAGAAAAATAACACTGCAACAACAACAAACCATAATAACTTAAAGGCTTAAACTTTTCAACTTTAAATCACTGCAACAATTGTGGTAATAAGAAACCTCCAGTGCAATAGAATTTAATATGAAACTCTTTTTTTCAAAAAACCAAACTAAAACCATTATTAATGTATAAGAAACAAAAAAAAAGTTCATTAACAAGATCAAGTGCAAAAGGTCTTGCAATGTTGACAATATTATAAAAAAATATGCTCACCCAAAATAACACCATGCCACACCAATGCTTACAGCCATTTTCAAAAGCAACAACAACAAGTTTATAAAATGTTTTTAAAAGTGGTTTTAATAAAAAATATATATATTTAGTGTTTTGTTACTTAAAGTTAAACAACATGTTTTACCACAAGTGTATTATTATGATTTGAATTTTGTTGCTGTTGTTGTTGTAGGTTGCAACAAAACGTGGCGAACAATAAGGCAGTGAATGTGTTTTTGTTTCCTTTTTTTATGTATGTATTTTAAAGAAATTTCTTAAAATACAAAATCGTGATTTACGGTTAATTTTTAAAAAGAAATAAAAAAAATTTAAGTCTTTTTCTGAAGTTCACAAAAAGAAAAAATATTTAGTTTTAGGCCATATTTGCTATGGTGAATTTAAAATAATATTTAGTATTTAAAATTATTAAAGAAAAATTTGTTTAATTCTGTAAAAAAAAAAGAAGATAAAAAGAGAAACTTCTAGAAAAACGTTTTGTTAAAAAAAAATCCTTGAAAATAATTATTTTATTTAAATAAAAAAAGCACATTCTAATAACTTAAATCAATAGATTCGGAGATATTAAAAAAAAATGTTTTGGTGAAAAAAAAAAAATTCTATGAATGTTTTATATTTTTCGTAAAAAAAATCATTTAACCTATAAAAATACTTTTTTTAATTTTATCATAAAAGTAAATAATTTAATAAAATAATTTACATTCATTAAAATCAATGCACAAATGTCGACTTTATTCTCAGTTAAGTGAAGAAATAAACATAATATAACAAATAATTTACAAAATCATTTCAATGAAGGAAAAAATGTTGTTATAGCTCTACAACTAATTATAAAATGCCTGCAAATAGCTTAAACTCACTCTAGTTTGGAATTACGACCAATAATTTTATTATTTTTTTTTTTTTTTTTTTTTGAAATTGTCATTTGCGGAACTACCCAGCAAAAACTTTGTTTGCCAAATAATGAGTTAAGAAGCTCTTTACTACTTTCGCATTAGGTGTATAACTCATTATTTTAACACGTTGGTGACACTAGAGGCAACTACTTACTCTAAACATAACTCATATGTCACTGCAGTAAACTAATTACTTTTAAGCTGTTCAATAACGATTGATTTTAAAACATTACTGAAGTCCTGATTACTACAAACAATAGGAACTAGTTACATTTAAGATTACAGATAACTAATGAAATGTCAGGATATAAAAAACATGTAATAAAAGTTATTTTTAGATTAAAAATTAATTCATACGCAAATTTTGACTTTTATATATTTATCCCTTCTTTAAATATATGAATTGGAAACTGAACTGAAAAAATCAACAAAAAATTGGTATTTTAAAAAATCTGATCATAAATTATTAATTATATATAAATAAGTATTTATTAAACAATTTCTATGTAATGCAGACAATATGTTGTTATCATTACAAATAAACTACATCCATAACTAAATGTCATTACCAAGTTTTTGCTGGGTAGTTCTGTGAAAGTGTTCCCTAGCCAGAATCCATCCACATTCTATAAAAGCGTTAGACAACAGTTCAAGAACCATTTATTAAAATCACAGATTTTGTTTGATTTTATTTTTTATCATTTAAAAATTACAGAGATTCCTATTCTTTTTAATTTTTGGATTTTATTTAAATGTTATTTTTTTCTATTTAAGAAATCATTTCGAAATCTGTAATTTGTTCGAAGAATTGACGTTGAAGTAATATAGAACTAGTTCAAAAACACCATTACCGGATAAGGATTTTATTAAAGATTCTGAAGTAGATCTGAATGCACCAGTTCTAGAACTAATTATTTTAGAACAAGTTGTAAATTTTGTTGGCCCCAAATTCAAAAATTAAGGTACGTTCACAATAGGGAAACATTTGACTGAAACTCACAAATATTTCTATGCCGTAATGTGACCATAAAATTTTATTGGGCAAACAAAATCATTTGATAGCAAACAAAAATTTTCATAATGTGAACACAATGTGACCACATAATGGAAAATATTTTCGCATTTTTTTTGGCAAATAATTATTTGATTGAAGTTTTAAGCAATAAATTCCGCCAATATAGAGCAACATTGCTGATCATTTTATTAATTTCATGAAGCATGCGATAACAAGTGTTTGCTACGAGAGTTAATCGCTGTAAAAGGTGCCAAAAATCACTTTATGATATATTAAATGTCTTTTAGTATCATGTATGATGCTTAATAAGCGAGATATAAGTATAAAAAAGATTAATTTTTTTCACCTTTAACTGCGAATAACTCACGCAGCAAACACGCGATTATAAGTGACATTATATTGTCAGTGCCGGCTATGTTGCGGCAGTTCGAGCTTCGTTCGTCTAGTTCGGAGGTGGATGAGGAGGAATTTGGGCAAGCGGTTCAAGCCGAGATCACCTAAGTCGATGAAGAGTGGTGGTGAGGTCGCTTCTAAGGCTGCTAGTGATGCAAGTGGGGAGAAGGGTGCTGCTGCTTTCTCTGACAAATCTGCTGAGGAGACGGGTAGAACGGGGCGCCCTAGGATGAAGGTCGGTTAAGTGTGACGAATGAGTGGCCAGGTGAAGAAGATCATGGAAGATCTTATGGAGGTGATGTTTGGGAGCAGGGCGGAAGGTATGAGGCTCTCTTAATGAGGCTCATTGCTCAAAATGAGTTGCTGAAGGGGCGCCTTGATGTTCTTGGTAATGGTGGTATTGGGGGCATTATGGGTGGTGCTCGTGCACAGCCTATGCCTATAATATATATACGATGGTGCTATAATTATTCATACTCTTTCATCTTAAAATATAGCTGATACTAAAAACCATTAAATCAAACATTATATTTAGCACAACATCCTTTGTCATTTCGTCTTTGAATCCACTTCCGAATCCATTACTCTTTTTCTTTTATTTTTGTTTTATGATTTCTTCCTCTTCTAAAAATGCAATCAAAGCTGATCCACATAATAAACCAGGGTCTTTTTATCCCTTTGAGGAAAAATAAAAGAAATAATGTATAATCTAAGTTCTTTTCGTAATTCTTATCATTTGTTTTAATAGTTCACATAATAAATTAAATATCTGGACCATATTTACGCTAAAAATTTAACTTAATTATATCTTTAATTGGATTCAAATAAAATTTACTTAATAAATTTTTGCTCCCACTACAACAGGGTTAAGAAAAAAATCTTCCTGGGCAACGATTTCTTTTAATGAGGTACTCTTGATTTATCGTTAATAATATCGACATTTTTACATAGATTTTAATGAAATATAACTCATTTTATTTGCAACATATCCAGCTTTATGATAAAGAAGCAAAAGAAACAACTTTTTATTGTTTTAGAATTTTTAATATTTTTTAGAGAAATAAAAATTTTGAAATGTTAACATTTATGCATCGTTTTTAAATAAATATAACTTATTTTATATGTAACATAACTTAATATAAAAATTTGATTGTTTTAGATATTTTTTAAAACATATTTTATTATTTTTTTAATTTGTTAGAAATATTTTTTTCTTTTTTTTTCGCAAACTTTGATATTATATCATTGAGCAGATTAAAAAATGACATAATTTGGACATAATTTGATTTAGAATTTTTTGAAATTTAAATAAACCAAATCTGATTTCTTATCTAATTTCTTATGGTCCCAAGATCCATAGTCAATTTAAAAAATGTGATTTACAGACTTCGAACTCAATAATATCATGTTTTTAACATGAAAGAATTGTATGTAAAACTTTCAGTCCTTTCCAATGATTAAAATTCGATAATAAATTAATGAAAGAATTATATGCAATCTATCATAGAATACAATTAGAACATAACATGTTTCTAACCTCTGTATATTTCTATATCCTGTACCACATTACGAGACTGGCGTATTAGACATTTTTTTATAATGTTTGTAACAGTCAAAAATAATATATCAACCTTAATAGACTTTTGTATATTAAGTATATTAATATAAATTTATTATCGAATAAGAATATTTTTCTATATGATAATAATGATGTCTGTCCATCAGTCTGTCTTTTATTCATACTGCAAAATTTTCTTTAAACTGTAGTGTAGGGTATCTTATGTGTCTTTTATGATTGATTATAAGCAAGAAATGCTTCACAACTTAATTATTGATTTAGCACAATTAAGTCTTTTTAAATGATTTATTAACATAAAATAAAAATCTGTTATAAAATATTGACCTAAATTTTATAAACATTTTAATTTAAAATATTTAAACAATTTTATTAATAATGTTAAATTTAACGGCTTAAAACATATTATAATTAACACTATTAATAAATTAAGTATTTATAAAAAAAAAAAAATAAATAAAAAACAGCACAACAAAAACTAGAAAACATCTTTTATTATAAAAAAACTAATTTGTTTACAAACAACCCTGACTTTTAAATATTCTACTGTTTGCCGTTTGGTTTCTTTTTAAACTTTGATGAGTCCATTTTTTAAGGCGAATTTTTTTAGAAAAAAAAATAAAAACATTAATTATTCATATGGCATTTTAGAATTTCTTTGAAATAACAAAAATACTAATCAGAATAAAATAAAGAACAAATCATGTTCTTTAGTTTTCAACACGTTCTATGTAATATGTTTAATAATATTTTTTTTCTTGTGGTTTTTATGGGTTTTATTAAAGTTTGTTTGTTTGTTTATTTGAAAATCATGTTTAACTGTTGTTTATTGGCTCAAAAGTCACACCATCATCTTTTTTTTTGTAGTTTAAATTGTAGTTTGAATTCAATGTTTAATTTAAAATGTTTTTTTTTATTAAATGTTTATGTCTCTGTGGGACTGTAACACCTTAAAACACGTAATGATTAAAATGACTTTGACATTTTAAAACTTTAATAATTTTTTTTATTACTTATTATTGCTCTGTACTGTTGTTTTATTTATATTAAGCTGCTTTTGTACTTGTATGCAAAGATCATGATTAATTGAATTTTGCATGGGGATTTTAATTGTTTTTTTTTTAGGTTTTTTGCATACTGAGTTTTTAATCAACAAAATAAATTAAATTTTTACTATCGCCCTTCTAAATTTTTATGAAGATGTAAGAAAGTTTTGAGTTTAAGTTAATTTTAATGGTTATTTTGTTTTTTATGATACTATGAAATCTTATGGTAACATCTCTTTAAATCTAGGTCGATTATTGCAATTAGGATACAATTCATTTTTTGGTAACTTGTAGAGTAAATTTTTGAAAGGAAAGGGAATCATAATATTAAATTAAAATGGATTTTTTTTTTTTTGCGTTAGATATCTCGTAGGTTTACTTAATAATTTTAAATGTTAAATAAAAATTTAACAAGATCGAGGCTATATTCGGCTGAACCGAATATTTTATACCCTTCACCATCATACCGAAAAATAAAATTTTCGCCTTAAATTTAGTTGATTCTAAAAACCGAAATTTTATAAACATTTTTAAGCCCGACCTATATAAAAATAAAAATCTGTAGCTTAAACAAGGGCTGCAGAAAATCAAAAATGCGTTTTGTCTGATATCTCAGTTATTATTGAACCGATTTAATTCATTTTTTCAGCACAAAAATGAAGTGTCTTGCGTAAACAGAGGCTTCACAAACTAGAAGCATATCTCCGTCGTTTATGAACCGATCTTGCTGAATTTCAATTGCAAAATTCTCGAAAGGATTTCCAATCGTTTGATATATATTTTATATATGGCAGTTATCGATGGGCTTCATAAACGCCATTTCAAACGACACACGAACGGAAGGACAGACAGACGGACATTCAGAAAATATCAACATTTTTGCTCTCCGATGAAAACTGTGGAAGTTACAAATGAAATGACAAACTTATGTAAGCCCTTTACACCTGTGGTGAAGGCTATAAGAAGTTGTTTTAATGTATTTTAATTTTTATATGGCTGCCTTATACTGTTTGCTCTGTAGAACCTCAAATGCTATATTAGCAAACTTACAAATTACCTTTAAAGCTAAAAGATACTTACAAAACTATTATTAGCAATAGATATTGAAACAAACACACATACCTGTAAAGAAAAAAAAACAAACAAAAATCAGAAATTACAATAATAAGCAAAAGATATTTACATATGTATTTATAAATACAAAATATATACTCTAAAAAATAAACAATTTCCTAAACTGGGTCATATTTAAATTCATGGCAAAAAAACAAAATTGAAAAAAGTAGCACACAAACGCATTAGAAATAAAAATTTTTGTATAAAATTCACTTTCTGCACAAAACAAATAAAAAAAATAAAATTGAAAACAATTTTACTGTCACACAACATGAATCAATGTCACTCTGCCAATGGCCAAAAGAAACTTTAACACAACATTAGCAACAGCAACAACAACAAAATATTTATAAAAAAAATAAAAATAAAAATGATACCAAACAACCACTAACTGGGTTAACAAGTGTGTTTAACGCACATTTTATATTAGAAAATGAAATTACTTCCCCTTAAAGCCATACAACAGTCACCCGGCAACAACAAAATTTTGTTGCAACATACTCATTCGTACATACATCTAACAAAGTTGCAACTAACATAGACTTGTTAAGAAACAAGAAGAAAACAAAAAATGTTTTAATAAACAATTATTTAGTTATAGTAGCTATACAAGCTTAGAAACTTACAAAAACTTCGATCAAGAAGAGAAAATTCTTACCACCCAAAATGATGAAAAACAAACAAAGTTAAAAGACATGTTTTCTTTAAGGATTGAGAAATTAAAACAATTTCTCCTTTAACTAAAAGCAATGACTTCTTTCTTATATTTTTTCTAGTAACTAACTTCTTTTGGTGGCTACAAAACGTATGATCACAATGATGTTCAAATGATCTTGTGAAATTGTAAATTTCATTCATTTATACAAACATCTACACTTTTACTTCTAGGAGGTCTGGTTTACACATTTATTCTTCAGCTTTTTTTTTCTAGAAGAAGAAACTCTCTAAAGCAATATGATATTTTTATCAATGAAATTTAAACAGAGTAATATGAGGTGAGTTTACAAACTAGCTAACGTTTCATAGTGCGTAAACGTAAACCATAAAAATACAAGAGTGTGTTCACATAACCATAATAGGCTTTAAACGTTTGAAGCTCAAACATTTCTAAACTTAGAAAAAAGCAAACGTGTTTCTTGTTATTTTTTATACACTTCATCTAGAAAAAGAGACACTTTAAATATAAAGTTTACTAAGACAAGCTGTCTAAATGTTTAGAAGATGATGAAGAAAAAAAAAACCAAAAGCAATTCTTAATTTTCTCTACTTTTTTCTAAAATTATTGGTTAAGGAAAATTTTTTTGTTTGAGGAAAAATAGTTTTTTACCTTAAATGTCTTTTTATACACAAAGTGGAAATCCATTTATAGCAAAAAAAAGGAAATTTAAAAGATCTAGACGTTTTTAAGATCCGTCAAATTGTTTGTAAGTCTTTTATTTTTTTTATTTTAAATGGGTTAAAAAACACAAAACTCTTACTTTAAAAATTGTTTTAATTTATTTTCATTTTATGGTATTTGTTTTCATAAGATTTGATCACTTTGATTTTTATTTCTCCCAAAAAAAATAAATAAAACATAAGATTTCTAACGTTTTTTCTTTCTATTTAAAAGGAGTGTCTGTCTGAGTGTCTTTTTTTCAATTCATAGACAAAGATGACAATATAAAGTTTATTTACGTCGATTGTAGAAGATCAGATACATATACATATAAACCGTATACATTTATAAACCGTTAACTAAATAAATAATATATGAATAAATTTGTTTATTGTGTGTAAATATTTACGTTAATTTTAAATTTGATGATGACTTATTAAAGAAATATTTTCAATTTTACTTGATTTGTTAGAAACACAAAATTTTTAAATAGATCTTTTTAAAATTATTAGAGAAAAGGAAATATTCAAAAATCTTGAATATGAAAATTGTTTGGCTTACTCAAGTAACTTTTCGTCCTGCGAATCCTAATGGAGTCAGATGAGCGGAAATAAGCGGATTTATGTGTCATTAATAAGCATTTTCTCTCTTTCCAGAGCTTTCTAAAGCTCCCAAATTAATATTGGGCTTACTTATAAAGCTTTTCGTCCTACTAAATACTAAAGAAGCCAGATTTTAAAATTTTTATAAATTTGTCTAAAAGGAATTGTTTCTCAGAAAAAATATTAAAAAAACTAAATTGAAATGAAGAAATAATAACACTTGGCAACACTGGTTATGCGGCCCGGACTTACTCAGTCATTTACGGTTTACAAGATATGGAGTTCTATGCATATAGATCACTTTTTTTAATTTTTTCTAAAAAAAAATCGCTCGCTTAAACAAAAAAAAAAAACAAGAGAGAGAAAGAGATATAGTCGGTCAAGCCCGACCATATAACACCCTACACCATATGTTCCAAAATTCGGAAAGGGGCCAATTATGGATATATACTTGTATTAAGTGCAAAATAAAAAACATTAATACAAAATATTACATAGATACTAAGATTCATGTGTATTTATGCACTTTTGGATGATTCCCGAAATTGGGTCTTAAATGGGAGCTATGGAAAGAAAGTGATTCTGAGTCGAACGGTATACTTTAAGGCACAAACACATAATACCCCAACCAATTATGGTGGTGTAACCTTAATAGCCATTACAATGTTTGCATATAGTACAAAATGAATTTTGTTTTTTGAAAATACCTCTAACATTAATGAACCGAATTTGCTGAATTTCAAAAGCAAAATTTTCGGAAGGATTTTTGATCGTACGATATATATATATTATATATGGCAGTTATCGTTGGGCTTCATAAATGCCATTTCAACAGACAAATAAACGGACATTGTCCTATCGACATCATTTCTCCTACGAATATTCTATAAATTACAAATATAATGACAAACTTATATCTCAAGAAAAATTCATCCAATTTTTTTCTAATACAATAAAAAAACGGGAGAAGAAAATATAGTCGGTCAAACCCGATTATATGATACCCTACACAATTTCGATCCACATAATTTTGTTTTTACGTATATGTATATAACTTACTTGTGTTAAATATTAACATACTACTAACATTTGTTTGGGATTTATGAATGTTAGTGATTTTCGGGAGAGGAGTTTATATGGGAGCTATGATCAGTTATGGACCGATCTTCATGAAATTTGGCAGACAGATTTCTGCTGATATAAAACTTATTTGTACTAAATTTCATTAAAATATTCCTAGTTTTAAGCCATCTATAAGTTGTAAAACTCTATTCCGGGAGGACATTTGTATGGGGGCTAGGTGAAATAATGGGCCGATCATAACCAAATTCAATAGGCTTCGTCCTTGTGTTGAAAAAAATCAAATTATCTTCAAAATTGCGACCTGCACTTTGCGCACAAGCTTTACATGGACAGCCAGCCAGCTAGCCAGACGGACGGACATCGTTAAATCGACTCAGAAAGTGATTCTGAGTCGAACGGTATACTTTAAGGTAGGGATCCGATGATTTTTTCTCTGCGTTACAACTTCTGCACAAACACATAATACCCAATCACCTTTGGTTGTGTAGGGTATAAAAATTATATATAAAACTATTTCAAAATTGTATCTACATAAATTTTTTAATCAGCTCAAGAGATATTTAAAAATAATTAAATAAAAAAAAGATTTAGTTAAAAAATCGAGGCATAAAAGTCACACTAAAAGATAAACTCAATTATTTTATCAGTTTTTTAATTGTAAGTACAACTTGGAGATAATTCAAACTAATAATTTTTATTTTATTACTAATTCATTTATTTCCTACTATATTTTCTTAAATTTAAATTTCAAATTATAAAAAGAATAAAAACTTTTGAACTAATCCTCGTAAAATCTCTCACAGTAGTTAAGTATTAAAAGGAGTGAAAAGTAAGTAATATTGTTTAAACTACAAGAGGCATGTAGCTGTATTTATGTAGTGGCAAATGTAACCGGAAGTTACGACTAACTAAAACAACAAAATTACCACCACTAACTTAATAATTGGGTACAATGAATAGCATCACCTCTGTGGCTAATAATACTATAAATAATACACCATCAAAGATAAACCATAATTTCTAACCATAATCAAAAATTCATTCATGGTGAATAAATAAATGAATCATTAAAATAAATAACAAGAGTGTGATCGTCATTAAAACAAATTTATGAATGAAATGCATTCTTATTAAAAAAAAAAAAATAATAAAATAAAAATTATTACATTATTATTTACAAATATATATTTGTATATCAAATATTAAATTGTAAAACATTTCTTTATTAAGAAATTTTTTATTTAGCTTTAAGCCATTTAACATTATTTGTTTTATTTGAATGTTTTGTTTGTTTATTTATTGATTTTAAATATTTGATTTCATCTCCGCAGGTTTATGACATTTATGGCGAAAAATATAAAACAAAAAATATCTTATTTTTACTATAAGAAAAAACCTAAAAATCATTAATTTTATAGTAATAATTTAAGTTAAACAGAGAAAGTTAGATATGCAGCCATATAAATACTTAAAGTTCTGGCATGTTTTTAAACTAACATAAAAAGAAGTTCAAATTATAAAATACAGAAAAAACCATATAATAGTTTTGTGTTTTTTTGTTAAGATGTTTTTGAAGATTTTGAAAAGTAAAAGTTTTAATTTTATTAACACCAAAAAAAGAGTAGAAACTATATAATTTGTTTAAAAAAAAAAAAAATATAAAAATATCTATTTGAGTTATAAAATCTTTTCAAATTATAGACATTTGTAAGATTCATATGTGAAATCTTTTCTTCACCTTTAAAATACAGGTGTGTCTTTATTGTAAAGAGAGAGAAAAAAAACGGAAACAAATAACTTTGATAGATACATAGTTATTGAATAAGTTTATGAAATATAAAATACACAAATTTATTTAACACCTGTCAAAATTAGAAATTGAGACAACATCACGAATTGTTTTTTTATTTGAGTTTTGCAAATAAAGAAATTTTTATAATTTCTGTAATTTGCCAAAAATAAAAATATGTACATGTATGTATGATTATATAATTAAACTTTCACGATTTTGTTAAGAATTAAAAAAAAAAAAATTATATATAAAAAGAGCCTTTGATAGCTATGATTTTTAATTATTATGGTTTTTATGTAAGAACGTATTAACTTCTTCTATACTCTTTTTGATTACGTCTCTACCTTGATATGTATGTATACTTGTCCGTCCGCCTGTCTATCCATAAAAACTTTAGAATCAAAATGTGGAAAAACATGATTTAAATCAATCCCGCTTTTGTCAATCACACAGGGCCACACTGATTCTTAAGCACATGATTTCATTTAAGATATACACATCATGATGGATTTCTAAACCTATAAATCACTTTATTTGAATTGTTTCTAATTCTAGAGATAAAATGTTATATAGAAAATTAATAAGATTACAGCACATATTGCAACATATCTCGAGAATAATAACTTATCTGCAGAATAGTTTTGAAAATATTAAGGAATATTGTATCGGGAAAAAATAAATTTCTTTAAAATTTTGGATTAAAAAAAAAACATTCGAAAACGTCCATAAAACCTCCTTTTTGTTTATGAAAAAGTTGAACATGTTATCAATAAAACGAACAAAAATTGCAAAGAGAAAATTTATCGAAAATGTCCTTTAAAGAGAATATTTATCGATAATTTCCTATAACGAGATTAAAAGAACAATTTTTATAAAGAGAAGATTAAGAGATTTTTTATAAATATACAATTTTCTATCAAGAGAAAATTTGTCATTTCTATGAAGAGAAAATTTTTTCGAAATTTTTTATAAAGAGAAAATTATTTGAAAATTTAGTAAAAATGCCCTATTAATTTATTGAAAATTATCAAATAATTTTCTTTATATAGAAATTTTTTAACAAATTTTTTGCTTTAAAGAAAATATTCTCTTTAGAAAAAAATTCGATAAATTTTCTCTTTCTGGGAAATTTTCATTAAATGGAGTAACCATGGAAAAAATTGTATAATATTTTTTTCTACAGACATTTTTGGATAAATTTTATCTAAATTAATATTTTTATTGAAAATGGTAAAATGAAACAATTTCTTTTTTAATAAAAAAAAATTAACGAATCTCCTTTTAATATAAAATTTCTGGCAAATTTTTTCTTTATAGGAAATTTTTAAATAATTTTCTCTTTATAAAAAATTTCTGATAAATTTTCTCTTTATAGATACTATTTGACAAATTTTCTCTTCAAAGAAAATGTTCTATTAAATTTTTCTTAATAAAAAATCTTTCTGGAAGACTTTCATTGAATTTTCTCTCTTAAATTTATGGTTTATTAATTTTCTTTAAATTTTTATTGAAAATAAATAATAAAATATTTTTTTCATTTTATTATTTTAATGAATCTCCTTTTAATTGAAAATTGACAAAAAATTTCCTTTTGTAGACAGTTTTTGTGATATTTTCTCTTTATAGAAAAAATTCTCTTTATAGGAAATTTTCAAGTAATAAAAAATTTTGTATAAATTTTCTCTTTATAGAAATTGTTTAAAATTTTTTTTTCTATATAGAAACTTTCATTAATTTTTTTCTATAGAAATTTTCAATAAATTTTTTTTATAGAGAAAATTTGTTGATAAATTTTTTTTAAGTAATGAAATGAAATAAATTTTCTTTTAATAAAAAATTTTCCTATTAATAGAAAATTGTTAACAAATTTCCTTTTATAGAAAATTTTTGATAATTTTTTTTTTTTTAAATTGTTTATTTTCTTATTCAAAACATTATTTAATTTCTCCAAATTAGACTTATTTTGCAAATTTTATAAATTTGGTTTTCAATTTCAATGTTCGCCTTTTTGGGGGCCGTGAATACCCCTCTTTATTTGGTTATGTGCAAAAAATTGTTGTATAGAATATTTTGTTTGTTTGAACATTTAAACATTCTTTAAAAGTTTATACACGTTTTTGCCAATGTCTGTCTCTCGCTTTGTCTTTCTGACTGTCTGTTAGTTTGCTTTTACTTGGCGGTTTATTCATAATCGTCAATGAATTGTAAGAAAAACAGACATACATATGTGTATTTGATGTTTAAAATATTTAACTTATGAAAGAATATGATTTAAATGGTACGTGTAATTATGCGTTCAGGTAATATAATGTTTAAACAAAAACAACCAGCAAAAAAGGGTAATAACTTTATTTTAAACATTTTAATCATAAACAGTTAAAAAGAGTAAAAAAGAAGAGCAGAAGAGAGGAAAAGGGTGTTCTTTTGATTATCAAGTTTGTTAACTCTAAAATTTTTTAATATTTTAACTGTTTCTCAGAATATTCTTTATATCAATTGAATTTATTTTATAAAATAAAAGCATGCCCAAAATTTTAATCTTTACAAATTATTTAAAAGAATGCATTTATAAATATTTACATATTTAAATAAATAAAAAAATAAAATTTAAATTTGTCTTTTGTTCTGAGTATAATTATTTAAAGGTCATTTAACTCTTCATATATAAAGTAAATAGGTATGATTGGTGTAGTATTTTGTAAATACAAATTTAATTTAAATTTGTTTTTAAAAGTGCCAAAAACAAATAGTATTTGAAAATTTGTTATCTAGTTTTTTGTTTATTTATGATTTCATAATTATAACAATTTATGCATTTTTAATTTGTTTCTAAATAAATATATGTATGTATGTACCAACACGAAATGTATGTCTGTATGTTGAATTTGAATGTATTATAGTATAAGTTTCTATTATTTGTATGTAAATGCATTTTATATTTTTGTTATGGTCAATAGACCATGAGACGGAAATGCTGAGAAGTCTAACTAAATGATTGTCCAGCATAAACAACAAACAAATACATATAAAACTCTATGTATGATAGTGTTAGCTAGATCTAATGCTGCTGCTGCAAATGATGTTCATAATGTTAGAGTTGGAGTTGGTCTAATAGCATCCGAGTATTGTGGCCGCCATAAAGCCATAAATGTTACAAATAATGATGACAATGAATAAGTTATATTTATACCTGGTTTATTTGTTGGTTGGTGATATTTTTTTTTATTTATTTGTTTTATGTTTTGTTGTATGTTTTTGTTAATGGTCATTAGGTGAACTCATATTTTGCTGTTGATATAGTCTCTGTTGTTAAGACCTGACAACACCATTATATTAAATCAGGAAGTAAGGGAAATATGAGTATAATTTGTTTGTTTATTATGTTTTTAATAACAATTATATTTTTATAAAATATTAGTGCTATTTATTTGTTAAGAAAATATTTGATACTTTTGTCATATTACACCAATTTCAATTGTATAAAATTTCAGTTCCTCTTAAGGAATTGGTACAACTAAAAACTTATATTGCAGGCAATAATTAAATAGAAACTTCCTTATAAAATGTAAACACAAAAAAAATTTTTATATAAAGAGAAAATTTATCGAAAATTTTCTATAAAGAAAAAATTCTTGCGATCTTTCCTATAAAGAGAAAATTGATCGATAATTCTCTATAAAGAGAAAATCAAAAATTCTATATAAAGAGAAAGATCATAGAAAATTCTCCATAAAGAGAAAGATCATCGACAATTTTTTATAGAAAGAAAGATCATAGAAAAAAATTTTATATAAAAAGAAAATTTATCGAAAATTCTCTATAAAGAGAAAATTCATCAAAAATTTTTTATAAAGAGAAAATTCATCGAAAATATTCAATAAACAGAAAGATTATAGACAATTTTCTGTAAAGAGAAAGATCATAGAAAATTTTCTATAAAAAGAAAATTCATAGAAAATTTTCTATAAAGAGCAAATTTATCGAGAATTTTCTATAAAGAGAAAATTTGTCGAGAATAAATATCGATAAATTTTCTATAAAGAGAAAATTTTCTATAACGAGAAAATTCTTCGAAAATTTTCTATAAAAAGAAAGATCATCGAAAATTTTCTATAGAGAGAAAATTCATCGAAAATTCTTGGAACATTTCCTATAAAGAGAAAATTCTTGCAACATTTTCTATAAAGAGAAAATTTATCGAAAATTTGTTATAAAGAGAAAATTCATCAAAAATGTTCTATAACCAGAAAAATTATAGAAAATTTTCTATAAAGAGAAAGATCATAGAAAATTTTCTATAAAAAGAATATTCATAAAAAAATTTTCTATAAAGAGAAAATTTATCGAGAATTTTCTATAAATATAAAATTTATCGAGAATAAATATCGATGAATTTTCTATAAAGAGAAAACTTTCTATAAAGAAAAAATTTTCTATAAAGAGAAAATTTATCGAAAATTTTCTATAACGAGAAAATTTATCGAACATTTTCTATAAAGAAATATTCAACGAAAATTTTCTATGAGGAGGAACTAAAATTCTCAATAAAGAGAAAATTCTGTTAAGAGAAAATTTATCGAGAATTTTCTATAAAGAGAAAATTTGTTGAGAATAAAGGGAAAATTTCATCGAAAATTTTCAATAGTGAAATTTTATCGAAAATTTTCTACAAAGAAAAAATTTATCGAATATTTTCTATAAAGAGAAAATTTTATAAAAATTCTCAATAAAGAAAAATTCATTAAAAGAATTCTGTCAAAAATTTTTTTTAAATTTAACAAAAATGTTGTATAAAGAAAAAATTACGAAAATTGTTTACAAATTTTCTCTTAAGGGAAAATTATTAAAGAATTGTAAATTAAGAGAAAATTGTTTTAAAATAGTATAAAGAGAAAATTTGAAGAAAATTGTCTAAAAATATTAAAAGAAAATGTATGAAAAATATACTACAAAAAAATTCATTGAAAATTTTCTATTAAAAATATAAATTGAATAATTTTTCTATAAACAAAGAATTAATAATAAAATTGTTTAAAACCAAGTTCGTTAAACTTCCTCAAATCTTTAGTAACTTTTTTCTAGACTTGTGGCATCAATTATAAAACAGCAATCAATTGTTTATTTCCCTCTTAAGATTTTTTATTTTTTTCTTTCCTATAAAATTTTTTAAAATGATATTATAATTTTGTTTTTATTTAATTATCAACTCTCATATACACATGTCGCATTTCTTTTGTAATAAAAGAAATAAAAACTTTATAATTTATTTTCTGTCTATTTTCCATAAGAAAAAACTGAAACTATTAACATGATTACGATCATTTAGTATAACATTCATTGATCATTGTGGATGATTGTTCAAAAGATCGATTGATTGAGCGGTCGATTGATTTGATATAACAAACGATTGATGGTTTTCAATATCAAATGGACAATTGACAATTATGTTTTGATATTTTATTATATGTACATACATAATTTTTTTCTTTCTTTCTTGCTACGAAAATTTTCTATTTGTTTGCTAAACGAAAGAAAAAAATTAAGTGAAAGATAATGGTTGCTTGGTTGGTTGAATGGATGGATGGATTGGTTGACTGGTCGATTTAACTAGGATATAAACATATTTATTGAACAATAGTTAGTTAGCAATTTTTTTAGCTTAATGTTAGTTGCTAATATTGTTTTATGATATTTCCCCAAACAACAGACAACAGCAGCCGCATAATAACCCATCCACGACTAAAACTATCAAGCAAAATAAAACTAAAACATTATTTCCTTCCGCAATTGAAAGTGCGCGCCAGTGCAATTTTCCTTTTACAATAATTTAAAAAGAAAATAAAAACAATAAAAAATATACAGATTTTCTTATAAAATTTTTGTCTATTTTTTTAGTTTTAACTTAATAACAAAGAAAGCTTTTCATTTGTTAAAGAAAGCTATATGATCATAGTAATAGAAAAAAAATAGAAATAAAAAATCATATAAAGTGAATGTTAAAGACGTACAGACAAAAATTGTAATAAAACCCTCTATTATATAATTTTTGTCTTCTTTTATTTCATTACTAAACTTTTTATTTTCTCAACTAATGTGGGTTTTTATTTTTCTTTAAGACCATAAAACCATAAATTAAAATTCATTACACATTTAGATCAATTTTTTATGTTTTATTTATTTGCTTTTAAATTCTTTATTTTTTTATTACATTTAAATGTTATATTTGAATACCGACTGTCAATAAAAAACAGTTACATTACAGAAAAATAGTAGCTATAAACTATATAACCATTTGTATAATCAAGTATTATATCAATTGTAAAAGATCTGGTTTCTTTTATTTATAAATTTTCATAAATATATTCTTCACATGTAATAAAAACATGATTCTCATAAATTTTCGTTAAAGTTACAGAAAGAAAAAAAAAACGTAACCAGAAAAAAATAAAATATATTACGTTCTTATTTAATAATAGAAGTTTTTATGAGAGTATGAATGTGTGTAAATGGTATTTAAGTTTTGCGAACAATTGGTGGTATTTGCTTTTTTGAAATGATTGTTAACAATAATAGTAGAGATCATTCAACTTTGATAAAGAAAGAAAAAAATAAATAAATAAGAAAAAATATTCTTAAACGAATACATATTTATCTGGCTTAGCACAAAGAAATAAGCTTAAACAGTAGGGATATTCACTTAATATAAAAAGGATTTTTGACTATAAAAAATATGAAATTAAAAAATTTTCTGATCAAAATTTATTTAACCTAACGAAAATGTATCAAACATTTTTAAAGAAAATGTATCGAAAAATTTAAACAATAGAAAATAAATCGAACATTTTTTTATAAAAAGTCAAAAATTGTTTATAAAAAAAAAAAAAAAAAAAAAAAAAACGAATATTTATAGAAATTTTATTACAAAAATATAGCTTACCAAGGTTTTAGTAACAAAGGAACATTTATTAAAATTTTATTATAAAAACTAAATTTATCTGAATACATATTATTAAAACAAGAAAACTTATCGAAATTTCAATAAATTTTCTTTTAATTATGAGAAGTAAATTTATAGAATTTTTTTTATAAAAAATTATCGAACTTTTTTGTTAATATAATTTATGGAGATTTCATCACAAAAAAGAAAATTTATTAAAATTTCTTTTTATAGAAATTTTTTTTTCTATAAAATGAAAATTATCGAAAATTTTTTTTATAAAAATTTGTCGAAAGTTTTCTATAAAATGTCAATTTATTGAAAGTTTTTTATAAAAGAAATATCGCGACATTATTCTATCTATCTATATATATAAAAGAGTAACGTTACTGACAGAATGACTGACTGTCTGAACGCCTGAAGCTAGAGAGATGAAATTTAGAACGTTTAGAGGGTAAAAAAGGGTAAAAACGGTTAAAATCGGTAACCTTATATCTCTTAAACTAAAAGAGATATAAACAAGTTGAATAGTTGTCGTTATTTATTTAAAAAATAATCGGACAGGTGTCTGTTACTTTTTTGAAAATCTGCCTTTTTAGGGAGAAAACGGGTAAAACCCGTATTTTGGTACTTCTTTGGCACCATGTGTATCTTTGAAACCAATCAACATACAGATAAAATTTACATCGTATTCATAACTTATCAAAAAATGACAAATACAAATTTGGTACTTTTTAGAAATTCGAATGTTTAAGGGGTAAAAATCGTACCTGTTTTTGGTACTTTTTTCATAAAACATTTTTTTAAATTTATTGATATTAAAATATGCGTATTTTTATATGGATCCCATGGAATTTAGAAATTCATTGGAATACATTTTTCGTTATATCCATGGGGTAAAAAGTACTTTTTAAATTTTCTATAATTATGAACCTAGAAACATGAAAATAAATATACATGGTCCTACGTGAGAAAGAATTCACAAGAGCGGTTTTTATGGTACTTTTTTGTTCTTCTGATGGTAATTTTTGAATTTTCTATAATTATGAACCTAGAAACATGAAATTAAGGATATGTGATCTTAAATGAATGAGAATCCATAAGAAGGAACTTTGTGGTACTTTTTTGTGCTTCTAATGGTACTTTTTGAATTTTCTATAATTATGAACATAGAAACATAAAATTAAGAACATGTCGTACTAAATGAATGACAATCTATAAAAGTGGACTTTGTGGTACTTTTTCGTTCTTCTAATATTACTTCTTGAATGTTCTGTAATATTCATCCTAGAAAAATAAAATTTAAGATGTAAGATCCTAAGTGAATTAGAATCCTTAAAAGTGATTTTGTGGTACTTTTACTTTATTTTAATACACTTTTTTCTAATTCTAATATTTATTTTTCGTTATTCTAATATTAGAAACCTGAAATTAAAAAGATATTGCTATTTATGGATGAGAATTCTCTAGCTCTATTAGTCACATTCTTTTATACTAAAATATAAGAATAGAAATACTTTGGTAGTTTTTTAACTTTCGAATGTTAAAAATTGGTGCTTTATTGGCACCCTACGAACTTTCTAAACCAAAAGCATAGAAATAAATTTAAAATATTATCTTTTTTATCAGAAATATATCAAAAATGCCAAAAATATTGGTCACTTTCTGAGTCGATTTAACGATGTCCCTCCGTCTGTCCATCTAACCGTCTGTCCATTCGTGTAAACCTTGTAATCAAACTACAGGTCGCAATTTTGCACAAAAATTAATGAAATTTGGCACACAGGTTACTATATATATATATATATATATATATATATATATATATATATATATATATATATATATATATCTATATATATATTTGGCACACAGGTTTCTATATATATATAGAAACCTGTGTGCCAAATTTCATTAATTTTTGTGCAAAATTGCGACCTGTAGTTTGATTACAAGGTTTACACGAATGGACAGACGGTTAGATGGACAGATGGACGGACATCTCTCGTTTGAAATTATGTGCTCTAGTTTAAAAAACCTCTTACCTGTTATTATATATTACATATCATACCTAGTTATCAATATTATTAATCATTTTAATATTACTTCTCCTGCCACTTATTTATTTTAGATAATATAGAAAAATTTATTTAAATCAATAATTGTCCCTCTTCCTACTTTTCCTGTAAAACTTAATATCCATTTTATCACTTCCTTTGCTATTAAAATCAACACATAGTATTTGTATTGTATTTGTTTAAACTCAATTTGATATCAAACTTATACAAATATTAATCTACAATAATTTCTTTTTTACTCGTATTGTGGCCAGTGTTAATATCCTGTTATTACAATTAAATGTTTTCCATTAAGCAGCCATCATCAACATAATGAAAAGATACTTTCTTTCAATGAAGAAAAAATAAAAAAAAAATATATTCTGTTTGTTATCAGATAGTTAGCTAAACATACTTGCAACATGTTCGTGGTATTTTAAATATAATGGTGGTATTTTATACATTAAACTCTTTAACAATAAGCTCGTGCCAATTTCCGTTTTTAAATAAAATTACACTTCATATAAAAGGGGAAACTTACTTAGTATTTTCTTTGTTAATAATTGGTTTAAAAACAAAAACATATGTTTCGCTTTTTTAGCGGTCTTTTAAAAAATTGAGGGTAGGTTTTTTTCTCAGTTTTAAATATTAAAAACCAATAAATTTTTTATTATAATTAAACAAAAAAACATTTTTTTTTTTTTTTTTTTGCATATTGTCAAAATTGAAATTATCAAAAAGATCTTGAAAAACAGCATAAGAGGAAAAAAATAAATTACAAAATTATATTTTGCAATAATTACTTTGAAGTACAAAAAAAAAAGAAAAAAAAAAAACAATAAAAACAAACAGACCTAAAACTAAACTGCCACGTACTGAAAAAAAGTGTTGCAATATATTAGCAACAGTAAACCGTGTAAAAATTATTTTTAATATTGTTAGTGTAAGTGTGCATCAAGTGCAGCTGCAATTCTAAGAAAAATCTAAAGATCTTGATACTGATGATGATGATGACGACGACGATGGTTGATGGTTAGCTTGATGAAGCTGGAAACCACAGCCACAGAGTAACAAAAACCTTCAACAATGAGAGAAGGAACATTGAAGAAGTCAACAAACAATATTCATATTTACTACTAAGGTACAGATATTGTAATCAACACACGTGTGATTTTAAAGACAAGACACGAAAATTTTTTTTATAAAAAAATACCAAGAGACAATTTCTGTAAAAGATTTTACTTCGTGACTTAAGTGGGGACTTAGCCAAGAATTTGTTTTTAAAGAAAAAACAATATTTACGGATCAAATTTGTGATCATTTTAATTAGAAACAAATTTAAACTCTTTAATGATTAAACTTAAGTTTATGGGAAAGAAATATTGTAAAACTATTTAAGGTATATGAATATTGTAGAAATTCTGAAAATATGTATTGTAAAATCTTCTCCCTGTACCCTCTTTAACTTTTTTTCTTCCTCAACATAAGACAGGCAAAGACTTTTGTATATAAGTTACCATAAATTAAGTTTAAATCTAAAATTCTAAAGGGTTCAAGTCTTATTTATTAATATCAACAACAGAAGACGTTAAGAAAGAAAAAAAAAAGTAACAAGAAAATTAATCTCAAAATCTGTGTGATTAAAAACAGAAAACAATAAGAAATAATCATAATACAATATAACCAGAGAAATAAAAAGAAATAAAATTGGAAGGGTATCCTAATATTAAATTACACTTGTTCTTTTCTTCATAATCAAATTACTGGAATACTTTAATTACAATTTTTATAACCAAAGAAATAAACTTGAACTTGCCTTAAAAAACAACAACAACAAAACTAAACTAAACACTTTAAGGCATACAACAATAGGTATTATATGTATTATATATAAAAATGTTGCAAGAACTCCTAAGAAACATTTAATTAATGTTTAAAAATATAAAACTGGCCATATTCCAATGACCGTTATAACAACATACTGTTTTTGGTTAAGTTTTAAATATTTAACAATAAAAAAAAAAAATGTTACAGTATTCTATTCCTACGAACATACATACACAAGTGATATGTCAGTCACTCCAACAGCTACTTAGTGTTACTTATTTATGTATTTGATTTGGTTGGAGGGCTTTTGATTAAAAATAAACACTTGGCAACTGGCAAAGAAAAACCAAACAACAACTGCATTCAATGGTCATTTAAACGTTGCATTCTGACGTATATTTGAATATGAAATGTAAAACTAACCGTAGTTTGTTGGACTTGTTTCGTTTTTTCTTCATTCTTTTTGTTATTGTAATTCCTGCTGCAGTTATCGTTGTTATATCGCTTACATATTTTATTGTCCATGTCTATAGTTATAGACAACACTTTGTTGTGTTTTTTTTTTCTTACATAGTTGCTATTGTTGGTTTTTGTTTTTCCTAGCCATTTTAATATTGTTGTTGCAACCATAAACACTTTATTTATGGTGTCTGCCACACATGTCTTAACCATAGTTATATTATAGTTTCAAATGTTTATATGTAAGTTGGTATTTGTTTGCTTTGGTTTTGTTTGTTTGTATGTGTATGAATTGGTTTATCTAAAAATGTTGATGGTGTGTAGCATAAAAGAGTATAAATGTTGCATTTACCGCTTATTAAAATGTTGGTAATTTACGTATCAACAGTTTTAGATCAATGAGTTTATAAATAAATGCTATAAAAAAGATCTATTTAAGATGAGAGAGTCTAAGGAAAAATTATCTATAATTTAGTTAAACAATAATATTTTATATAATATTTAAATTTTTAAATATAAACGAGAGAAGAAGATATAGTCGGTCAAGCCCGACTATATGATACCCTACACCATTACCATCCACATAATTTTGTTTTTATTTATATACAACTTACTTGTGTTAAATATTAACATAATACTAACATTTGTGTGGGATTTATGCACGTTAGTGATTTTCGGGAGATGAGTTTATATGGGAGCTATGGTCAATTATGGACCGATCTTCATGAAATTTGGTAGGCGAATTTTTGCTGATATAAAACTTATATGTACTAAATTTCATTAAAATATTCCTATTTTTAAGGCATCTATAAGTGTTAAAACTCTATTCCGGGAGGACATTTGTATGGGGGCTAGGTGAAATAATGGGCCGATCATAACCAAATTCAATAGGCTTCGTATTGAATTTGGTTATGATCGGCTTCGTAAGCATATGTACCAAATTTCATCAATTTATCTTCAAAATTGCGACCTGTACTTTGCGCACAAGCTTTACATGGACAGCCAGCCAGCCAGCCAGCCGACCAGACGGACGGACGGACGGACGGACATCGTTAAATCGACTCAGAAAGTGATTCTGAGTCGAACGGTATACTTTAAGGTGGGGGTCCGAAGATTTTTTCTCTGCGTTACAACTTCTGCACAAACACATAATACCCCAACCACCTTTGGTGGTGTAGGGTATAATTTTAAGTCAATATAAATTCGTTTTAAAAGTAGACTGGAGGACATCATAAATCAGTGCTAAAACTTTCTAATACACCCTTAAAATTTAAGCAATAGTCAGTAATCTATTTAACTCTAACTATGTTATTGTTAAGTAAATTTTTAATTTTTAAACAGCTTCAAGAAGTAAAAAAAAATTAAGCTTTTCATTCGTATTAACTTAATTATGTCTTTATCAAATATTTAAATAATTGTTTTTTAATTATTATTTTTTTTTTTTTCAAGTTTAACTGCATTATTTCAAGTTTAACTTATTATACCATGGTAGTTATATAAAAAAAAAAAACAGATTTTTCCCAAATTTCATGACTTTAAAACTTTTATATAAAATAACTGTTAACCAATTAAAGTTTTCCGAACAGCATTACAAAGAAAATACTTTACCCTTTCTAATAAGTTAGAGGGGGGAGAATTCGCCTCTTTTTTTTAAATGCAGTATTTTTAAAATGGTTCACAATATCGAAAAACTTTCTTTAATAATAAAAACTTTGATATGTTGGCTTATATTTAAGCCCTTTTTATCTCCATGTTAAGTTAATTTTTATTATGAATTTGTGAATTGACCAAAAGCGTAGAAACTACCCCATCCCATGGGATAAAATCGCCGAGTGATGGAGCAGAATCGTTTTCTGTATGATGGTTTTTTACTTTATTTTAACAAAGCATCTGAAAAAATGAGACGTTTAATTGAATTTTATGTAAAATAAATAAAAATTTAATTAAATATCTGCAAATAGTAAGCGCATTGTATCTGCACGCAAAGAAAAAATATGGTTCTAGTGACCATAAACTATGAGCAACATACTATGATTGTAATATATGATTACACTTAAAAATAAGTATATTTGTACGTAGTTATTATTATGATTCCATTTTATAATCTTTTCATCATTAAATGATTGGATTTAGTAAGTTTTTTAACATTTTTTAAATATTGCTTCCAAATAAAAAAACCTTGTCAATTTATATTTGTTCATATCTAAAATGAGAATTAATATACTAACAAACTACTGGATTGGTACACAAAAATCTGTATTCAATACTTATTAAAAGCAAATAAAAATATTAGCTTAATGGTTATAGAATTAACTAAATATTTGTAGAATTTACTAAATGTTTGGATTTATCATAAATATGGTTTCATATAAACATATTTAAATACATATTATCAGGGCAAGTTTTTCAAGCTTTTCGCTTGGAAAGTAAGCATTTGCATATTTAAAAAGAATTTGCACAAAAAATGCTTATATTTTAAATCTTTGCATAAATTTGCATGTAATGGATACAAAAGTTAGTTTTCTTAACAAAAACACAATTTTTTGGTGATTTTTTAGAGTTCAATCAAATGATTTCTAAAAAATTTTTGGTGAGCATTTTGAGCACATTGTAAATATTGTAAAGAAAAAAAATTCGGAAGCGTCAAATATGATACTTAAAATTAAGATAGTTATATTTTTATAAACATCGAAATCTATTAGAGATTAAAAGTTAAAAAATGCATATTTGTGCATATTTTCTACACATTAATATATAAGAATGCATAAATTCGTCGGTTTTTATATACATATTCATGCTATTTTTGCATATTTCTGTGCATATAACACCATTTTTTCGTGCTTTTTCAAGCGCATATTTAAAATTTTTGTGTTCATATAAAAACTTGCCCTGTATATTATAATTGCAGTCAATCATATTAAAATTTTGATCATTAAATTATCAAACAGAAAAATAAACATTGCTACCATGAACACGGTATTATTCAAATCAATGAAAAATGGCTATACAAACATTGAATAGTTGTAGTGATCATGCTGTAACCTTGTTTTTTTCTCTGAGTGTGATTAAGACGTTCATGAAGGATAAGTTAAATCGGCCTTAAAGCAGTTTGGCAAATGTACCCCAGGAGGAGTATTGCGCACAAGTGATAATTTTTTCATACTTTAAAGGAATTTATTAAAACATATGTTGTCAATTCTTGTTCATTACTGTCAGGTTTATAATATAGAAAAATGTGTTTGATCAAATCTAAAAATATGAAAGTTATCGCAGCAAATATCCATAGTGAAATATTTGTAAAAGTATTGAAATCACGTCTACCTCCGAATAAATGTATATAAGATCTGTAATAGAGGAAAAGAAAATAAAATATTAATACAAAAAATGTTATTTCGTGTTCAAGACAATTGGCGTGTCCCGATGTCAAATACTTCCTCTTCTACCCCATATATTTGTATTCTTTGAAAAACTGAGTAAGATATTAGGGACACAAAAGCAAATTTTTTTATTTTTTTATATGAATTTTTAAAAATTTACAGTGATTTTTGACCCTTACTTTATTAGAAAACATAATTTTTTCGAATTTTTTTCCTAATACCATTTTTTATTAGCAATAAAATGAGCTACCGCTTGATAAAATCAGATGAGAATTGTAGAAGGTATGATTTTTTTGAAAGTTGTTGCCTTGATTTTACTTCACAAATAATGAAAGTTGAAAAATAATGTATATATATATTATTAGAGCAGCCATATTATGATTGTAGTAGCCAAATATTCGTTGGTGTAATTAAAATATGTTTGTGGTAAACATAACATATGTTTATCGCATCTGTCAATATGGTTCTCTTTTTAATCATATTTAAGATTTGTAGAAAAAAGTGAAAAAAATTATATGTTTACTGCGAAAATAATTTGGTTACGACAACAAATATTTGATTAGCACAATCATAATATGTTTTCAATAAAAATATAAATATTCCATTATCTATAAAAAGCATTTAAAGATAATATATTTGCGTAATAACTATATTTTTTTTCTGCGTGAATAAAAAATTATATTGTGTGCAAAATATGAAAAATTATGCTCTCAAGAAGAAAATATGTAACAGTTAGTCATTTTAATTGCTGGAATGTGCTCTAAGATATGCATTTCCCATAAAAATAATACAAAATATGTTGATAAGCCCAAAATATGCAAAAATATGCTGTAACAAATTAATGTCAAAATTCTTAAAATTGTCGGAAATAAGCATCATTTATTTCTAACATATATAAACGATTTTAATATGATTAAAAAGCTAAATTGTTATAATTCCCAAATCAAATGAATATTAAAAATGTTTTTAAAAATTGGGGAGTTAACAGATCTTTAGTACAGCAATTAACATATACATTTTTGAATGTATTATGTGAAGGCTTCAAGAAGATCTACAGACCACATAAAATAGTTTTTCGAGTTGAAATAAAATGTTTTATTTTGTAGCCGAGTGTAGTGAAGAAAAGGCGTTATTTTCTTAACTATTATGTAAGTACAGTTTTTTTAAGATTATTTTCTTATTAATATTTTAACACTATATAAAAAAAACACTGCAATTTTCAAAACTACTTTTCCACAAAATCATAAATAAGCACAATTGTTAATGTCACTCATAAAAGTAGGTGGTATTTAAAATAATTTTTTTTTATTAAAAGAAAACTTTATACAATGTATTTAAATATGTGGTAGCATATATGTAATTTTTAATTTTCTATAGAAAAATAATAGAAAAACTATTGCATGGTCAACACCAAATGCCATGCGAACACTTACAATAATTCCATTATTTTATTACCTGTAATATGCAAAATTAATGTCATCATTTCATTTTATATATTTTAAAGTTCAAATAGACTTTCTCTGATATACTCTGATGATGGAAATGATTAATGATGATGATGACGGTGAACAAAAATAACACAAAAATCCATCCATCATTAATTCTGCACTGACTTTAAAAAGGGCCTTAAATTTTTTTAATATAATTAAACAAATTGGTTAAATACCTTAATAACAACTACTAATTATTAATTTAACATTTATTGTTGTTGGTTTTGATTCTATATTAAAATAAAATAAAGTCATTGACCTCTTTTTTTCTTTTGTTTTTTGATGTTTTTGTATAAAGCGATATTTGAAAATTAAAAGAAATTATATTTTGAAGTCTTTTAAATTTCATGTAATTTTGTATGTAAATAATAATGTTTAAAAGCATGTTGTTGGTGTTGTATATTTTTATTATTTTTTAAAAAATAAAGTTTTATCACTTGTAATTTTGGGTTTTTGAACATTTACATATCTAAATACATACATATACATATATGTATATAACATAATAATAGCAACAACAATAACAAGCAGGTAATGTTTCCTCTTAAAAGCGAAAGTAATTGCCGCCACTTATACAAATTAACAGTCACTCACTCATACTCATAAATACTAAATATATTTACTATATGAATACATTTTTTTTTTTTTTTTTGTATGGATCATATCCAATCCCCAATCATACATAATCATTTATAATACCGACTTACAAGACATCCATCCACACACAGACACCAAACTGCAGCACCACCACTTAAAGCAAAAAAAAAATGGGAAAAAAAACTACACACGACATTGTACTTTTACTGATAATAAATACCAGAAAATCCCCTCAACTTATACATACTCTTCTGTTAACAATTTAAATATTATTTTACCAAATGAAAACATTAATTTTTATTATTTAAAGAAAATAGCCTTTTAACAAAAATAAAATAAAAATAAAAAACAATGTTGTCTTTTATTATTATAATTTTTATTAAACAGAAAAAATATATTCAAAAGAACTTGAACTTTCTCTTAGTATTTCTTTAGTATCTTTTGGATGCTTGAGAGTATATTTTGCAGCTAGCTACAAGTGTTGTATGTAATTTTTCTTTAATGTTGCTTTTAGTTGGGTGCTGTAATATTATTGTTGCTGTTGCTATATTTTTGGCATTTTTTTAAAAGCTGAACACTAACAACAATAATTGAATACAACAGTGACGATTAATTGTAATTTTTAGACTTTATCTAAATTGTGTAATTAAGCCGAAAGAAAAAGTATGAAAAATGTAAGTATTTAAATAACAAGAAAACTTTAGTGAATAGTAGCTTAATAATTCAATGGAAAATTTTATACACATGCAAGCAAATTTATTGATAAAGAATTTTTAAACTGAAAGCTGTTAGGGTATTTAAAAGAAAGTGAATATTTTCCTTGAACTACAAAAATTAAGTCAAGAATTATTAGTTTTTAAGAAGAAAAGTTGGCAACATTTGTGCCTAATTGTAACCCAAACAATCTATTTCTTTTTAAAATTTCATAGATAAAAATTTTATATAAAATATGAGGCATTCTGTAGGAGTTTTCTCTAGTTAGTTAAAATGATCAAATATAAGTACTTTTATACGGCAGCTGTTTGCAAATAAAAATTATGTGACCACTTTTTTAAAAATAGAGTAGAAAAAATATATTTACTTGCAAATGATGACGAATTCAACATTGAACTCTTTGAGTTGAAAATTAAGCAGTAAAATTTTAATTTTTCAAATACATATCACTCTTGTATTAACGTAGTATTTTTGTAATAAAATGTCAGACTCCAAAAAGTTGTTAGGGAATTTAAAAGAAAATTAATATTTGTTTTCATAACCGCTCTATATTCTCCTAAACTACAAAAATAGGGAATTTAATTCAAATTAAGTTCATTAAGACCAGGATTAACTATTTCAGTTCTAGTTCAGTTCTAGTTCAGTTCTAGTTCAGTTCTATTTCAGTTCTAGTTCAGTTCTAGTTCAGTTCTAGTTCAGTTCTAGTTCAGTTCTAGTTCAGTTCTAGTTCAGTTTTAGTTCAGTTTTAGTTCAGTTCTAGTTCAGTTCTAGTTCAGTTCTAGTTCAGTTCTAGTTCAGTTCTAGTTCAGTTCTAGTTCAGTTCTAGTTCAGTTCCAGTTCAGCTCCAGTTCAGTTCTAATTCAGTTCAGTTCTAGTTCAGTTATAATTCTGTTCTAGTTCAGTTATAATTCTAGTTCAGTTCTAGCTTAGTTCCTCTTCAGTTCTAGTTTATTTCTAGTTTAGTCTGTTGTCATATCTTATTAAATTTTAAGTCAATTTTAAAATTTTAAATTGATTAAGAAAGCAGAAGAATGTAGCTTTTTAACTATTTTAAAATCTTTCAAATACACTTAAAATCATAGATAACCAGGGCAACTAAAAATATGCAAAATAATTATTTTCCTAGACTTCAAATGAAGCAATCTGTTAGTTATCAGTTTCAGAAAATTTTGGCATCGATTTCTTACGGCATATTTTTGGCTTAAAAACATAATTTTATAGAACATCTTTTTTTATTTTTGCATATTTTATAGTAAAGAACATAATTTTGCATATTTTGATATGATTATTATTATACAATATATCATTAATGAAATTTTCTTTTTACTGTAACATACATTTCTAGCATTAAATTCGTTCATGTATATTTTAAATAAGTAATGAAACAAACTGATAGTTCTTTATCTGTTTCGGACAATTTTATATATTTTTTTATAGATTTTTTAGTGCATATTTTTGCATATTTTCGGCTTAAAAACATATATAACTTACCATTGGTGTAATCTTTTTTTACTGTGGCATAATTTATTTTTGGAAATTATGTAATTTCCTGATACATAGTAATAAAGTGCAAAAGGAAAATATTGTTTAGCGATTGCTAATAAAAATCAAGTTTAAAGTTTAGCCACTTTTAATGCTCTGGTAATGACTTACTCAACATTTTCTTTTTCTAGAGTATTTTATTTTATATATTATTTGGTGCATACTTTTTGGGGTAAAAATTAAATATATATGAAGAGTTCAAATAAGTTATTCCACATGAAATCGAATAAGTTTTACAGTTTATGTCCAATTTAAAAAAAAAATAAATTTTGTTATATTTACAATTAAAATTATATTTACAATTAAAATATCTTTAAAAATTATGTGGTCATTAATAGACTTTAATTGAAAATTTTGTAATAAATTGCAGTTAAACTAAAAATTGTGAATAAATTTAATTTTTTATTTTTTTTTTTTTTTTTAATTTACTTTTAATATTTGCCCAAAACCTCTTCTTCTCAAAAAAGTTTAAAAAGAAAAAATCTTGAAAATAACGGAATAGAGATACATTTAAAAATATTTTTTATCCTCACTCAGCATAGTGTAATTTATAATTTTATTACCAAATTAAAACAAGTCTTATTAATTTCAAATTGAAATTTACTATAAATTTATTTAATTCAGTGTCTTTAAGCTTAACTAATATTTGAAAAACTAGCAACAAACCCAACAGAAAAATCTGGTCAAATTCCCAATTAAACAGCATAATTAATATTAAATAAATCATCAATTCAAACACCTTTAAAAGAAAAATGTAGATCAATATTTTCAATATCATTTAAATCTAAATGATATCAACTTAAACTACTTAAATTAATAGGCCAACTTTTTCCTATAGGATTTTCAAGTATTTCTAAAAATTAAAAAAAAAAAAAAACAAGTAACAAGTATTTAGCATAAAATTTATTTTGGGATGAAACAGAAAACTAAAAGAAACTGTAAAAAATTATAAGAAAAAAATCTTTTAAAAACAAGTTAATATTAAACAAATTTTTCCTTCGTAACACTATAAACCCATATTTGCCAATATTAACAATATTTAAACCAACTTGTTTTTCCTGAAGAGTTTCTTGTTTTTTTTCCTGTTAATGTTCATCAAAATAATATTAACTCCAATAATAATACGGGTATTTAAGAAACAAAACCTTACCAATCCTTCTGGTTGGTATTATAAATGTGGATACATTTATATGCGTGTATTGTATGTTGTTGTTATTATAAGTAAATTAATAATAACAACAACAATAACATAATACACAAAATTCCAGTTAATCGCAAACAACAAAACAACAAACTTGCCACAACTACGCAATCAATAATTGTTTTGGTTTTAAGTTGTTGCATAAAACTCATACGCACTGATTAGCAAATATTTATTTATATAAACTTAGATACCAGTTGTACGTTCAGATACTTTTTTCTTCTATACATTTAAGTGTAAATACATTGAATTTTAGTGACAATTAAACGTTTTTTAAACACTTGTCGCTCCCTCTCTCACACACACACTTTTTTTTAGCTTTTTAAATAAATGCGGCAACAAAAGTAACTGCTAAAAGTTAAAATGATATGTTGCAGCTACAATATAAGATTAGCAACATACATATGTATATAAGTATCAGGGATGGAAAAGTTGATACTATAGTACTTTATTTGATACTATTTAACATTCAAAAATACCGAAGTACTCCCGCGAGTGATTTGGTACTGTCAAACGATAAGCTGGGTATTCCACAACTCAAATAAAAAAATCCAATTTTTAAAAGAAAATATATTTTGGAGACATATAATTTTCTAATAGAAATCGATGTTTTTAAAACCATGATGATCGGAAGAAATAATGAAATTGTAATGAGCACTACCTTTGACTTAATGGACCTTCGAAGTCCCAAAAAATTAGACACATAATTAGGACAATTCAAATAAGTTTATAATTCAAACTATATATTTTAAAAATATTTGAGCTGTAGATTTTATTTTTAATATTTTTTAATTATAAAAATGAAGTGAAAATAATCCAAATTTTAAAGACATCAGGTAGTTATATTATATTTTAACAAAACTAAAGTGCTCGATTTTAAGGAATTGATCTTGGACGTTTTTCTCCTTAAGTTTATTTTAATAACTATAATATTTAATAGGAATAAAATAATTCAATGAATTAGTATTGTATTTAATCCTTCGTTTTGAATATATATATAAAAAAAATACATTATTTGAGTTATGTACTAAATAAAAAATAAATAACTATCAAGAATTTGAAGTACTCTGAGGGTGAAAAAAGTACTATTTGAAATTTATTTTGATACTCAAAGATATTTTCATTTTCCATCCCTGATAAGTATGTAAGGCGTTGAAAAGTCAACGTGGCAAGTCCATTTTTTATACATTTATAGTTTTTGTTACTGTCTGTCTTTACTTCTATTCACCCATTAAGTATCATTTTAAGTGTGTCTCTTTAATATTGGTTTTTTATATTCCTGTTTTTTAATGTTTGTTTTTTTATGATTTGTTTTTATATAAACATAAGCAGGGCAAGTTTTTATATGCACAAAAATAATTGAAATATGCGCTTGAAAAAGCACGAAAAAATGGTATAATATGCACAGAAATATGCAAAAATAGCATGAATATGTCTATAAAAACCAACGAATTTATGCATTCTTATATATTAATGTGTAGAAAATATGCACAAATATGCATTTTTAAACTTCAATCTCAAATAGATTTCGATATTTATAAAAATATAACTATTTTAATTTTAAGTATCATATTTGACGCTTCCGAATTTTTTTTCTTTACAATATTTACAATGTATTAAAAATACTCACAAAAAAAATTTTATAAATCATTTGATTGAACTCCAAAAAGTCACCAAAAATTGTGTTTTTGTTAAGAAAACTAACTTTTGTATCCATTATATGCAAATTTATGCAAAGATGTAAAATATAAGCATTTTTTGTGAAATTCTTTTGAAAAACGCAAATGCATACTTTCCAAGCGAAAAGCTTGAAAAACTTGCCCTGAACATAAGTGTTTTACTGTTATTATGTCAATTTTAATTATTTTTCATTCTCATTAGTTCAATTGAGAGCGAAAAAAAAAACAATTATTTAATTTAATTGAATTACAAACAATCAACACGTTTAAGTCATTTATTAGACAAACGACTGGTTCATTCCAAATGAAACATTTTATTATTTTCTACCAAACACTTTTCTGTTAACATTTTAGTAAAAAATACCATTTCAAAAATATGAAAATTAATAATAATAGTAGTATAATGGGGACCATTCGCCATGGGGTATTGGCAATAATTTTGAACTTTAATGATTTATATTATTTTTATTTGTAGTTTCAATTGCAAAATTAGGGAAAAAAATACTAATACGATTGTACTTTTGGCGAATTTAAGCCATGTTTGGGATAGTATTGCCATTTTTGATCACTTTAAAAAGTTCATAAAAAATATTAATTGAAAAATGATATAATCAGGACTAAAAGGACTTATATTAAAGAAAATATATATAAGACTTTGCGATAGAAGCATTTTGTAATATTGTTTAAAAGAAGTGAGAAATTGTACACCTTTTACCGTACCTTTTTCAACAAAGTGCGAATTCCTAAAAAAAATTAGCAATTGTTCAAACAAAAAATTAGTATTTAAAAAAGAACAAAAATCCAAAAAAGACAAATTTTTCATAAAAAGTTTTAAATTTTATAAAAGTACTATTTTTAAAGTAGTACATTTTTCTAAAAAAAAGTGCCAATGAAAAAAGTACTTTTTTTCAATAAAAAAAGTACCACCATTTATAGAAAAGTATAATTTACACCACAGGTGTAAAGGGTAATTTGTAATTTCTACAATATTCATCCAAAACCCCAAAAAGTTGTATATTCTGGATACTTATTGATAAGGAATTCGATATAACGATGTCCGCCTGTCTGTTGAAATCAGTTTTTAGAAAGCCGCAATTATCGGATATATATGTTTTATATATCAAATTATAGGGAATATTCCTTAAAAAAACGCTAATATAAATGAGCAAAATCGGCTTATAAATAGCGGCGATATCACCAAAAAACGAAAGATACCTCCAAAATTCATTGTTGTAGTTTGCTTTTCTAAGCTCGTATGCAAGCTAGCGACTTCGATTTTATACGAAAAATTCAGAATCTTTCCATAAATTAATAAATTAATAAAATCGGTCCACTAGTATCACAAATATCGACCAAAACGCATACTGAGATCCTTTAAAGCTCCTATAAAAGCTACGGGGTTCGTTCTTGAACTGATTTTTTAATCAACGAAATCGGTCCATAAGCAATCGAGTTATTGGGCGGTATTTACCCATATATTTGCCAAAACACATTTTTGGACTTTTTGAAGGCCCAATATAAGCTACGGTCTTCGTTCTTGTACAAATCTTTTATAAATATTTTTTCGAGTTTTTAAATCAATTAATCGGTTCATATATTCTCAAAATATCTTCTAATTTAATTTTATTTAAATTAATGTTGCCTTCATTTGGTGTTGTTTTATTAACTTTCAAATATATTATTTTTCATATAACATCCCAACTTGGGTGAAAGTAATAAATAAGATTCCAGATATAACACTAGATCTAGTTCAATTAAAGAAATGGTACTTATTTATCTAAAAAAAAGTTTATTTATGTAAATTTTTCAAACAATTTTTTTAAAATACAGGTATCCTTTTGCATAAATACAACAATTTCGCTTAAAATTAAAAATAGTATAGTATATATTTGGAAAATGCTACCAATTTTTCAATCATTGCAAGCGAGTCAGATTTTGAAATTTCTGTTAAGTACCGGAGATAAGCAGATTTATGTGTAATTTTCTAAGCATTTTTTCCAGAGCTTTATGAAGCTCCTAGACATGGTAGAAAATTAAAATTTGGCTTACTTTTTTTAACATTTTCCTTAAATAAATGTAACATAAAAAATTCTCTTTTAATACGAAATTCACTTTTTAAAGAAAGTACTTTTTTAAAAGTTTATTAAAAAAATATCACTTTACCAAAAAAAATAAACAAAAAATCCATGGCCAAATAATAAAGATGCTTCTTTTAAAATCCGACATATTGAGCTCTAACCGCAAAAAAGTCTGCACTTTAGAAGAGAAGCACTTAAGATCAAATTACTTTCGCTATCTGAAAAGGTACCAGGTTCTTAAAAAAAATTATGACAGATAATATAAACTATTTTGATTTATTCAGACATTTTGACGGTTAAGCCAAAGTCAAAGGTCATTTACAAAAGTATTAAAATTTTTTTTTAATTCGGATACATTTTAAAAAGAAAAATATTTTATAAAGTATAAAATAAATATTTAAAGAACTGTTTTAAAAACCTTTATGGCATTTTTAGTAAGATCAAAATTTTAGTTATCTTAGTGGTTAATACAAATAAAATATCATAGTGGACAAATATATAAGTAGTTAACTCAAATGTAAACCTATAAATATTCCCCAGAAAATTAAATTACAAGTACTTACATTTGAGTCAACTACTTATATATTTGTGACAATCCCGATTAGAATTATATGCTCTCCCCTTACTGAACTCTAAAGACCCGTTATAAAATATTTAATAACATTTTATATACAACAAACGGAATAATCTGTTTTTTTTTTTTTTTCATAATAAATTATTTTTTATAAATATTTAGGGTAGTCTACGTTTAAATATTTGGTTCAATAGGTTTCCACCACAAATTACTCGAAAATAAAAAGAAAATTACAACAATAAAACAAAGACAGCACTATATATAAAAACTATAACTGAAGAAATAATGTGTAGACTTTTTTTAAGGAGTGTAAGCATTTTCAAGCATGATTAACGTTTAATTAAAAACAAAAAATACACAATGAATTCATGCACCTTTTTCTATAATTTTCTATATAAAATTCAATGAATTGAAATAAGACTTAAACAGTGAGATACAATATTGGGAAATTAAAAAAAAAATAACAATTTAAAAAGGTAAGATAAAAAAATATATATTGAAAATTTATTAAGGAAATGAACAATTTTCAAAGAAATCAAAAATACCAAAATAAGCTTCAAAAAATTATTGCTTCATACGTGAATAAATAAGTATCTAAATGAATTAATGAATGAATGAAATTTTATTAAAAAAAAATAGTGATTAAAACATAACATTGATATTGTGGCAATTTAAATGATTTTTTGATAGTTTTAATTAAAGGTTTCAATAACGAACAAATGGCATTAAAGTGATGAAAACCTTTTAAATGCAAGCATGATTGGTTTGTTGTCGGAGTATCATGTACAAAAAACACACACATGTGAAAAAAAACCTTTCCAAAATAAATATATATATTTTTTATTAATATAAAAAGTAATTTAATCTTAAAGATACCTGCATGATATTTTTTTTATATTTACAAGCACCACTAGAAATACATAGTGCGTTAATGCAAACAGTCGATAAGGTGCGGTTCAGCGGCCACTTATTACGCAATTTTTGTTATTTTTTATTTTTTTATTTTAAAGTAATTGATAGCTGGCGGCTTAAACTTCTTTTTTCTTTATTTCATTCATAATCGGACATGAGCAGATAATGAAAATTTTATATAAAACAAAAATTTCTTATAAATCAACACTCTCTGCTATGTGTTATACAATAATTTCATAAATTAAGTTTTTTTTTTTACAAAAATTACATTCAACACGCTCATCTTATTTTAAATTTTATTAAAAATTTGTGACATCCTTGTCTTGTTTTACATCAACTTAATAAATGTTGTTTGTTGTTCATTTTTGCATAAAATATTTTACTTAACAAACCATGATATTACAATTAATTAATCATTTATTTAAAAAAATAAAAACGAAATATTAATAATAAAAAAAGTATTCATGTGCAAAATTCATAAAGTAAAAAAAAAATTATGCAATTATGTTAAATTTTTTAAATAAAAAAGCAAAAAAATTAAACATGCACATTTTTTTTCGTTAAATTTCCATTCAAGGGTTATGAAAATATTAATTGTGGTTTAACACACATTTTTTGTTTAACCAAAAATATATATAAAAAAAATTACAACAATTATGCATAATCCAGTATTTAACCGCAACTGTTAAATTTAAACTTTGGTAATAATTTTTACTCAAAAACAAAAAAAAACATAATTTCTAACATGCAATATGTTAATACACTTTAAAAGCTTCAATACATGTCATAATTATGCTAATATTAGTTAAATTTTACACAAACAAAATCACTAAAAAAAAAAGTTAAAAATTATTTACAATATTTTTGTTTAAATAGTTAGACACTCCCCATTTCTAAACTACTACTACAAGTAACTTTCATTTTGCAAAAATCTATTTTCTTTAGCTTAAAATTATTTTTGGCGGCTGATTTAGGGATTCCCTCTTATTATATTTTATGCAATTTGAGGAATTGGGACATTGGGAAACATAACTGGAAGTGAATGATTCGAATTGAACCCCTTAAGGAAATGTAATTGTTAAGGCTCCGTTACTCTACCGTAAATGTAAATGTAAAAACGTAAATGTAAACGGAACATAAGTGGATGGTTTATTAAAAAAAAACGTAAATGTAGCCAGTGCTTTGTTGTTGTTTTGTACACATCAACATCAGTGATGTAAATTACACATTTTTTCAGTAAATCAATTTCAGCTTAAAAATCACTAGATTTATTGATTTGTATTTTAGCGATTTGTATATAAAACGAAATTTGTGCTTTTATGACAAACATTTTAAATTTTAATTTATTGATTCAACTCAGCACTTTATTTAAATTATTTTAACAAGTTTTTACTGAAGAAAACAGCAAAACAAATTGTTCAATTGATAAACTTTTTACAGCGATTTTTTACGCAGATTTGGTATATTGAAATAAAAAGCTGTCAACACTGTTCTTCCAGCTGCCACGTAAAAACATAGAGCGACCTAATTTGATTAGGTTACTACGTTACATTTACGTTTTTGAGTACACATACACACATAACTCTCATAAGCAAAACGTGTCAGCAGATTCGCTACATTTACATTTACCGTAGAGTAACGGAGCCTTTATGCTTTTAATTTAAACGCAAAGCTTTTCATTAAGAGTGGATAGAGCTTTCGTGCACTCTCCACTCTTAATTTATCTTACTGTGTATATAATTTTTAATTTTTTTTCTGCTGATATCTGCCAGGGGATATGAAAATATTTACATAAATTTGTATTACTATTGGACAAACGGACGGACGTAGTTATAACCTTATGGAGGTTTATAATTACAACAATTAAAGTTTACATGATTTATGTGCTCCCTCCAAGCCCAATTTATCTCACTGTGTGTACAATTCTTAACATTTTCTCTGTAGATATCTACAGATGTTGGCAGGGAATATGAAAACATAGATATAAATATGTCTTAGTGCTGGACTTACGGACGGACGTAGTTATACCCTATGGAGGTTTATAATAACTCGGAGGAGAATGTCATGATTCACAATTATAACTATTAAACTAATTTTAACATTATCCTTCTATTCGTTTCAGAGTTATTTCAAAAAATGTTCTGATATATAAAAATTTTCATTTTTATTTTTTTTTTTTTTTTTTTTTTTTTTTTTGTTTAAAAAAAATTATTTTAGTTACAACTTGCTTCAACCGGTTTGCTTCACGAGCCCTATTACTATGATAACTAATATTTAATTTGTAGGGGGGCTACTTTCTACGTCCTCTGGTCCTTAATATTTTCCTATCAATTACGGATCTTGATAAGAAAATCATTTCCACAAAATATTAAGATAAAATTTATTATGTACTAGCTTATACCGGCGCTCTTTACTGCTTCTGTTGATGCCATAACTAATATTTAATTTTCATTCGAGCTACTACTCCCCCTCCAACAACAATACGCAGAATTTGATATGCAAATTTCTTCTACAACTGTTTCTAAAACTTTTACTAATTCACTAATTTAGATACACGAAAATTAATATTTAATATTAATGTTTGTTTAGGTGCTACCTCTCCCCCTAGCCCTATCCATGCAATTTTTATTTTATCAATGCAATATGTTGAGAAAGTAGTTCCGACAAAATTTGAAAGCTATCACAGTAATAGTTCTTTAGATATGACATTAAAAATATTTACTTTGTATGGAGGGGTATCAATCCCCCTGATCCTACCCGTCCCAATTTCATCTTAAATATAAAGGTTGATCAGAAAATTATTCCTACAAAATGTTTAGGTTTTTGCTGTATTACTTCTTAAGATATACGGTATTTAATATTTTCGTTCTTCCCCTTATATATTTATATTTCGTTCATTTCCCCTTGTCCTATCAATTCCAATATCCTTCTGAGTTCGGAGGTTGATAAAAGTATTCCTGTAAAATTTTAATACTTTTGCTGCAATAGTGTTTATCTTATATGTTAATTAGTAATTTCTTTGGATGGGGGCTACCATTTACCCTGCTCCTACCGAAAAATAACGTAGCCTATTTTACTTTCGGGATCTTTAATGTGATGCTACGAAATTTTGAAAAAAATTTGATCCAGCGGTTTGGAAGTCTATAATTTTCAAACAAACAAACCAACAAGCAAAAAAAGATTAATTTTTATATGCATACACCCAGAAAAAAATCTAACACGTGTTCATAACCATTCAGTGTCAATAGTGAATCTGCCCCATATGTGTTCAAATTCAATACCTCGTGTTCAAATTATTAACGAAAAATTGATACCAATTGCTATCAAGTTGCCAACACTTCAGTATCGAATTACTAAATTGCATTTTGTTTATTTAAAATTTGTAAACGAACGGTATTAAATAGTTGATGTCAATGTGACCGCAACCGTCATGGATTTTGAATTAAATCTTTTCCCTCAGTGTAGAAAAAAAAAAATTTTTTTTCAAATATCTCAGGGCAGTCTAAACAACATATTATTTATTATTGATTCTTATAAAATATTATAACGATTTTTTTATTTCCGTCCGGATGTCTTTGGCAAAATTAATCCTTAACCCCTCTATTAGCATTGTCCAAATTAATTAATCTCTATTAATACTTTAAGTCAAGGGCTAAAATTTCCCACTAAAATTTCATAAATTTTTAAAATAGTTATATGATTTTTCAAATATTTAATATTTAACATTAAATATAATAAAATTTAATAAAATATTATTAAACAATTTGCAAATTTATTTAGTTCATATTGAATTTATTCTTGGTGAAAAATTCCATTAATTTATAGTAAAAGTTTAAATATATACAGGCTTATAATCAAACAAATAACAAATTTTCTCTTTGTGGATCAGATCAATGATTTGTTGGGAACAATATTTTTTAAAGAATTTTAATTAAAAGTTTATACAAATGAAATTAATTCAATAATTTAGTAACAACAATGTGTCCATTATTTACAATCAAACCAAAATAAAATTTACCCAAATCAAATAAAATAAATAATTTTGGGGAAAAGAAAAAAAAAAGACCGTTACATTTAAAACGTTTAAATGTTTTAATTTTCTTTATGTTTTTTTTTTTTTTTTTATAACAACAACTGTTACAATAATATTGTAACAAAAACCCATAAAACTAAATCATACAACGACCACACATCAGCCTAAAACAAACACAACACTCATACAATCAACCAAGATATTATTTTTTAAATAATATGAATAAATTGTTGGACCTGGAGTGTCTGGTGACAATTTTTTTTTTTTATATAAAATAAAAAATCGAAAGAAAAAAACCGTGGGAGTTAAATGATTTACAAAAAATAAAGTAAAAAAAAATCAAATAATATGTAAACAAAAAATCACTAACATAAAACTAAAAAAAAAAGTTTGGTAAAATGTTTATAGCCACCCATGTGACAAGTGACAGTTCTGTTAACAATAACAACAAGTTTTCCAATTTTTATATATTTTTTTAAACAACAACAATAATAATATAAAAAATTAAAAACCAGCATTTAAATGTTTCACACGCTTAAAACTAGAGCATTTTAGGTGTTTTTCCAACTTATAAAAAAATGTTTGTTGTTTCTTTATTTTAAATATGTCAATTTGTTTAGTTGCAAAAAAAAATGTTATTGTTGTTTTACATAAAAAAGTAATAATAATTTGACATTTATGTTTTAAAGAAAATGTTTTTTTTTTTCTCTCATTTCATTTATTATTGAATGGTGCCCAGCAAAACGCTTTCTCTTCAATAAAAAGAAAAATTATATTTATTTCTTTACATCTTTTATTTATATAGAAAACTAATTTATGTTTAATATTTTTTTCAGTTGGAAAACAAAAGAAGTTTCATTTCAAGTGTATGTTTTTTTTTTTTTTTTTCTTTCTTAGGTCTCAGTAAGTACTTGGATAATTTGTCAAAGTGTTTTTTTGTGTGTGACCACTTCTCTTCATAGTACATTTATTTTTAAGGTTTTTTTTTAGCTCTGGTAAGAAAAATATGTTTTTTAATTAATATATTTTTTTACATTACTTAAGGTTGTTTTTGTACCACAGAAAGAAAAAAAATACAGGTCAAGTGGAGTTATTCTTGGAAAAGGTGTGTTTGGACATCTTGTAAAAGGAAAAGAAAAACAAGAGTTTTTTTTACCAGTTTAATTTGTAAATGACACTTAAAATATCATAAAAATAGTAAATGAAGTCAAATGTATTCCTATATATAAACAAAAATATAAATAAAAAAAAAAAAAACATTAGAAATTAAACTTATTTTCCCACAAATTTAATAAATCATGTTATAACAAAAAGTTTAGATAAAATATAGATTCCTTAACATGTTGCTGATTATAATATAAATTATAAAATTAAGATTTTTGTTTCAGCAACATTGTATTACCATCATTTAGCTAACAAAATGTTTATTTATTCAACAACTGAAGTTGTTAGCAACATTTTTGTGCTTGTTTCAGTAAAATAAGAAGGGAATACGAATTTATTAATCGATTTTGAAGAAATATAGCTCGTTTTATTTCTAATATATCTAGCTTTATAATAAAATAGAAAAAGTTTATTTTTTTTTTTTTTGTAGTTTTCAATTTTTGACGATTTTTGAAAAACTAAATTTTTTTTTTTTTTTTTTTCTTTTTCTACATAATTTTTTTTAATATCTTACAAGATTATTAAGAAGACTAAAATATTTATGTTGGTTGAAGGTAATTTGAATTAAATTTATTTTATAATTTAATAAATCAAATCGCTCAAATCGTTCTAAAGATATGTTGCAATATACAGTGGAACCTTTTTAATTTTCTAAATAATGATTTATCTCGAAAACGTAAATTGATTCATAGTCTTAGAACTCCCTAATTATGAGTATCTTAATTGACTGAGAAATCACGTAACTCAGAATTATTGTAGCCCTGTGTAATTTATTTTATAATTAACAAAAAATAATAATAAATAAAATATTTTTATATGCAACATCGTGTTTATTTCAAATTATACTTTGTAGCAGAATCATTAAAAAAATGTCTTAATTTAATAAGCAATATGTTGCCAACACATTTATGTTTAAAATGTTGCCAATATTTAAATTTAATAATAAAAATTTGAGTATGAAAAATATTATAAATTTTTTTTTATTTCAGAATCACTATTTTAAAATTCAAATTAAATATATTTCTTTTAATAATTTGTTACAAATACAATAATTTTTTCCACAAAATTTTTATAGCAATATTTAATTAATTTAATGATGAATTAAAAATTAATTCAATTTTACATAAAATCGAACTTAAAAAAAGTCAAATAGGAAAAAAATTTCTTAGCAACATGTTGCTGTAAAAAAATGTATGTACATTAGGAAAATTCTTCAATAACAAAATCATCTTTCTATAAAATAGCAATAAAAATGTATAGAAATATTGTTTCAAATTTAAATAATCATAAAATTTGCTAAAATAAGAATGTTTTGCAACATTTTGCTGGTAACGGAAGTTATGTTTAAAAATCTCTGAATATAATTTTTCTAAAGAATGTTTTCTAAAGAGTATTTTGGTTGGAGTTTTAACAAAATTTTGTTAAACGTGATAATAAATGATTTAACTTTTAGTAACATGTTACAAAAGAGTATTTTTTAATATTTTCTTTTAAAAATATGTCGCTATTTAAAGTGGTAATAAAAGATTTTTTTAAATTAAAATTATCTAAATGTTGATTGAAATAATATTAATTTGCATTACAATTTTTTTTTAAAATCACTAAATACAAAATCAGCAAAAAATATTATAAAAAACAAAATTTCGATTGGTATTCAAACAAAATATTTCAAAACTTAATAACAAATATTTAAAATTTTACCAATATATTATAAAAAATGATTTCACAAAATGTTACTAGCAATATTTGTATTAATTTTTTATATTGTATTTTATTTAATTAATTAATTTTTTATAAAATCCAACACAAAAAACTAAGATAAATTTTCAACAAAAGCTAATTATTTTCTTAGCAACATGTTGCTACATTAATAGAATTAAAATGAAAAATTATATGGTGTCTATAACAAGTTTTAATTTTTATTTAATAGCAAAGTTTTTAAGCTAAAACAATTTTTATAACATTTTGCAACATGTTGCTAGAGAAATTGTTTAATAGTAAAAACTTTAAATTTTGTTTTAAGCCAATAATATAATTTAAAAGCGCGAATTATAAAAAATATTATTAATTTATGCAAACTGTTGTGGAAAACTTACAAAATTTCATATTAATATTTTAAATTATATATCAGCTTTATTGCTATTTGAACTTTCATTAGTTTTTTTATTGTATTTGTTTTATATTACAAGCCAAATTTAAATAATACCATCCATACTTTCATTTAAAGGAAAATTTTAAATATTTTTGCTTAATTTAATTACAAGAAAAACTTTCAATTTCATTTAAAACAAGTAAAAAATATACATAAAAAAGCAACAAAACAAATGCATTATTATAAAATACTTTATCAAGTTTAAATAAAAAAGAAAAAAATCATTTTTTTTTATCTAAAACTAAATACAAACTACATTTATAATGCAACAATTTATCAAAGTAATAGTAAAACTACAATAACATAAATAAAATAATAGTAGTAAATAATAACAAAATAACAATATTAATAGATAAACAAAAAACACAACAAACAATAATAAATTGAAAAAGAAAAAAATACAAAATATTAACACGCACTTTTTAATACACGTACCAACCAACAACAAATCTATCACACACATCTTAAAACATACAAAAAAAAAAAAAAAACATATGCGTTAATAATAGATGGTAACAAATCAAAGAAAACAACAAAATAAATACAATTAGTAACAACAACATAATTGAAAAAAAAATACAAAAACTATGAGAAAGAAAATTAATAAACAAAAAATTCGAAAAAAAAAAGAGATGCATCAATGTTGTTGTTACATGTCAACAAACAACAAAAGCAATAACGAACAACAAACGATTGAAAGAGGCGAACAACATTCGCTTTCATTTAATTACGAATGAATGTTATGACGTTTTTATTGTATTTTATTTTTGTTTGTAAACAACAAAAACAACAACTAAAAACAATGATGCAAGACATTCGAATATTTTTTTAACTCATACACTAATATACTCCTCTTTCTCTTTATTATTACAACAAAAAATTTCATTGATTATTATCGACTATGAATTTGTTGTGTGTTTGAATTGATTGGTTACAAACATTATAAACACTTTTTGTTGTTGTTGTTGTTGTTACTGTTGTTGGTTGAGTTCATAATATTGCTAATAATACAAGTAATAATGACATGACTACGATGATGATTATGATGATGGGAAAAGTGAAACGGAAATATTTACGAGTCTTAAGACCTTGTTTGATATTTTACAAATATAAAAGTGTTAATATTACTAATAAATTCAATATAAAACTAAATTATTAATTCATATACATACTTTGTGTTGTTGTTTTTGGGGTGTTGACAATCATTTTATGTTTATACAATCATTTAATTTAATAATTTTAATTTTTTAAATAATTTAATTTTTGGTTTTTTTACCTTAATGTCATCCTTATTTAGTGTATTGCGAAAAATTTTAACGAAAAAAGCAAAAGTTTTTTTGTCTGTTGGGTTTTTATGGCCAGTAATTTGTATGTGTCTAGATTTTTTAATTAGGATTTCTATACCATGAATCATGTGTTGTTGCTGTTATTTTTATATTGAAATATAATTAATAATAATCATATTTTTTGTTTTAATAACAAAAAACTGACATGATAATGAATGCAAAGCGTTATAGACGATTGCATTTTAAAGTTATAAAACAATATAAACACGTTTTTGTTTTTTGCTAAGCAACATGTTGCTAAAAAATTTTGGTCTAATTTGATTAGTTTAAAATACAAAGAAAAATAATAATAAGAAATGTTTTAGTAATATGTTGCTAAAAATCATTTCTTAATAGTTGTTTCATTTAGTTTATTTGAAATTCATATTAAGAGAGTTAAAAGAAAGTCTAAATTATTTTAGGAAAAGGTTTCAGTTAAAACAAATAAAAGTAAAGAAAAAAGATAATAAAAAATTTCTTAGCAACATGTTACTGTGAAATTAATTCTTACAAATTAAAGAAAATTATAAAACGGATTTCTAAGCAACAATTTTCTATGAGCAGCTAAGCAACATGTTACAAAAAAGTCATTTATTAATAATTGTTTTTTTAGTTTCTTTATAAAATTTTTTTGGAGCATGTTGCTCAAAAAAAATTAAAATAAATTATATTAATAATAACTTATTAATGGAAAATATTTCCTTTAATTTAAAATAATTTAAAATTAATGTTAAAAGAAATAAAATAATTCTTAGCAATATGTTGCTATGAAAATAATATATATGATTTACTAGTTATTTATAGAAAATATTGATTTACAATTTTAAGTTTATTTTAAATTTAAGTTTAGTAAAACAATTTAAAAAAAATTTACAGCCTAACAAAATATTGCTAAAAGAACTGCTTATTATTTTATTTACACTTGAAATAATTTAAAATTTAAGTGAAGAGAAATAAACCAAAAAATTTTTAGCAACATATTGCTATAAAAATAATTTCAATTAAAAATAAACATTTAAAGAAAAAATAAAAATAATTCCTTAGCAAGATGTTGTTAAAAAAATAATTAAAGCAATATAAACAAATTTCTTTGTGACAAAGCAACATGTTGCTAAAAAGATAACATGTATAAGTTGTTTTCAGTTCCTTTTTTAAATTTCAAATAATTTTATATTCAAATTAGTAGAAATAAACAAACATGTCTTGGCAACATGTTGCTATGAAAATAATTGATATTGATAAATTCTTACTTGAGAAATATGTTTCAAATAGAAAATAAAAATTAATAAAAGAAATAAAAATAATTTCTTAGCAACATGTTGTTATAAAAAAATTTTGGATTTTGTTGTTTTTGAGATTGTTGTTGCTAAAAAATAATTTCTTAAGAGTTTTCTTATATACATTTTTTTATTCTTAATAATTTAAAATTCAAATTAATAGAACAGACATTTCATTGTAACATGTTGCATGAAAATAATTTATATAAATATTATGGCATTTATGTCCAGTTTATTAAACAAAAAAAAATAAGAAAAAAAAATTTTTGCAATATAAAAAAAGCAAAAATAATATGGGTTTCTTTGCAACATCTTCATATAAAAATTTTATACATTCCGAATTTCTTAACAACATATTGATAACTAACATCAAACTAAGGAAAAATAACGAAAAAAACCTTGAGGTAACATTTAGTTGATAAATTTTAAATTCAAACATAACTTTAGCAAAAATTTAGCTTATTAAGACTAAATAACAGCTCTTAGCATTGTTACTATAAAATTTTATGCAACAATTGATCTTAGCAACATGCTTCTTACAATTATTGTGAGCATTTAATTATAACAATTTGGTGACAAAGTTGAGTAAAAAATCTTTTGAGTTATAAATATTAAGCAACATTTTGATTACCATATGCTGATGATAATATTAAACTAAGTTTAAAACCTTTAACTTTGAACAATTCTATTTATTTGCAACATATTCACACTAAATGTTTAGCAACTTGTTGATTTAACTTATAAACCATAATTTAACGATTCATTAAGCATTTCACAATACTGGGTATAACAAATGAATTTTTGATGATTTTTTTTTTTTTTAATTTAAAATAATATTTCAAAATGTGACTGCTTAAACCAAAAAATTTAAAGTAAAAGTATTCATACCCTAGTAGCCTTTTAACGATTCGTCTTAAAACATAATCTTCGGTCATCAGGTTTTATTGCAAATGGTAACAAACAAAAAAACAAGTGTAAAATTTTTATTTGTAATAAAATTTTTAATTTTTGTTTATAAACATTTCGTTTCATTTTTTTCTTTTTTTAATTTACTATGTTATTTATTATTTACGGTATTTGTTGCAGATTTCTGTGTTTTTGTGTTTCTTTTTTTTTTATTTATTATTGTTTACATTGTTTGCAAAAAAAGAAAAAAAAAATTGCATGTGGGTGTACTTGAAATAATTCAAACAAATTTATTTTATTATTTTCATTTGTTTTTTTTTTTTTTTTTCTAAAATGTACTCATAGTTATTGCTTATTGTATTGCAAACTACAACAGCCATAATAAAAAGAAAAAAAACTTAAAATCATTTAAACTTTCGCACGACTTTTTTGTTAATAATTTTTTGAGTTTCTTGGAAATTTATGAGGGGACATTTTATGATTTGTTTTGGCAAATGCAACACAAACAAAAATAGAAAACACAATGTCTAGTTTAAATGGCCAAATAAAATTTTGTAGTAAAAAAAGTTTAAAATAAATAAAATAAAATAAAAAATAACATGTTAAAATTTCTCAACAGAGTTAGAAAAAGATGCTAATGTTATTTTATTGTTTTTTATATTAGCATTAAAAAAAAAGAAAGATTAAAGTTATTCAATATAAGAAAATATTTTTGCGGTAACTTAATATTAAATAATAATTTTACCGATATTTTGTTAAACAATAGAATTATTAGATATTTTTAGCAATAAAATTTATGACCCTTAAAAGATCTAAAGAAATATAACCGTAAACTTTCAAATTCTTTAATATTATAAAGTTGTTAATAGAATTCGAAAAGTAATTTTATTATAAACTTAAACATTGAGGTCAAGTTTTACACCTAAAGTACTTAAGTGGTAAATAAGTAATAAATTGAAAATAAATAATTCTTGGAATTTTAAATTACTAGTTTATATTAAAAATTAAAACTGTTATATGTATAGTAAAATATAAAATATTTAGTTTAAATAAAAAAATAGTTATGATTTAATAAAATTAAAGTATATGAGATGAAAGTATGTTTTGAAAAATTCAAATAAATTTAAAATTTAAATCTAAAAATTACGGTTAATATTATGTTGAAATTAAGCAACAATATTCCTTAATATTCTTTAACAACATGTTGCTTAACGTATTGTACAATATTCAATTTAGGCCAATATAATTTATATTAACAAAAATTTTTTTCAAATTTAATTTAAAATTTCTTATTTATAAAACTATTTTTTTAGCAACATGTTTATAAACATATTTTTAATTAAAAAAATACAGTTTCGATTAATTTTCTTAGTGATATTTACATGTATATAAATTATTATGCACATATTAGCAACTTGTTGTTAAAAAAATATTGAAAATCACTTTAAATAAATTCATGTTGACGAAAATAAAAGTTATATTTTCCTTGGCAACATTTTATTAATTTTTTTATTACATTATTATTGTTGCTAAAAAATATCGAACACTTTTTGAGACTTATATTGACGAAAAAAGTCATAACATTTTTTATTACATTTTCCTTTGCAACATTTTATTAAATGTTATTCGCTTCACAGTAATGAAAAATGTTTAGCAACATTAAGTTAATTGATATCTCATTTTTTATTTTTTCTTATTAAAACTAATTATAAATACAATTAAAAGAAACATTATTTTCATGTCAAATCCAACGAACAGAATTTAATGAATTTAATTATTGCAACATGTTTAAAAATGTTAATATTAATTTAAATGTTGTTAAAATATGTTGTTAATATTAATTTTTATTTTCGATTTTATTTTATATTAAAACAGCCTTTTTGAAATAATCCTTTTCTTAAGAAAATTTTATCTTAAATTACAAAAATATTTAAGCAACATGTTGCTAATAACCGCAAAAAGTTTTGTAAAGATAATTTGGTTAATTACTTCAAATAAAATCTAAAATTGCATCTTTTTATTAATATGCAATAATATTCCATGTAATAATTTTATTGGCAACCTGATGCTAACAAAGACTTTATTCTTTTCTTTACAAAAAAAGAACAATACTAATAATTTTATTTCTGTTGCTAAAAATATTGCGAAATAATTAAAAACAAATGATGTTAATTTCTTATAAAATGTTTCTTGACAACATTTTCCTTGAAAACTTGTTATTGAAAAAACACTAGATTCAAAGCAATTTAGAAATTTGTAAATGTAAAAATCTGAACAAAAATATTGAAGTATTTAAATAATATAAGTTGTTGGCCACATTTTACAATGTAATACAATACAATACATTACAAAAATGTTATGAAAAGTTTCTTTAAAAAATTTCATATGCAATTAAAAACAAACTTAATGAGTTCCTAATAATTTAGCAACATGTTGCAATATATAATATATTATTCCCATGTTTGAAGTTATTTTATTATTTTAATTAAAACGAAATTCATTTTTATTAAAATATTAATTTTGTTTTGAATTTTGTGTTATATATTGCAAAAATGTTGAAGCAACATGTTGCTATTTATCAATATATAATATTATTCTTAGTTTCATTGAATGTTTTCTTAACGAAATTACATGTGAATTAAAAAAACAAACTTAATTCCTTATTAATATTTCAGCAACATGTTGCAATATACTATTATGCGTATTTTCGAAATAATTTTAAGGAAATGTGTTTTTAAAAGAATACTTTTTTAATAAAAATGTTGCAGTTTATAAAACTGCAAAAATGTTGAGGCAACATGTTGCTATTTATTAAAAAGAAAATTTCATTCAATAAAAATAGTAAATCCTTAAATTGACAACTTATTTAAAACAAAATAAGTAAATTAATACAAATCAATTTTTGTTATATTCAATTTAATAAAAACAGATTTCCCTTAATCTTAAGATTTCACTTTATAATTGTTAAAAACAAAACCTTGGCTTTTATTTAACTAATTCAGCTCAAAAAAATATAAATTTACCATTTGGCATATAGACTTTTTTCTAAATAAACACTTTACCTTGGGGCTGTTAATTATTTGAGATAATTTGACAAATTGCCGCTACTATTGATTTTTTGTTTGTTAAAATCTTGATTAGCATTTTTAGTAGATTTCACAATATTTTAAAATTTATCAAAAAGTCTATAACTAAATTCCTATTTTTTTCTTTAAAATTGTTTAGCATTTTTAGTATTATGTCTTTGGTTTTCTTGTAAAACCCTGAATGATATTTGTTTGCCTCTTTTACCGTTTTTTTTTTTTAATTTATGTTAATCAAAATCATATAAATTTGATTGTTCAAATGTCTTATTTTTATATGATTGATTTTTTAAATAATTTCAAATGTTTTTATATATTTATGTTGCTATTTTCATGTTTCTGTTTGTTTCTTATTGTTTAAATAAATCTTAAATAAAAGTGAAAGTTTTCTTTTGTGATTTTAAGTACTTTTAATTACTTAAAACAAAAATAAAATAAACCTAAAGGCATATAAATTTAAATGATAATCTAGATATAAAATTTTGAATTACATAAAATCATTTTAGAAACTAATGATATGTAATTTATAAGACGTGAGAGCTTTTTTATATAAATATTTAGGGATTTTTTTTGGCAAATTCTTTATTTTTAAATGAATTATTTAAATATTTAAATAAAGTGTTATAAAAAATTTAATTAGCAGAAAGAAAGTGTGAATAATTTTTTCTTACTTTAAAGATTTTTAAAAAATTTCATTAAAATTACAAATTTAAATTAAGAAATTTTACAAATTTTAATACTTTTTCATATTGCAACATTTTGTTTATTTTCTTATTTATTTTGTAATTTGAACTTGTTTGAAATTTTTTTAAGGTCAGTTTGTAAGCGGTACAACATCCGCAATTTAGTTTATATAAACATACAAGTACACGGGTATCAAAACTATTTTTCTCACATGTGGTTTATGTGGTTTTTTTACTAAGAAGAATTCCATAAGTAAATAATAATAAAATTCTGGCATATTTTTTAAAATAATTATTTTGATTAAACAATAAACAGAATAAATTGTTCAAACCTAAATAACAATGATTAATTTTAGTTTTTACAAACAAATATTTCAGTTAAGGTAACGCAAAAGTTCTCTTTTAAGGCCATACAAACTTTCAAGATTTAATTATAATTTTAACCTAATTTAAAGAAACATTTAAATACTTAAATAAAAGCACCTTTAATTATAATTAATATCTATATATATTTATTTTCAAATTACTTAAAATTCCAAACACTTACCTTAATTTCATTTTCATGTGTATCACTTAAATCCATTTGTAAATACATTTTTAATTACATCCTTATTTGTAATAAAAATTATTATAAATTAATTAATTATGTCGTTATAAAAAAACAGCAAACTTTCAACAATTTAATTACTTATTCTTTAATAAAATAAAAATTATTAAAGAAATTTTAATTTAATTTAATAAAGTAATTTAAATGTATTATTAATTAATAGTTATGTTTTCGTTTATTTTGTTATATTAAATATTTCTTTATGTTTTTTTTTTTTTAATTTTTTTTTAAGTTTATTTAAATTTCCTGGTATTTATTTTTTTAATATTTATTTTCTTTCATTTGTTTTATTTTTATTTTACAAAACTTTTAACATATAAATAGAGAATTTTTTGTTTGAGGAAAAACAAAAGAATTTAAAAAGTTAAATATATATATATATATATATATATATATATATAAATACATATATATATATATATATATATATATATATATAAATATATATATATATATATATATATATATATATATATATATATATATATATATATATATATATATATATATATATATATATATATATATATATTGGGATTTTATTTAATATCGTATATATTCTATTTATATATGTATATTTTTAGTATCTAAATAATTTATTTTTTCTTTTTGTATTTCATTGCGTTTACAAGTGCACTTTTACAGCTTCATTTGTAGTGCTAAAGAAGGGTATGTATTAGCTTGTTGTTGTTATATTCTTTATGTTATTGTTGTTGTTTATTGTGTAAAGTGTCACTAAGTTTTACTTGGATATTATTACCATGAACACACACATACTACTTAAAATAGCTACATTTAAGCTCAAAAAGAATTATGTAGAGAAAGACCTGACCAGACATAAACTAAAGACTATTTTATATTCTCAACACCATTTCCAATTAAAATTTAAAATATTTTAACGTTTTGTCTACAACATTTGAAATACGAAGAGAGAAAAGCAATTAATTTCCAACTTAAATATGAATTTAAATTCCAAAATTTTCAAATCATATCAATACACGCAGAGAAAAAATATAATAAGGCAAACATATTATATTTTAAAGGTTTTCTATATTCACGGAAATAATTTATTTAGTTGCCGCAACCATATTATGGCTGTATAATTCCAAAATTCGTTTCCGCAACCAAGTTAATTTTGTAGTACACTTAAAATATGTTTGCCACAATCATTAATATTATGTTCTTTTACAATATTTAGAATTTTATTTAAAAGCACAATATGTGATTATGACAAACATACTTTATATTTACTACAAACATAATTTGTTTGCGAAAACAAATAAATTATTACTACAAATATAATATGATTGCTTGAAATTATATAAATTATTCCAACGACCATGAAAGAACCTTACAAAACATTATATCATTGACGTCACACTTAAATTCAATATATTTTAAGACCAACTTTTTAAACTCATCCAAAAACTAATTCAATAACTTTGACTAGAAACCTTCGACAAAGTAGTCTAGGATCAAAAAACTACCATTATGTTAATCTGTAAAATTATAACAAGCTTCGTTGTAAGCTTATATAAAACTTTATAAACAACTGCAATTAAAACCAATTTGAATTTATATTAAAACCTTCATTTAAAGTCAAAACTAACTTAATAAGCATGTTAGATTAAAGTTAATATGAAAATATTAAAATACATTCAATTAAAACTTATCTAATGGTACGTTCAGACTAGTCAAATATATGACCAAAATGACGTAATCACTATATAAAATATTTTCCAACTTCTGCATATAAATGGGAAACTATTTATACCCTACACCACCATAGGTGGTAGGGGTATTATGTGTTTGTGCTGATGTTTATAACGCATAGAATGAGTTATCCAACACCCACCTTAAAGTATACTAATCGACTCAGAATCACATTTTAAATCGATCTAACGATGTCCGTCCGTCCGTCTGGCTGGACGGCTGGCTGTCCATGTAAACCTTGTGCACAAAGTACAGGTCGCAATTTTCAAGATAATTGAATGATGGTACTTTTATGATACAAGGACGAAGCCTATTGAAATTGGTTATGATCGGTCCATTATTTCACCTACCCCCCATACAAATGTCCCCCCGGAATAGAGTTTTCACACTTAAAAATGCCTTAATATTAGGAATATTTTAATGAAATTCGGTCCAAAGAAGTTTTGTGTAAGTACCAATCTTTGTACCAAATTTTATGAAAATCGGTCCACGATTGACAATAGCTCCCATATAAACCCCCCTTCCGAAAATCACTTTAACGTGCATAAATCACATACGGAAGATAGTATCAAGCTTTCATATTTACTAAATACTAGTTATTGAAGTACTATTAGGTAATGCAGCGAGTGGCGAATAAGGTTACATTGTAATGCATACAGGAAGCTGTTGCTTTTAAAAATAGAAGCTAAGTTTTTGCTGGGAAAGTGAGTCAAATTAGTTCTTTGAATTAAATGCGTTCATTGAATATATTTGTCAAATTCCAGTAATCAATAACTATTAATATTTACCTCCTATAAAGCTATTGAAAAATTTCCAATTTATAACTTATACAAAAACATAGAATTACTTAAATGTCACCCCAGCTCAAAAATGCCATCTTTTGTGTTCCTACTCGCATTGTAAACTCGTTTCCATTTTAAAAAACATGTCGTTGAAGGCAAAGCTTTGTATTCTTACTGCTAAAAGAAGCAAGTAAACTAGAACTGACTCTTAATTAAATCGACTCTCATAAGTGCTATGTTATTTAAGGAGATTCTGGAATTTCAAAAATATTATTGTTCGTAAGGAGAAAATTTAGCACTTAATAATTGATCTATTATACCTTCTACCTTTTCAACTCCCAATAAAAGAGAAGCAAGAATTAATAATGGATCTTTTATAAAAAGAAAAACAAAGCTTTTCAGAAGCATTTGTCAGGTCAAATGTAATAATTTTTTTAGAAATGACAGTAGAGTTATATAAAAATGTTTCAACAGTAAACGAATATCAAATTTACCAGTTGGGATCCTAAAATTGGTCCTACGAACCGGACAAATTTTAATACAAATATTTTAATAATCTCAAATGAATTTTTATTAAATTATGTATAAAAATTTGTAAATATAATGAAACTAATTCCTAAACATTAAACAAAATTTAAAAATTCCTCTTAGTAAATGGTGTAATATTGAAATAGACTTAAAGTCTCGTATAAGTTTGTGCAAATTGTATTCGCACTTGTAAGTCGTACATATGTATGTATGTTTGTGTGGAAGGTAACTAAGTATTATGTTGGTCAAAATGCTTTTGGTTGTAAAAATAAATAAAAAATTATTTATTTATTTTAGGTATAGTTTTTGTTGTTGTTATTGTATTTAAAATAACAAAACATAATATAGTCGTTTAACAATTTAAACACTTTTCACTGACCCCAATTGGTTCAGTTTAGTTTGGCAAATTTGAGCTGTATTTTTTTGCTTGGTTTCTTTAATATTGCAATGAACATAGTTTTTTTTTTTTTTTTCTTTTTTTTTTTGTTCTCTAAATAAATTAAATGCAAAACAAAATATAAATAAATAAGCAGCAGCAAAGAAATTTAACAAAACACAGGGGATTTGTTTTACGAGTTTAAATTTTCCAGTAATATAATATAGGTTACGGGGTTTTTATTGCTTTGCAGGAAATTTAAGGCAGTTAAAGTTTTAATCCCTACAAATAAAATAAATCACATTTAGCCTTTGTAAATTCTAAATACTTTTAATTTGTTATTTATTATTGCAAGACATATTTAATTGTCTAACAACTATCAATTCTTAAAACAAAAAAGTGAATTTATTTTAAAACTAATGAAACCTAAAAATTCACTTTCATTGCAAAATGTAGACAAAAAAATAAGAGACACAGAATAACAAAAATAAAACCAGGCTAAATTCAATACTTGTGCTTGAATGAAGAAATAGTTATGTACTTTTTTTTTTAGTAGCAGCAACACACATGTTTTTGTATCAAGTATTTTTCTATATTTTGATATTGTTTTTCTTTTTTTTGTTACTTTTCAAAACTTTTAGATTAAAATGATACTTGTGTTGAGTTTAATATCAAACGTATTATTTTTAAATGTTGTCATACTTCATGGATGGTTAATTTAAACGTTGTTGCTTTTGTTGTACATTTTTGCATTCTTTTTTATAAATATTTTGTTTGAAATTGTTTTATATTTATTATTTTTAATTGGCCTATTATTAAAGTGCCAATTGTTTTATAAAATGCGTCTTTTGTGCAGAATTCAAAAACAATTTTTTAAAAATTTAATTGCACTAAAGTGAATTGTTTACATGTAAATGAAGCGATGACATTTGAAGAAATTGACATTTAAGCTGAGAAAATAAAAAAGATTTACAAGGAAAAAAATTTAACAGTAAGAGTTTGACATAAGTAGCGAGGTTTATTAAGAAATTTGTGAATTAATAAGCGAAATTAAAATGTTGGTTATTTTAAATTGCCTAGTTCGATGGACTACTGTTAAGACACTTATAAGCAATTCACTGTTGTTAGCGACAGAAAAATTTAACGAATGTAAGAGCAGCTACCTGTAGAAAAACTTTTACTGATATTTATAGAGCGTTGATAAGTCTTTAGTTCGCTTCCGACTAGGTTTTACTCCACATATTTGTCTGAGCATTTTTATTTAGACGATTAGGTTAAGAAATTAAATTAAGGCATCTAAAACCCTATAAACGCCCAAGTATTTGTTCAGAATTGAATGTAAAAATTGTAGTTTGTTGTAAATTTTGAAAATTGTCTTCTTTTCTAAAACGTATACGATTTTTTTCTACATTGATTTCAAATACAATTTAAAACCTAGTTTAAATGCCAAGAGTACCAAGAACAAATTAGTAGAATTTAGTACCTCCTAAAAGTATAAAATAAAATAAAAATAATCCTATTTTTATTGTAAGAGATACTGGTACTTTAAAAAAAATTGGGAAATTTCAGTTAAATTAGTTTTCATAGGCAACTGGAAATAGAAACTAACATATTTGGACCCATTGTGTTACTCTGATTAATATAAATTTTAAAAAAACTTTTTGCGACTTATAGTACTTTCTTTTTTTTTAAAAAATTGGAACATTTTTCGAAAAGTGGGTAAGTTGTAGACTATTGGTATGTTTTTTGGAAAATTTGTTTTTGGAAATCGACATTTAAAAAAAAAAAAATTTAAATTTATTTTTTTTTTTTTTTTTAATTGCTTCCATTTTATAGAAAAATGGTATATTTTTAAAAATCAGTCCGTCTATACATTAGCGTTAAATGGGTGGAAAATTATGCATAATTTAGAGAAGGGTTGTATCAAAACTTTAATGATTACGTTTAATTTTCCTATTTATAAGTAAGTAAAAAAAATGCATTTTTAGATTTATAAGATTATTTTTTGGCTGAATGATAATGTCCGTCCTTCCGTCTATACATTTGGATTAAATGGGACGAAAATGCCACTTAATTCAGGGAAAGGTGATATCAAAATTTTGATGACCACGTTCTATTTTTTCTATTTATTAGTTAGTAAAAAAAATGCATTTTTAGAATACTAAAATATTTTTTGGCAGCATAGCAATGTCCGTCCGTCTATACATTTGGATTAAATGGGTCGAAAATGCCACTTAATTCAGGAAAATGTGATATCAAAATTTTAATACTTTCATTTGGTTTTCATATTAATCGAAAAGTAGAAAAAAATATTTTTCGAATTTTAAGATTTTTTTTAAGAATTCTAATGTTCGTCCATCTGTCCGTCTTTTTGTTAATTTTTCCAAACTTTCCAATTCAAAATCGTTTAACTTTTGACTCAATAAAGATAACGACTTAAAATTTTCTTTGTTTGATAGATAATTTTGTTTTTTCACCAATTGCATAAAATATAATAAAATCGGTTGAAAATGTTGGGATATATATGGAAAAAACAAACATCTTGCAAAGTTGAGATTATTGAAATTTCAAATAAACATATCTCGAAGAATATACAAGAGAAATAGTACATGCAAGCATATTTAAAGGATTTATCTATGGATTTTAAAGTGATATAAAAATCTTGGAAATCGGGGTAGGAACAAAAATTCGTTAGTGGTTAAACATTTTCTATAACACTAGTACCATATTTTGAACCCCTATAGCTCCTGAAGCATATATGGGATCCTGCTTCTAAACTCAAAATGCTATTGTCCTCTGCTACGCCTATGTGAAATTTCATGTAAATCCAACCAGCCGATTGGAAGTTACAGATTTATTTCGATTCTGTCCCTGTTTAATGTTTGATAAAACAAAGAAAATGTCTGCACTTAAGCTGTTTTTTGTATGAAATCTTCTGGAGTTTTTTCGAAAAAAAAAATTAATTTCTCAAAAGCGCATGAATATTAAAGTGCACAATATGTATTATTTTTCAGAAAATTTTCTGAGCAAATATCCTGTAACATTTTAAGTTGCATTCCATGAAACTTGAAAATTAGTGTATTTTAGAACAATTTTCAAAAAAATAACAAAAATATTAGGACAAAATATAATTAACAAATACTTGAAGAAAAGTACACTTAAATATATAAAGTTGATGGTTCCATTTTAAATTCTTATTTCAAAAGAATTTTATTTAAAATAAATACACTCAAAGCTGATGAAAATTTAATTTTTTACTATTTTTCAAAAATTTAAAAAAAAAAATTCTTAACTTTGACAGCTCCTTATAAGAAAACAACACAACCTAGCTTAAAGATTTTAATTGATATTGATACATAATTTTGTCTATTTTTATTCGATACCCAACTTTAATTTTAAAATTCAATTAAGCGCCACTTTTGACAAATTTTACCCCGTGAGACGGACGGAAAGACAGCCATAACTTTCGAAATAATTTGAGAAATTTTTTTAAGGAAAGTTTTGAATGAAAAAAAAAAAAAAAAAATACGTTTTTTGCTTAGTATTTTTGCATATCAATTTACTAGTTATGATTATTTTTAGTATTGTGCCCGATATCCTAATGTATCCCACATAACTCTAAGTCTTCTAAGTGCTTTAGTTTATTTCAGAAGAAGGACGGAAAGACAGACATTATTTTGAAATAAAAGGAGAGCATTTTGCTAAAAATTTTGAAAAATTCTAAATGTTTAATCTTTTATATTCCTTATTTTATTGAAATTTTAATCTTAATATGTATTCAAAACTTGAAATTTTTATTTTATTAAACATTTTTGTGTCATCTTCTAATCCATGAGCCATTCATTGGCTTTGTATTTAAACAAGTTTGTTATAAAGAAATTATTAAAAAAAAATAAACATTTTGATGAATAGATAAAATTTTGAAGAATATTTAAATATTTCTTTTTTTTTATTACTCTCTGGCCAATATTAAGAGAATCTTTTAACTCATAGTTTTATTTTTATAAAAATACAATTTTTCCCAAGTTAGTTTTTGAATAAGATTTATAATTCTCATGAATCATTTAGAGAAAACAGACAAGTAAAGTATTGAATCAATACCAGCTATTCATTATTAATAAATTCACACTTTAATGATGATTTTCTCGTAGCAGCTTTAAGCAGGGCTTGAACAATTAATTAGCAAATGTTCTTTTCACAAAAAAAAAAAAATAAATAAAATAAAATCAAGTGACTAATTCCCACAATTATTTGTTATAATATTTCAGCTTTTTTTACATTTTTAAACTTTAAAATATTATATTAGTTTTTATCAAACAAACTTTTTTCCTCCTTTAGTATAATTTCAATTTATTTACCACCTGCAGCCGTTTCTTTTATAGTTTAAAACACACACAGGAAAACATAAATCCTTAAAACATTAAGATGTCATTTTGCATTCCCCTTCTTTGAATTTTATTCCACAACATCATCATCACGATGACAACATATTTAAACACAATAGTGACGACAATAATGATAGTGATGAAAACCACAGGTTATTTTATATATAAATACTGCAAGTCGTTGTATGAATTTAAATTTATTCATTTTGATTTTTTTTTTTTTTTAATATATTTTTATATTTTGAAGCCTTTAAGGTATTTAATAAGGCATTGAATTTAAATTTGTACTTTAGGGGCCACAAAATCAAAGAACCATTGCAAAGTTATTGAAATTCTCTGCATTTAACTCTCAATTTTCAACAACAAAATAAACAATTTTTCAAGAGGACAAATAATTGAAATAAACAACTTTTTTTTACGTCAAACACACATCTTCTTTTTAACACAAATTTTTATTTAGGGGTAAAAATGCACTTGTAAACTTGTTTGTGGTATGGTTTTTTTTTTTTTTTTTGTTTTTGTTTCATTGGTTGGTTAAATTGATTTTTTATTTTTTTTTTTTTTTTTTTTTTTTGCTTTCAATTTTGGTTTTTGGAGGATCTTATTACCACTTTGGTTTGTTTGAAAACAACAACAATTTCAATGAAAAAGAAACTTGTCTTACTGGTATAAAATTTCACAAAATTGAGAACCTTTTTTTGTTTCTTTTATTTTCCAATATTTTTGCAAATATTTTTTTATTTTATATTAAAATTTGATTTTTGTATATTGTTTATACAAAAATAACACTCATATTTGATTTAATTTGTTAAGATTTTTTGCATATTTATATATTTTTGTTTAAACATTTTAATAGAAATTAACATATTTTCTATTAATAATTTTTTGTTGCTTTAAATTAATTCAAGGTTAAAGTTTTAACAAAATTTTATTTTATTAATGTTTTTTACTTTTTGTTTTTATTTTCACTTTTTTTAATTGCTTTTTGTTATATATTTTCTTGTGTTAATTTTTGCCAAATTCCGTTTCCGTAAATTCTTGAAATTTTTGTTATTTTGGTCAAAAAGTTAGTTTCATACAAATTTCACGCGTTACGCCTGCGCACCTGAACAATTCACGAACTCAACTGAGTTTGTAGTTCAAATAAACATCAACAAACAGCTGAAAACAAAATACGTTTAGGTTGCCAACAAACACATAAAAAAACCGGCTTAGTTTTTTGGTTTGAGTTTGAAACGAACATGTTTGAAGGGGAGCCAAGTGTTGTGGTTGCATTTTGTAACATAAGCAATTAAAAGGCAGGTGGAAAGAGAGATAGAAAGAAACATCATGTAATGAAATGTAATGCAATGTCAATTTTATATTTAGGTAGTAAAAGAAGATATTAATGGAAATGAAATATGAGCTCAGTTTAGTTGAAGACTATTAAGGGAGAATTTTTAAAATAAAAATAGTCCAAAATATCGGCAAACAACAAGTGGGTTTCAAATTACACTTCCACTTTATTAAAAATCTGTAAATTGAGATATTTCCTATTTGCAGAATATAACCTGCAACTAAATAAATAAACCATAACATTAAATATGAATTGTTATAAAAGAAAAAAATGTTAAATAGTTCCCATAACAAAACCCTAGTTACATACATAAATATGTATGTAAATATGTTCAAGAAATAATATCCCTTGAAAATTTTATCTACTTTTCGAAATAATCAGTGAATGTGATCATTTCATTTCAAAAAGAACATCCTAATTTTGTTATTTCATTATTATTATACCCCAAAGTCTTATATTTAGTAAAGATCAAAGTCCACTTAAAAATACTAATGAAAAAAGGTCCAATTAATATATTTATCACCCGATTTGAACAGTTTAAGATAATCAGAGATGATCGGTATCAGAGGTATTCAGATATACAAATGTCAACCACTTTATGCTATAATAACGAAACTTAGAGGAAAACATTATCGCTTTAAATTTAGTTTAAAATAATATAAATCTTCTTTTCATGGACCACAAATATTTGTGGGTCTAGGGTGGATCAATGAAGATATCGGAAATATTTTTAAGAATTTTGCTTTTAGAAACTCGAATATTTTTTTTTTTTTTTTTCTAATAATGGCTTTGTTATGAAATTAACTATAGTGCTGTGAAAAGAAATCGTAATTTTGAAACCCTAAGATTTGACAGAAAAAGATTTCACTAAACAACCGATTTGTTCTAAAAAAGATATTTGAAAAAATAATTTTTTTATCGAGACTCGATTTTTTATTAAAAAGATTTTTCACAAAGAATCCAATTAGTGAATTCACTAAAAACCGAATTTTTACTAAAAATTTAATTAGTGATAATTGGTGAATACACTAAAATACAAATTGTTACTAAAAATACGAATATTTCTCAAAATCCAGTTTCACTAAAAATTAAAAAAAAAAAATCTTACAAAAATTAAAAAAAAAAATACTAAAAATTATTAAAAATTCAAATTTTTACTAAAAATTAAAAAATTAAAATTCCACTAAAAAATATAAATTTTCACGAAAAGTATAAATTTTCAATAAAAATTCAAAATTTCACTTAAAATTAAAATTTTTTCTAAAAATTAAAATTTTCACTAAAAATTAAAATTTCCAAAATTTTTCTGAAAATTTAAATTTCACTAAAAATTTTACATTGAAAATTCAAGTTTTACAAATACAAAATAAAAATTTTTACTAAAAATTCAAAATTTGTATTAAAAATTCAAAATTTTTACTAAAAGTGAGTTTTCAATAAAAATTCAAAATTTCACTAAAAATTTAATTTTCACTAAAATTAACATTTTTTGGCAATAATAAATTTTTCACTAAAAATATAATTTTTCCTTTAAAATCTAAATCTGAAAAGTATAAATTTTAACTAAAAATCTGAATTAAAAAAAAATAAATAAATAATAAAATCCGATTATCACTAAAAATCAAAATTTTCACTAAAAATTTTATTTCGCACTAAAAATAAAATTTTTCGCCAAAAATTTAGAATTTTGTTCAATTTTTTATACCCACCAACAAAAAGATGGGGGGTATATATTTTCTGGGTCCAGGTAAGATTCTGAGTCGATCTAGCGATGTCTGTCCGTCTGTTAAAAGCAGAATAAGGCTCGAACGGGACAACGTAGGAGGACGAAATTTGGCACAAATATTTGTCTTATATAAGGTTTGTTTGGGATTGAAAATGGGCAAAATCGGTTAATAAACAAATAAGTTAAGGGCTAAAAACTAGAAACACAGGGTGTTCTTTCATACTTTTCTGCTGATATTTCTTAAACAAAAGCATGTACGACATATACGATTTTGTATGAATAGTTTGAGTATCGATATAAACTTGGAAACTAAAAATGGGCGTGGTCCGCCTACTTCACCGCCCACCTCAGGAGATCATATTCGACACTAAATTAAGCTTCAACTATAAGTATTTACGAGTCAAATTAAAAAGACTTGACTTGTAGGCTTTTCATTTTCAATTTAAGCCTCATTTGTAAGTTTTTAGAGTCTATTTAAAGATGTTTTAGAATTTTAATTTATACTTTAATTTTGGTTTTTCAATCGTAGGTCTTTGAAAGTTTTATTAAAATTGTTAACTTTAAAATACAATGTAGTCTTTGTTAAGGGTTAGTCTTAATTCTAATTCAGACTTTAATTCTAATTCAAATTATAGCTAAATTTTAAAACCTGTAAAAGGCTAAATTTGGCTACAATAGTATATATTTTTAGATTAGATTAAAAGCTTTATCTGTAATGACAATTTGTTACACAAAATTCAATTTCTTACTAAATTCCTTTTTTTAATATTATTTTTTTACTAAAAGTAAAGATATTTCTTTAATTAAATTTTAAACTCCTATTTAATTTCTACCATCACATTTTCTTCACAAATCAAGCAAACGATTTAAAGAAAATCAAACATCAAATGGCGACATAATCACTCACTCGTGTGTCCAACACTTAAAAAACACTAACCAAACAAAATTTTATTAACGTAACCAATCAGTGGTGGTAATAAATGAAACAATAAATAAATTGTTAACAATTTCTAGCCATAACCAATTTTCTTATCAACACCTTTGAAAGTACAGTTTAAAGACTTCAAAAGAAGTTGAACAAGAAAGAAGACGTTTTATTGCATAAATGACGTTAAAATGATGAGATTTTTATGTAAATTATGGTGGAGACAAAGTTACTCACTAACACAAACCATAAAATGAAAATGAGTCAAATCAATAAGAAACCAAAACTGAGAAAAAAACAAGCAGTTAGGCGGCTTAAATCAATAAGACAAGACAGACTAGACTTCTCTAGCAAGTTGTAGTTTTAATGAGCTGGACCTACCCGAAGGGTAATAAAATTTTAGTTGTTTTTTTCCCCTCCCAAAGAAGCTAAGCAAGAAGAAGACTGTAAAATCTTGTTTAATAAAGTGTGAGAAAGACAATGGGTGTTGTAAAAATTAAATCATTAAATATAAACACAGAAAACTTGTTGACAGATTCCAGTTAAATTATAATGAAAATTCAGGCACTTTAATTTTAAAATCCATATTGATAGAGAATAAAATTTAAAAATTTATTTAAAATATTAAAAATTAATGTTTGTTTATATCATTAACTAAAACACCAAAACAGAAAACAAAAAAAAAAACTTTCAAAACATCATTAAGTATAATTTATTTAGAAAATACAGAAGTTATTAAGAAAAATTTACATAATTTATTTTTAAGAACTTTCACCTTCATTTTTTGTAGTTTTTTTTTAAGTCTAAAATCTTAAATATTTTATTTATATTTCGAAAAAAATATTAAAGTTCTTCACTTACCTCATTAGAATTTTCAGCTTTTTTAGTTAAATCCTTGTTTTTCGTCGTTGTTGTTGTAGTTGCTGTTTCTTTGGAAGATTCTTTATCTTTGGAAGATTCTTCGTTTTGTTTGTTTGCAGCATTTGTTAAGCTGCTCTTTGGTTTTTTATTATTTTGATTTATTTTTGCATTAGAATTCGTCGTTTTATTATTCGTTAGATTAGTATTAATATTATTATTAGTCGTTGCATTTCTGCTAGTAGTTTTAGAATTTTGTAAAATTTGTAAATCCTTTTTTAGTTGCCCAATATTACGTTCTTTAGTTTTTATTTCCTCCAGCTGTAAAAAAAGAATAAAAAATAATTTTACATATTTTTTTCTGTGCAGAATTTATGAAGAAATTTTTGGTATAAAATTGATTGGATTTTTTCCCTTCAAGAAATTTTATTTAAATCATTTTCTTAAAATTTTTAAAATTTCATTAAGGCTCCTTATACAAGGGTCCTTATAAAAGATTTTAAATTTAATTCTGTCCTAAATTTTAACCCTTTGTAGAGTCCAATTTAAGCCTTATTAATTACTTAAATAGCAGGTTTTTTAAAGTCTAATTAAGGCTTAATTGGAGGTCTTTATAAAGTCTAATATATAAAACAATTCTCTGTTAAGAACAGGCGCAGATTCCCGGTAGGTAAAAATAGGAAATTTTCCTCCCCAAAATGAAAATGTTCAATATAAAAATTGTACTAAAGAATAAAATGCTAGGAAACAGTTAAAAAAATCATTCCACTATTCTCTCCCAAACTGGATCCACTCCTGGTTAAGGGTTACTTTAAACTCTAATTCAGGCTTTAATTGTAAACCACATTGTGGTCTAAATTATATTTAAATTTTGCTATAACTGTGGGTATTTTCAGAACAGAAATAAAGCTTTTTTTAAAACTTTTTCAACACCTGTTGAGAGTCTAATTTAGGCTTGAACTGTAAATATTTTTAGATCAAAATTTAAGCCTTAGTTGTTCATTTTGAAGCCTAATTAAGCCCTAACTTTTAATCTCAATTAGGCATGAATTATAAGTCAATTATGAAAAAAAAATTTACAACAATTGTAGGTAGTTTTATGAATCCTATTGGGGCTTAACTTATAGACTTTCAAAACTAATTTTGAGCCCCAATTGTAGAAGCTATTAATTGTTTTCAATTAAAGTCTATATTAATATGTATTTAATTGTAGTTACTTTTTCAAAAATCTGTTTGAAATATTTTTCAAATTTAATTTATTACACAATTGTAATAATTTTTAAAGTAGAATTTTTCATTCCATTCAAAATTTTCTAATTAAGTCCTGAATTGTAGATATTTGTGTTACAACGTAAGCCTAAAATTAAGGTAATTTCAAAGTCTAATTTTGACTTTATTTGTAGATCAAATTAAAATCTTAAATAATATTATTAAGTTTAATATTATGAGTCTAATTTTGATTATAATCATAGGTATTTTACGGGTCATATTTAGGCTTGGCTTGTAAGCCAATTTAAGTAACGTTTGTAGGTCCTTTTTAAGTCTAATTAAAGCTTTAAAGTTTTATTCAGACTGCAGTAATGGGTATTTTCAGTTTATAATTTAATCTGCAATTGTAGGTTTTTTAGAAGTTTTGTTAAGGCTTTAAATTCTGTTAATTTTAGAGTTCAATTCTAGTCTATGTGAGGATTACTTTAAACTCTAATTGAGGCTTCAAAAGTTAGTCATACATTTTAGGTATTTTGTGAATTTAAATTTGACTGTAATGATAGTTTTTTAGAGCAGAATAAAACATTTAAAGATTAATGTCAACCTTTATTGAAGGTGTTCTAATTCAGAATTCAGGCTTGAATTATAAATAATATTGCAGTGTAAATTATACTTTTTATTATTCTAAATTTAGCTACAATTACAAGTATTTTTAGAGTAGTATTAAAGTATTACTATTAAGCCTAAATTGTATGATTTTAGAGTCTAATTCAGAATTAAAATGAAGTCTAATTAAATAATTGTCTTAAAAGTTTTATTAAGCTTTAATTGTAGATCATTTTAAAATCTATTTTAAGTATCACTTAGACACATATTTAGGTTTTAAACACAGGTTTTTAGAGTGAGCTTTGAGTGCCAGTTAAAGGTTATTTTTAAACTTTACTTCAGGCTTTTATTATAATAGCCCTATTCAAAAAAACTTAACACAGCTTTACTAACTATTGTTAAGCAAAATTCCTTAAAGTTGTATTCAAAAACTATGATTCGCTTACTATACCTTTGATAAGCCATTGTTAACTTTAAATATTTTATTGTTGGTTTAAGTCTTTTATGTGTGCAAATTAGGGCAAAATAGTAGATGTTTTTTGACTAGAATTAAATCTTAATTTGTAAACCTTTAAAGAATAATGTAAAGTTGTTGGTGTTCTAATTTAGAATTCAAGATGTAATTTTAAATCAATTTTTTATGGTCAAAATTTGCCTGCAATCTTACCTGTTTTCAGTTGAATTAAGGCTTTAGTTATAAGCTTTTAAAGTTTAATATTAAACTAAATTGTAGGAGTCTTTTAAAGTCTGATTCAGAATTTAAATAAAGTTAGACTTTAATTTTAATTATTTTTTAAAATCTTATTGAGGCTTTAAATGTAGGTCTTTTTAAATTATTTTATTGACATACGATTACGCTTTAATTTTAGATCATAATTACACTTAAAATATAAATCTTTTATGACTCTTTTGGTGGTATATTTAGAGTATAATTATATATATTTTTTTTAATTCTAATTCAGACAACCGTTTAAAAGAATATTTTAGAGTATATTGTAAGGCTCAATTGAAGGTCACTTTAAAGCATAATTTAAGTTTTAGTTGAAGGTCATATTAGAGTCTAAATTTAACTTAAATTATGAATATATTTTTTTAAATTTAATTAATTTATCAATTGTAAGATTTTTAATTCCAATTTAAACCTTCAGTGTTGGTCTCTTATTTAAGCTAAAATTTTAATTTTCTGTAGAGTCAAATTTAAAGTATTTTTAAAATCTAAATCAGACTTAAATATACATAAGATCTTATTAGAGTTTAGTTAAGACTAGAATTGTTTGTTATTTTTATTTTACATATAAAATTTATATAATTATTAAATTTTGCACTCTTATACAAAGCTGGTTGGTTGTCTCTATTTAAAAACAATTATTTTGTTATGGATTTTTTAATTAAACGCATTTTTCTTTTTTAAACTAAAACACACATAAGTCATAAAATTCATACAAACATATGTGAAGAACGTGTGCAGTAAAACCACAAAATCGTGGGAAGTTTTTATGCAATTTGGCCTAAAGGCTTAAACCGCTTACAAACACACACACTCTTTTGTAAAAACCATATTAATAATAGACCTCTTTTTTTACCAAAAAAAAAAAAAACGCACAATTTTGTTCATAAAACATTCAAGACTATTAAATAACTAAATAATGTGTCTTTTTTTTTTTTTTTTTTGCTTTTGCTAACTCGACACAACTAAAAATAAAAAAAGTAAAATAAAAACATAAAAAACTAGCTTAAAAATCAGCCGCATAAACATTCTCCTTCATCATATGGCTCTCCACAGGCAGCCAGTTTTAAATACCGCTTATGAATTTGTTTTTCTTAAAAAAATATATATTTTTCAATAATAATTTAATAGCAACGAAATGTTGGTCAATACAAGAAAACCGAAAAACTGAGGAGAAAAAAAATCTAATGCCAAATTAAAATTTATAGCTAAATTTAATAATATAAGTAAATGACATGTGCTAAAAATTATTTAAAACAAAACGCACACTTGCAGTTTTTTTTTTCAGTTTGCTAAAGATTTTTAGTTATTATCTGAAAGATATTAAAGTTCAAAGATAACAATTTTTTTTTAAGTTCATTGACTTGTAAAAAAAAAATTTAATGGCAAATTTTATTTGATGTTTTTTACATTTTTATGGTCTGTGTTTGACTGCTTCCTGTTACACCTTTTCTTAAGCCAATAGAGTTCCTTTTTAATGAAGAGAAGAAAAAAAAAACAATCCCTTTGGCTGCATGCCAGTCTGACTGTCTGTCTGGCAGTCTGCTATCTAATCATATTTTTACACAACATCCAACATAACCCAGTGATTACTAAATAACAGCAATCGAGCATACATATTTGCAAGCGTACACTTAGGGAAATAAAGGCACTAAATTGTAGAATCCATATTTAAGTTTAAAAAATAGTACAAATAAAATCGTCAATTGAAAGCCATAAAATTGCCAATATTACTACCACAATATTTATTACATATAACTAAAATGTATCTTTTTTACTGAATCGGAACCTTAACAAATTTATCAAAATCTTCCTCCTATTTTCTTTAAGTGTAAATTTGAACATTGGCCTTAGGCTTCCAAAATAATATTAATGTTTCACTCATTCATTCTTTTTGTACAAATCCCAAAATGTATCTGAAAGAACCAGTTTAATAATTTCTTTAACAAATGCTCAGCGTCTTAACGTAAATGTGGCAAAAAAAAAAAACATTTGTTTATGAAAAACATTTATGAATGAGTCACAACAGATTTAAAGGATTCAAATTGCAAAATATTTTCTCACGCATTTTGCTATGAATGCTTTAAACAAAAATGTTTACAATGTAAACTTTTCGGCAAAAAAAAAAAAAAAATTAATACTATGTTTTTAGATAGATGATAAAAAAATTTATGAGTTATGTTTTTATATTCTAAAAAAACAATAAAAATGTCTGATACAATAATTGGTGCTAAATATAAAGTCTAGTTGATAATAGGAAAATGTGGAAATAAGAAAATACGATCTGGCTTTAATTAAACATTACTATGTTGATTCCAAAGAATTTTGATTCTGTCCCACTATTCATTTGTCAATTAACTTGATTCAATTTTAACCAATCACAGAATGGATGAAGAATATAAAAGACGCTATTCAAAATCCTTGACTTCCCAGAACGTTGTTATAATTTCTTTTGATATATACTCGTATCTCTTCTATATCTCTTATCGTTTGGTGATCTTTTGCAAAGAGAAATTGAACCGTTTGAATTTCATAATAATTATGCCTGCAATCAGAGATATCAGTGAAAGAAATTACTACGCGAGTCATACTATTACATATTAAACTCCCTAATTCAACTATATCTTTAGTAGAATTAGGAAGAATCTCAAAAATTATCTACTCTCTATGTACCTTAAATATGTGAGCGTGGATTTTCTTCGGTAAATGTTAAATTCCATTTCACTAAACGGACGAAGAATGTCAAAAACGTTATATAAAATCATGGGTTCCTAAGAATGTGTATATAAATATTTTTATGGTTAGATCATTTGGTGATCTTTTGCAAAAAGAAAATGATCCATTTGGTTAGCACAATAGATATAAATCACGGCTAAAGTCTGCACTATCAGTTAATTTACATCAACAAGAATTAATACGTGATTTATACTTCTACATATTACACTAAAGGATCTGGTAGAATTGAAGAGAATCTTTCAATATTATTTGCTTTCTATGTCTATTAAATAGGTGAGAGTGGAGTTCTGTCGTCAGCCATCTTGGTTTAATGTTAAGACCAAATTACAATAGCGCGTAGTCAGCAGCAGTGTGTGCTGCAATAATCAGCTGATCATTTAGAACTCAGTGATCGTTATGGAATTGATTACATTTGATCAGCAGCAGATTTCAGTGCTGTTTTTTTTAACCCTGTTTCTAATAGTAGAAGGCCAATGTATGTGTCACGCGGCAATGAGCGGCAGCGTTATTACCAGCTTAAAAATCCATCAATTGTTTACAAAAAATTGATAGAGGAAAATTTGAATACATTACCATAAATTTAATCTGGCAATGCTATGACACGCCAGACCTACAACATATAGACCGCGCGAGCGCGTGAGAAAACATGATCAGCTGATTGCCGCTCGTCGCCTCGTACATTGGCCTTCCACTAGCTCTCACTTTTTACTCTCCCTCTCTGTCGATATTGCCATTGTTGTAAAATGAATATCATACGTTTATATTAATTTTATATAAGAAGGAAAGAGATAGAAAGATTTGTTTTATATTTTTTCAGTATGGGATTTAAGAGAGGAAGAAACTAATTTTTTATACATGTAGTTTTGTTGTTGCCATATGCAAAAATATAAATAAACAAAAACAAAATGTATGTGAAAACTCCTGGCCACCGTCTTCATTTAATTTGTATTTCTCTATGAGAGCTGAAAACAACAAAATATCGTCGCCACTTGCTTGTTTTGGGCTCACAGAGTGACATTTTTGAAAGATGTTTTTCCCTGATTGAGATTTTGGGCATTTTGATACAAAAAGTGGAAGTTTTTCTAATTCTTTAATTTTAAGACAGATTTATCTATACTATGTCAAAACTTCAATAGGATATCATTGTTCGTTTAAATTTTATTCAATTTATTAAATTTTTTCAAATCTTAATTTTCCGTTTTTAGAATGTTTAGAAGCTTTTTTAAGTGCACTGGAATAATTTATATCATTACAGCAACCATATAATGCTTATAATAGCCAAATATTTATTTCAATAAGCAAATTATTTTTGTGCTAAACATAATATATGCTGGTCGTAACTACTTATATGATATACTTTTATCTTATTCCAGAATTTTGTAGAAGGGAACCACAAAAAAATAGCTATGGTAATGAATAAATGGTTGCTGTGAAAATATAAATTATTCCAGCGACCATAGAAAAAAAAATTAAAAATAATATGTTTACGTTTATATGTAAAAATTATAATTTAGCCACATAGGCAATGGGTAAATTTTTTATTTAGAATGACTATCCATAAAAATTATTTGAGACATTGATACTTCTTTTGACATTCGTAGAATAATATGTTAATAACTTTCCGTGTGCAATATGCCATATAAACAGTGAGATTATTTGCTAATTATGTTTAGTTTTTGCAAAAACAGCTGTCGCATAAACGTAGTTTATGTTTAAATTTAATATTACTGCTAACAACAATTTAATTGAAAACTTACATCTTGCTTTTAAAATTAGATTAAATTATGATTTTAAATTTTTTTAAGCCTTATTTACATTAAATAATGAATAAATTCTTTTAAATGTACGAACATCAACCCTATTTAAATAAATACCAAAAACATTAGAGGGGAATATAAAGTGTGGTTCATCTCTCAGCTGTCATGACATCAAACATATTGAAATGCTTATTTTTTCTTATTATACCACGACTTAAACACTTTATTTAAACTAAAATTAAAATAAGAAAATAAAAACTAAAAACTTACCAATCGTGATATTTCATTTTTGGCAGATTTTTGTATTTGAGTCAATCGGATTTCATAAGAATCTTTTAATTCGCGTATATCAGCTGCTTTACGTCTATCAGCGTCGCAATTAATCTGTAAAAAGAAGTCATGACAACGCAAATTCATTTCGTATGATGATTGACTTGTAAAACAACAACAATTCTTCAGCTTACTTGTTAAGGAAGGTAAACGGGGGACACAAACACTTGTTAAATATTTATATGATATTTCAAATGAAGGCGTTTGAAGCAGGACAAACAAAATTTTCAATTCACATGCACAAAATTAGTTTAAAACAATTGACAAATTTTCAAATCAGTTATTAGTTAGTATTAAGGATATTTTTGTATTTAATTTATTATTTTTATATTAACTAACTTATGAACTTTTTCTACTGATAATATTTTAAACAATGACAGGAAAAACACTCGACACTTTCAAAAGACACAAACAACAATTGGCAAGGAATAATATTTAATATCTTCTAGTCCATCACAATGACAACAATAACATGTTGCTTTAGTATTCCTAGTACAAGTGAAAATTGAAATTGTAATGGAAACAAATAAACTCGCTTTAGGGGAACAAAAGTAAATTCATTAATAAAATTAATGATGAGCCATCATTGATAACCACCAGCCAATGATGGCTAATATACACAATTTGAATGATAGCTGGCCATTACCTTGAACAGACTGTCATCCCTTTTAGTTGTTTTATTTTTTTGTTCTGCCTTTCTTTTCAAGCTATAAAACATAGCGTCCTCTTGAAATTTCCAACAGTTGTGAACGTTTAATTATAACGAAAATGTATCGGCGTTTTTATTTGGTTGCTCTTATCATTTGCTGTGACACAACTTTAAGTGCTGCTAACAAAAACTTAAGCAGCCTTTTGTTACCCGCTCAACTTTCATATAAACGAAAACTAGTGGATTATACAAGTCGAATATTTTGCAATTCTCAAGTGAAAGTGGTTAATGTTTATTTTGAAAATGAAACGTCATTAAGTTATCCTGGACAAATATTAAAAGTGCTTAATGATTGTGGAGTATCGCATATTACCTTTAGGTAAAAGTGGTTAAATAAATAAAATAAAACTCTCGTTTTGAAGGGGAATTCCCAGTGAATGGAGCTTTTAAGAGAATTTAGAAAAATTGCTAGCAAATTTCATTAATTAATTACTTAAGACAGTACTGATTTTCGTGCACGGGATTTATCAATTTATTTAGATAAACGTAATCATGTAGTCCTAATCATTTAAATCGCATTTTCTTTAATTGACTCTATTTCTCGAGTTTAACTGGCATTTTTTATTTTGACATTTTTTTATATTTTGCCAATTCTGTTCTATTTTGGTAATTTTTTCATTTTGACGTTTTTTTTTTATTTTTTATTTTTTTATTTTTTTTTTGTTTCAATACTTGTCGATTTTTAATTTTAGCGATTTTTTTGTCACTGCCGATTCTTTTTCATTTTGACAATTTTTTTTTTTTATTTAAAGAATTTTTTTTATAAAAATAACTATTCATATTCAAAATATTTTTTTCTCTGTCCTAAAATTTAGAGAGGGCGAACTCTTTTGGCAATTATTTCGTTTTAGTAATTTATTTTTATTTTAGTGATATTTTTGTATCCAATTTTGTTTATTTTGCCACTTTTTCATTATGGTAATTTTTTTGTTTCGACGATTTTTCCGTTTTCGATTTTTTTTTTTTTTTATTTTTACAATGTTTTTTATATTTTGTCGATTTTTTCTTTTTGACAATTTTTTATTTCAGTCTTTTTTGACATTCTTTTCTTTTTGTGATGATTTTTTGGCTATTTTGTAGGTTTAGTCGGTTTTTTATTTTGGAATTTTTTTCCTTACAGCGATTATTCTGTAGATTTTTATTAATTTTGTGCGACTTTTCATTATGAATTTTTTTTCGTTTTGAAAATTTTTTTCTGGCTTAGTAATTTTTTTCAGTTTTTTTAATTTTTAATTTTGCTGATTTTTTAATGGCGATTGTCTTTTATTTTGGCGATTTTTTTTTGCGAATTCTTTCATTTTATTTTTAGTGATATTTTCCTATTTAAGCGTTTTTTTTTTTTTTGTATTAGCGATTATTATCATTCTGGCGGTTTTTATTTATTTTCGCGTTTTATTCGTGGTGATTTTTCCATTTTGACGTTTTTTTCTGTTAAGAAGTTTTTTTTTCGATTTGGAAAAAATATTCATTGCACTGTGGTCCCAAAACGTCTTTTGGAAATAATTATGTAACTTGTGAACCGTTGGAGATATCACATGGTCTGAATTTGAGATGGTGTCAGGGTAGAGGATGGACCTCCAAAGTTGGTCACATCAGGTATGAAACTTTTATAAACAAAATAATTTTGTGACCAACTTTGTGTGTGTTCCTCCAAATCGACACGTTAGCACTACAGCTCTGACCATATTAAATTTTATTTAAATATTTTATTACAGAATTATTTCTAAAGAAAGAGCGTTTTGGGACCACTTTGCATTGCTACTATAATATTTTTGTTTTTATTTTGACGATTCCTTTTTTTTATTTTAGTGGTTTTCGTTTTGTCGATTTTTTTTAACTTTTATAAATGAAAAAATAGTCATCAGACTTTTATGATTAAAATTAATTGTTTATCAGTCCTCTTTTACAACTTTCTCAATTAAAAATGTAAGATATATTATTTTTGTAAAGAAATAACAACAATGACAATGCTTCGAATTGAGGAAGTTGTCTGATAGGCATGAGAAAAGAAATAAAATACTGCACACATGAAAATAGCTCTCTTAAGATATATTTTTAAAAATCTTATAAATCATTAAAAGTAGCAACACTATTATCCACAAAACTATTTATATTTAATAATAGAAATCTAAAATCTCTTTACCTATTTTTCAGAAACAAATTCCGCACCGCACCTCCAGAAATACTCAAAGATGATGGTATTGAAATGTATTTAATAATGGTTTTGCGTAATATTTCACAAAGTGTTAAACTAAATATGCTAAGAAGAAGATCAGCCGCAAAACATTTAACTTTTATCATCTTAATGATAGAAGACCCCGATTCAGTGACTATGAAATGGTTATACAGTACTTTTAAAAACTTTTGGAATATGTGGATTTTAAATGTGGCCGTTATTTATTATCATTCTGACCTCTTACACATCTATCGTTATGATCCATTTGGTCATAAACTATTTCCGAAAACAGCAATTGATGGTCATCATAATATAACTATAAGACACATTTTTCCCAGAACTATTTTGAATATGAGAGGAAAACCTTTACGTATATGTATGTATCAGGATGATATACGTTCGATATTTGGTTACGGAGATAAGCTAATGGGTTCAGATGGTTTGATGTCTGGTTATTTGACAGAACGTTTAAATGCCACTCGTGTCATAGATTGGGTAAAACCTTATGGTAATACTTCAATAAGTAGTGATATTTGTTTTCGAGAAATTGTTGAAGCTATTGATGATGTTGCTCTTAATATAAGATTTTTGACATTAGAATCTTTTTACAAAAGAGCTGAAAATACTATAGTACACAGTCGTGATGATTTATGTGTCATGGTGCCTAAAGCAAAAATTGCCTCCACATTTTGGAATTTATTTCGTTCATTCAATACAGGAGTGTGGTTGTCTATATTGAGCACTTTACTCTTGGCCAGTGGTTTTTGTTTATTTAACTATCGCAAAATATGTGGTGATAGTAAATTTATATTACAGCTTTATGCCTGCATAATATCCATGCCATTTTTGAAACTGCATAGACCCACTTCTCTGCGTATATTTCTATGTGTTTGGTTGGTTTATGGTATGTTAATCTCGGCAGCTTATAAAGGCAATCTTACAGGAAACTTGGTGGAAAGACAATATTTACCCGATGTTAATACTATAAAGGATTTAGCAAAGTCTCCTTATCCACTGGCCACTTTACCACGTCATTTTAAACACTTGCATCGCTATTTAGATCCCAAAAATAAATATAGCGCCATGTTAAGAGACAAAGCCGTAGAGATACCAGATTTACAGTTTAGATATTTAATAGATAAAAATAATTTATCCTATGCCTATTTGCAAAAGTATCATGTATCCATATTTCAAGTAAACTCAAGATTGCACTCAAGAAAGGGACGTCCTCTATTTCATGTTATGAATCAATGTATTGTACCCTTTCATGCTGTTTATATTGTTCCTTATGGATCACCCTATTTGGGTTTTATTAATACACTTATGCGTAATGCCCAGGAGTTTGGTTTTATCAATTATTGGGATCGTTTAATGAATGCAGCTTTTCGTAGCTCCAGACGAAGTGTTAAACGAAAAAGACGAGATGATGATGATGAACCTGAAGTTCTAAAGTTGCATCATTATAAGGCGGTATTTTGTTTTTGGTATATAGGTTTGGCAATATCATTTGTATGTTTTCTCTATGAATTATTAAGTACTCAGAGATTTAGACAAAAGCTTAAAAATATTATAGCTTTTATAAAGTTAGAGGTGTAATAAATATATGATAAAATAATAAACTAATAAACTAAGATAAATCTAATCTAACACTTTCTATAGCAATATAACTTTTAAAAATATTAGAAGAGATTTTAGACTCTACTTTGTTCACAAAAGTTTTGTAAGCTTTACAATATGTCTGATTTTTAAGCTCATTCTATAAATAAGTTTTTTTAAAAAAAAAGGCTTTGTTCACAGCTAAGAAAAATAATATTAACTATTTAAGAAATCAGAAAAGCTTTTAGTTTCAATGAACTTTTGTTTACCAAAATAATTATAAGCAATAAACTGTTAAAAAAGTCTTAAACTTTACAAAAAGCGTAAACAAGCATAATTTTGAAATCGTTCATAAATTCCTCTATATCGATAAAACACTGTATTTTCTAAATATTTTAAATTATATACAAACAAATTTCATCCAACATAGAGCAAGAGTTACTTATTTTTTTAAAGCTTAAAAACGCAATAATTTTAAAAGCTTTAAGCTAAATTGTTTACATAACAAGACAAAAACATTACAAAATTACTTAAATATTTAAACTTCAATATAATTTTGAAGAAACCCCATTGAAAAGGAAACAATTTACACAATTTTTATATTAAACTTTTAAACAAACATTCCCAGAAAAAAACAACACAGCATGCTTTTCAAATTTAAATAGAAAAAAAACAAACTTACCACTTTCTTTTCCTCTAAAGCTTTATTAGCTTCTTTTAAGGCATTTATCTCATTGGTCAGTCTTTGTATTTCATAATTGACTAGGCCACCCATGGCAGCCTGTGGCAAGTTTTCATTATTTGTGCTGGTTGTATCACATTTTTTGTTATTAGCACCAGCTTTCTTTAAAAGCTCTACAGCATTTTGTAATTTTTTAACTTCATTTTTCCATTTACGGGCTTCAGATTCATTTTGGGCTCTAGAAAGGAAGAAATTTACGTTTTAAATTTTCTTTGAGAAATTTAATGAAAAAAAAAAACTCACCTTAAAACTCGTACAGCTCCTTTTTCTGTATTTAAACTTGATTTAAGTTCATTGATTTCCAAACGCAATTGCTCGGTAAGAGCATTAAGCTTTTGTATAGTCTGAACATTTTCCTGAAGTTTACGCTTAAGTCTAGGTGGTGGATTTACTGTAGCCTTAGATTCTGTTTGATTTGGTCTAGAGTTGGGAGGCAAAGGTGGTTTGCCTGTAAGCTTTTCTAATTTAGAGGGTGCTGGTGAGGAGGGTGGATTAGCTGTGGGTGTTGTGGGGGAAGACATATTTTCTTTGATATGTAAACGCCCACGACAATTTAACTGCATGCCCTCTATACGTGTCCTCTTCTCTTGATTAACAGAATCTGTGACTGAAGTTAAGGAAGCTGATAAAGTTTTCTTACGTTTAAGTTTATTTTTGGGTGAACAAACTTCTTGCCACTCATCTGTGGGTGTTTTTAAAATGGGCTTTATAAGCTTTGTATTATTAGAGCTTTCATTGTTTGATTTCTTTATATGTTGATGCTGTTGATTAGTTAGATCATTCAACTTTTGTTGTTTTTGTTTAACCATTCTATAGCTTTCAGTTATATTATCTGCAAGCCTAGTCACAATTTGTGCTTCTCCCCGACTATTGGGCACGTGGAGTGAAGTCGTTTTATTCATATTTTCTGTTTGTTTATCTAACGATATGCTAGAGGTCGTTTTGGTCATTTTATCTGCCATTTTTTTATGTGAAATAATTCATACAATTTCTTTTGTGATTGTATGAAGTTCGTTTAAAAATTTCATTAAATTTTTCTTCTTCTTCGAAGAATTTTTAGGTCCGACCTTTTTTGATTTATTATCCTTCTTTCTCTTAATATAGGCGAAAGTAATCTCTTCTTTTTCTTAATCTAATATAAGTGCTCTTTGTGTGTGTGTGTACGTTAAATGTGCAATAAAACGTAAAAAGCTTTAGTTATAATTTTAAAATTCTTAATTCGTACTTTTTTTGGTTTTAAATTGTTGAGTAGGTACTTTTTTGTTGATGTGTTTCTAAAAGTATTTTTAAACTTTTCTTTAATTTGTATTCTGGTATTTATTGTCTTTGCTATTTCTTCTTTAATGTAAAAAAGAATTTATAGCAATTGTAAAATTTGTTATTGTTATTTATGTATTTAAAAAAAATATAAACAAAATAAAATGTTTTAAAATAAATATTATCTATAATTCTATTTTGTTTTATTTTGTATTTCCGGTATGGCACTTCGTTGGATTCATTTATGGCGTTTAACTGAAAAGATCAAGAGAAAAAGAAAAGAATTAACTTATTATTTTTAAACTTAAAAGAAAACTACTTAAAATTTAAAACCCAAGAAACATTGTGCTTTCCACACATGTTAAGTATTTAAAGTTATTTAACATTCTCTGTTATTACATGTTTGCCAAGTAGCATATAATTTTTTGCAGCCTTAAGTTATGCTTTACTTTTTCAAATATTAACTCTTACAGTAAGGTAAACATTGTTACACCAATAAAATAACAGCAACAGGACTGTAAATATTGCTAAAGTTACTGTTAACACTTATAAAGAAAATCTTTTTACTTTATTTAATTTAGAATTGTTTATGTAACAAAATATAAATTCATTTTAAATGCACTTCTTTTTATTTATCCCCATTTCAGGGTCATGTGGTTTTATAACTTTACTTAAAAAAAAAAGAAAAGAAAATTAACATAATCGATTTTGTTGAAAGTTTAGTGACCTTTATACAATGTTTAGTTAGTTGGGCTTTTTCTTTCTTTAAACATGCCCCTGGCTCACCACTCACTGTGAGTAAGTGTAAATAAAACTTAAGGCTGCTTATTTTAAATGAAAAATAAACAGTTTTTTCAACGCCACCTTCAGCTACAGGGAAGTCTTATTATTTATACATTTCAGCAAAAATGTTATAAAAAACAAAAGCGAATATTATTGATTTTTTTCAGGCTTTTAATTTCCATTTAATTGTTTGCAAGTAGCATTTGTATAACACACGACGTCACAAAACATAAAAAAAAAACTTATTTATCAACAATTTTATACAAAATAATAAATGGAACTTGAATAAATAGAGATAAAGAATTAATTTTTGCATATGACAATAAATATATAGAACGCCTTATCGTAAGCGTTAATCGGATTGGAAAAAAGTAACAAACAAATAAAATGATTAAAAATGCATTAAAATTCGTATAAATAAAATATAAATAGAACTAAAATATTTAAAAAATACTTTATAACATTTTAAATTTAAAGACCACAGGCAATTTTTTGCTTATATAACTATCACGATTTGTAAAAAAAAAAATAAGCTATAAAAGTACACAAAATTGGTATAAATCTATGTATGTCGGGGTTCACACATAGCAATTTTTCTTACCGCAATTCTGAGTTTATAGGAGAGAGAGGAGAAGGGAATACTAAAATTTTACATTCTCTTTGCCTCTCCCGTCTACCGAGTCAGAATTGCGGCAAGAAAAATTGCTGTGTGTGAACTCTTACTATATCTCCTAAACTACTGATCGGATCGAATTTAAATAAGAAGTAAGATCGAAAAAATCTTAACATATAAAAAATTTATAATTTTTTTAGATTTTTTTTTATTTAGTTGATATTATATTACAGATCACAGAAAAATATAACTTTTATAGTTCTAACTACTCTATTATAAACTCGTGGGCCTTTTTTGGTAACCCCTCCATTACAGTTTTGATAGTTGTTTCAGTCACTTTTTTGGAACTGTTTGTCCATAACCTTTAAAAATATTAGACATTTTGGGACACCTTTTTTGTGCTCCTCAATTCTTTATTTACAAGAGTCCAATATTTCTCCACTGGTTTTAGCTCTGGACAATTTGGAGAATTGACCTCTCTTGGTACAAAATATGTGAACACATTGTGCTCTCTTATGAAAGGAAGAACCCTTTTGTGCAAACATTCTTTGATATATATTTCGGTATTTATAGAACCCACTATAACAAATTACTTACTTCTTTTGCTACAACTGAATAAAGCTTGCCAAACCAGGAATTTTGTCTACTATTGGGTTCTAAACTTATCTTCAATATTTCCTCGAGCATTAGCAACATAAAAATTTTGACCCGGGAGCCATTGATAAGTTTCCTATCAATGGCCAAATACTCTTGAAACAGTTTGACGGCAGACCTTTAATTCTTTGGTCAATTTTTTGTAGGACCAATTTGGATTTTTTTTTTAAATTTTTAATAATTTTACTTCTTTCTTTCATCACTCATTTTGATCAAACTCCCAACAAATGAACATCGTTGTCATTAAAATAATAACTGACATATTTTAAAAGTAGGCAAAACGTGTATTAACATTTTTTCTATCTTACTGCTTATACTATATATGATGTAGAACAGAACCAAGGCTTTCAAAAAAAAAATTATATTATGGCCTCAGGGTATCAAATTTAAGTACAACGACTAATTTTTAAAATTCTATAACTTCTTACTTACAAATTTATTAAAAAACAAATTAAAATATTAATCAGAAATTTAAAATTATTTTAATTATTTTTATAATGAAATAATTTGCTCAAAATCAAAGTCTTGAATTATATTAAAATTAAATTCTATGCTCAAAATTCTAAATCGTATATCAATTACGAAAAATTCATATTTACTTACTTTAATCGAAATTCTATTTATTAACTTAATATTATATTCAATTATTCAAATCATCACTTACTTATTATTTAATTACCTTATTAATTAATACAATAAAACATTAATAGAAGGCCGGAAATTTCATTTATTTTTATTAAAAAATATTAAAAAAGTTGGATTTTGATTGTAATTGATATAATTAAAAATGTTTTTGAAATTATTTTGATCTTTGAAAAAGTTTTTAATTGACAATATTTTTTCTGAATTTTCGCAGAAAAAAAATATTTTTTTATTTCAATTAAATTATTTATCGGAAATTCGAAACGTTTTTTATTCACTTATCTCATTAATTGAAATTAAAAAACATTTTGTTCAAATAATAACTTATTTTTTTATTTATATTTGATTACTTTATTAGTTAATTTAATGAAAGCAATAAATTGAAAGTCTATAAATTATTATATTTGTATTAAGAAGTATTAGAAATTTTGATTACTTGAATAACACTGTGTGTAATTTTTTAAGTCATGGAAATATAACCATATACGGACACCACTACGTGATAAAAGGCAAAAAAAAAGTCCCAGTTTTGCCCAAAGTCATGCACTTTTTTTATGGTCCCCCAAAGATTTGGGGCCTCGGTGTCATTTTTACAAAAAAGTGATCATTTTCTCGGGCTCATATCTTGCAAACCGTTCGGAATTTGTAGTTCTTGTCATAAAGAACAAAAATTGTGAACATATAAAATCAAAAAAACTTCATCTTCAAGATCAAAATCGGCAAAAACAAAAATCGTTTTTTTTTACCTTTTTTCCCCTGTTCAGGTCCATAAGTAGCAAACCGTTGAAAATCAAGGAAACAATCAAGTACAAAAATGTACCTAAGATCTCAATAAACAACTTTCTAGAACATATGAACTTCCTAAGAATGATTCTTAACACCGTTTAGGTACCGCTAAGCTAGCCGCAAAAGTGAAAAATTTCGCGAAATTTTTTTTTTTTCTTTTTTTGTTTATTTTTATTAAAAATATTAAAAAAGTTGACATAATTAAAAATGTATTTAAAATAATTTTATTCTTTGAAAAAATTTTTAATTGATCATATTTTTTCGGTTAAATTAAATTATTAATCGGAAATTCAAAAAGTTTTTAATCAATTATTTTTTTAATGGAAATGAAAAAAAAAAAAAACATTGTTCAAATAATAACTTATTTTTTTATTTATATTTGATTACTTTTTTAGTTAATTCAATTAAAGCAATAAATGAAAGTCGATAAATTATTTTATTTGTATTAAAAAATATTATTATAAAAAATTATTAAAAAAAATACAATTATAAAAAATAATCTTTGATAAATTGTTTAATTTTATCTGTGCTTTAAATAATTCAAAAGATAAGGCTTTTAAAATTTTTAAAAATGAAACTTTCATGTGATTGAGAGTTGCACCCTACGCGCAGCACTGGCCGAAATTGGAAAATTTTTCAAACAACTTTCAAATTCATCGAGCTAAAAAAACCCATAACAGATTTTTCAAAATAAAAAATGTACACAGGAGAGTTAATTTCATGAAAGTAATACATTTTTCGAAACATATTTTATAAATTCACAGAAAAACTAGAATTATTTTTTAATTTTATTTTTAATGTAAAGTATTAACAAAATATCAGTCATTATATTTTTTAAATTCCGTTGGGATAACCTAAACAATTGATTTTTATATATTTGGAAACCTAAGATTTATATATTTTTTTAATTAAAATAATGTCAGAGATCACAATAAAATCACAATAGCTTTAAATATTAGAGTTTTCAAAAAGTTTAATGTTACTGGTAAGTAAATAATTCAAAATTTTTGTTAAGGGCGATATTTTAACTTAAAAATCCTGTAGTAGGGTGTAATATATTCGTTTCTATTAAAATAAAACTTTCTTACATGTGTTTAGTTTTTATACCCTACACCACCATAGGTGGGGAGGGTATTATGCGTTTGTGCTGATGTTTGTAACACCCAAAAATATTGGTCTAAGACCCACCTTAATTTATACCAATCGGCTTAGAATCACTTTCTGAGTCGATTTAACGATGTCCGTCCGTCCGTCCGTCTGTCCGTCCGTCTGACCGTCTGTCCGTCCATGTAAACCTTGTAATCAAACTACAGGTCGCAATTTTGCACCAAAATTTATGAAATTTAGTACACGGCATTTTTTTGGTCCAGGGACGAAGCCTATTGAAATTTGTAATGATCGGTCCATTATTTCACCTAGCCCCCATACAAATGTCCTCCCGGAAAAGGGTTTAACGATCATAAATCCCTTAAATATAGCAATATTTTAATATTATTTGGCACATATAAGTTTCATATAAGTCTAAATAAGTGTGCCGAGTTTTAAAAAGATCGGTCCATAATTACTCATAGCTCCCATATAAACCCCTTTCCAAAAAATCAATTTAACGGCCATAAATTCTACTAAAATGTTAGTATCAAGTTAATATTCGACACAAAAAAGTTTTATATAAACATAAATGATAGTACCAAATTTTATAAAGATCGGTCCATAACTTACCATAGCTCCCATATAAGGCCCCCTTTCGGGAATCACCCAAAAGTGAATAAATTTTTATAAATGTCAGCATCAACGTAATATTCTGTATTTGTATGTCTTATTTTACACTTATAAGTATCGGTCCACATTTGGGTCCATGTCTAATAAAATACCCCTCCCCGAAATATACTGTATGGTGTAGGGTATCATATAGTCGGGCCTGACCGACTATATCTTTTTCTCTCGTTTTGTTTTGTATTTTTATATATTAATTCTTAAGGCTAAACAATAATTTACAATGACGTCAATTTATGGGATTTTTATCTTTAGCAAAAGCCAAACAAATTTATTTGACTTGTTTTTCTTACAAAATTTTCTTTTTTTGCTGAATTTTTACATTTTTATGAACTTTTAACACGCACCCACTCAGTTTACTGGTTTATTTGAATGAACACAAGAGTTTTAATGAAATTACACAAAATTATTTCAGTTTAAATAATTACACAGTATTTAAATAATTGTGATACTAACAATAAGGAATGTTACGCTTATATCACAAATAATTGTTATATTCTTATTTAGTTATTATTTTTTTATTTTTTATAAAATTCTTAATCTTTTCAAAAACCGAATATTTTCTTTAAGAAAATTTGTGCAGAAAAAATTTAAAATGCAGCCTTTTGTTATTAAAATTAAAACAATACTAAAATGTTTAAAAGTGAAAATTGTTTATAATACAATAATTAATTTGTTTAAATTTATATATATTTCGCCTTTAAGAACAAAGAAATTTGTTCATGATTTTTTAAAGCAAATTAAAAAAAAAAAAAAATTAAAGAGGAGCTTATTTACTTTCTTGAAGGAGGGCCTTTAAAAACTTCAACAAATTTTAATTCAAAATTCCTTAAAAAGAAAATTGTTTTTACTCAGTAAGCAAGAATATTTAATTATCTTCATGAAATTTTTACTTTTATGCCAAGGCCACAGGAAAAATTATTTAATTTCTCTCTTTTTTTATTTTTCATTATTTTAAAATTTTGAGAAATTTCCAAAAAGACAACGCAATTATTTTATTTATTTATTTTTTGTTAATACAAACAAATAATTGCTAATATCATCAAACAGACAGTCCAGCTAATTTTTTTGTATTTTTTTTTTAATATTTAGAGAATATTTAAAATGTGTTTGTATATAATTGTCCAGACTCTCATGAGTTTTGAGGAAAAGCTCTTGACCTCGAATAATGTATAAAAGAAAATCGTGCAATATAATGATCTAAATCGATTAAATAAATGCACACCCCCCCCCCATTAAGTCATAATTTACTGAAATATTTTTAGTTTGAAAGTATCTACAAATACTCACAATTTCAAGAACAAATGTTGCCATTTGATTCAATTTGGCCAGTATTGAAGCTGCACGCGACAGCGATTCGAATCTGGAGAATACTCAATATACTTACAATATTATCTATTGGTTTAATTTATACAAATTGGAAAAACCTTTCTCATAAAAAAATTAATACGTGATAGAAAAAAAGTGAAAGTAGATTCCTAGTAAGCACGTTAAATTTTACCCTATCCGAATCTCTTAGGCCCTAACAGATAAAGATATCCCCCTAATAATTAGGGGGATACAAATTTGATATTAGAACGACTTAATTTATATTGAAATATACTCGAGTAATCGACTTATTTAGGGCGAAATTTTGGATACGCCCACAAAAATATGATGGGAAAAAATATTTATTTATCTATCTATCTATCTATCTATCTATCTATCTATCTATCTATCTATCTATCTATCTATCTATCTATATATTACAATTACAACCGAGCGGAATAATGAACGCTACTGGAACAAACCATTGTTCTTGATGGGAATCAAACCAGGATTGCGTACTAACTCACTACCAACTAGCCCATCGGTGCAACCTGTTTAAAAAGATTTTTTTAATGAAAAAATTCTGTATTGGAGAAAAAAGCGAAAAGCTTTTAAAATTTATCTAAACATCTCTTTCTTTTTAAGCTGATTAGTTGTTATTTGAGAAGTTTTCAAACGGTTTTAGGCGAAAATCGTTTTAATATTTCTCTTATGTATAAAGTTTTCTGATTTTGTAACTATTATTAGAAGTATAGTTGAAAGATGTAAATATTAATAAAATATTTAATTGTTCACTTTTATTGAAGAATTTGAGATATGTTCATGTTGACTTTCGACTATAAATCAATTCAGAAATATGTAATGATATGAATTTTACGATCACAAATGCCTAAGTTATTCATGACTGGTTCTAAATAAAGTCAATTTGATATTTAAATATAAAATTTGCACAAATATTTTTTATTTAAATTAATTTTTTTTTTTTTTTCTCATTGAAGATACTTTATAGCTTCCACAAGATCGCTTATCGCTTTAATTGTAATTGTAATTTCGGTTTCATTTTCTTTTCCACAAATTGCTCAAAATATTTTTTTAATTATATGTATGTTAAAAAGAGCTGTTGACATACCATTTAAAATTTTCTTTAAAAATATACAACAAAAAAAGTTTAATGTAAAATTATCTCATCTCCAGAATTTATGGCCGTTAAAGCTTTTACTCTAATTAAAAATAATTTAAAATAAAAAAAGGAAACACCCCGAAATTATTCTTAAATGATGATCTCAGTTTTGAAAAAAAATAATAATAAACTTTTATTCCTTAAAGATTTTTTCGCTAGAATTTGCGTGCAAAACTTTAGCAAAATATTAAAACTATGTATGAAAATATAGAGAGAGGAATAGAATAGAATATATAGGAAACAAATGTGTTTATTTAGTATTTAGAATATAAACAAGGTGTGTATTTTTTTCTTCTTCTAACCCACTTTTATTGTGGTGTAATTGAGTCTGGCTGGTGTCATCAGTTAGTTTTCCACTTATTTTTTTAGTTTTCATTTTTTAGCCACATGACATTAAATACTTTATATATAGTAGTCTCATATTTTCATATATTTATTATGACATTTATTATTTGTATTACAACTATGTCTGTCTGACAATTGCTGCTCCTAGACTATATCGGCTTTTTTTATATAAATTTCATACTCATTTGTGTTTAAAGATTAATTAATTTTAATTTATCTGTTTCCTAATTTATTCGTCACTGGAAATATATTGTAGTTATTGTATATTTTTCATTCTTTTATTATGTTATCAATTCCATATTGAGTGTCATTTCTGATAATGGTTGAGGGGTGGGTTTGTGGTTGTTGATATTATTTTTAATTGAATTATAATGATCTGTTACTCTCCACTCACTCATAAAACATTTTGTAGCTGCTTGCAGCTGTGATGATGAACTTTTTTTTTTATTTGTGTAAGAAAAAAACAGATAAAGTGAGTGGGGAAATTTGTGGCTAACTTGAAAAGAACAAATGTAAAATATCCATCAATTTATAAGAAAAAATAGGTCAGTTTAACATGTTTTTAATTCTTTGAGAAATTAAAGGTCAAAGGTCACATAAATCAAAAGAAAATATCTCGTGCTTTTTGTCTTTCTTTTCCCACATAATTTATTACTGTGAAGTATTTTGTTTCTGAGAGCTTTTTTCTTTAATATCTCTTATATGTTGGAGAGAAATTTGATTTGATTTATTTTTATTTACTGATCATTTAAGCCTCGCATATGTATGTATATGATAATATAAATTAAATAAAATGATTCTACTTATCAACAAGTCGCATGTTGTTGTCTCGTTTTTTTATAAATTTAAATTATTTATAAAAAAAATTCAGAATTTGCACTCAATATAAAATAAAAGCATCGGACAAAAAAGCCTTGTTTATAACCTCAATGATGGATGAACTGATATCAGGTGTTCATTAAACTTAACTCTAGACTGGGATTTTTATTTAATTTAAATATTTATACCAACTAAAATTCATCTTAATTTTATAAATAAATCAAAAAAAAATGTGTACAGAACGAAATTAAAAAGGAAAATTAGTCAAAATAGATGCAAAATCTTTTTTTCCAATTTTACATTTAATACTTCCGTATACTTTGGATCTTTGAAAGCTTTTCTTATCAAATAATCTTTCTAAAAGAATTTCAGTAGTTGAACTAAAATGATAACTAAAACTTGTAGTCTAAATTATAAACACAAGGTTCAACATTTTTGTCTATACTTATATGACTTTTTCTATAAAAGAAATACAAATTATAAAATTCTTATTAAACCAAGTTATTAATTATTAACTTTTTTCATAAAAAAAACTCCACTCCCAACCAATTTATCTGGGATTTTGTTAATTCATACATAATTTCATTAATTTAATATCGAATAGAAAACAACAAAGTGCCAAAAACTTTAATAATCTTTTCAAGGTTATTTCCATAAAAACAGCACAAATTCAAATTGAATCATAAATTTCGGAAACAAATTAAATATAAAATTATGGTCTTCCAGTAAATACAAAAAGCAGCAAATTAATTATCGACATAAAGAAAAAACCAATAAAATAAAAATAATCAGATATTGTTGTAAACTAAATTGTTAATAAAAACAACAACAACATTTTCATGAGGAAATCAAAACATTTAAATATTAAGAAATCTGCTGTATGTGTGTTCAGTTTGCCCCACCATAAATTCTCTTTGGTCATAAAAAGGGGAAGTTAATTTTAACCAAAAAAAGAAAAAAAAGATAAATAAATAAATTATATTTTACGAAATGTAAATGAAATGTGTAAAATAAATTTTAAAATTTTATTGGGTGTTAATATATAGGGAATTGTAAATTTTATATTTTGCTCTTTAAAACAAAATTTTACTATAGAAACGTGTAAATAATGTTAAACAATGATTTCTTTTTTTATTAAGAATTTAGTTTTTTTTTAAGAATTTTCTTTATTTATTGCGAGGGGGTTGGGAAAGGATTTTTAAAATTCCTCTTTTTTATCGAATATTAAAAAACATGGCTAAAAAATATTTTTAATTTTAATTTATTTCCAAATTAAAGAAAAAGTTCATCAAGAAAAATTCGCCACATATCACTGGTACAGACACAACAGTAGAGAGGAAAAATATAGGTAATATGTTAATATTTCATTTTATGGTTTTAGATTTTCAACTACAAACATATGAAATTAATTTTAGAGTATTAAAATCGTCAAAATTGGTTTAATGGAACAAAAGTTATAGACCAAAATATAGCACCGTCTTGAAAATAATTTGATTTCGAATTTGATAATTTTCGTCTTTAGTTCCCTGTGTTCCTCCAAATATTTCTAACGATTGACAAGTTACAAAATAATAAACAAAAATTTTACTTTTTTTTTAATTTCGTTACGTTTAAAGTTTCGATTTATATAAATATTCTATGGATCAAAATATTTACGATCATTTTAGAAATAAATTTCCTATAAAAGGAAAATTTATCAAATAATTCCTGTAAAAAATAAATAAATCAAAAATTTTCCAGAATAAAAAAATTTATCCTAAAATTTCTTATAAAAAGAAAATGTATCGAAACGATTTCCATTTAACCACCTGTCCGTCTGTCTGTTGAAATCAGTTTCTAGAAAGCCCCAGTTATCGGATATATATGTTGTGTATTCCTTAGAAGAAAGCTAGTAAAAATGAGAAAAAAAAGTTTATAAATAGCCAAGATATTTTGGATTTTTTGAAGTCCCAATAGTTATAAGGTACGGTCTTCGTTCTTGCACAGATCTATAATAAATATTTTTTCGAAATTTTAAGTCAATTAATCGATCCAAATATAATCAAAATACTCTTTTTGCTATAAAAAAAAATAGCAATTTCAATAAAAAATAAATAAATCTAAAATTTCCTATAACCAAAATTTTTATATATAGAATTTTTTTTATAAAAGGCAAATGGAAAACATTATTATTTAAAAAAATGTATATATGGTTTTCTATAAAAATTAAAACTTATCGATTTTTTTTCATTAAAAACTGAAATTTAAATAAATTATTCCTAAATTTAGCAATTTATTGAAATTTTTTAAATTTGTATTTAAAGTAAGATATTTAAAACAAAAAATATCCATATAAATCTTTATCAATTTACAATTTGGGGACGAGTCTGCTCATCTGGCAACACTGGAATGTGCTCTTCCAAATTACCAGTGTTCGTTGCTAGAGGAAAGAGAACTGGTTCAAAACTTGTCACGTGACAGATTCTCAGGGCTAGTGACCGGTTCCAGTTCCGGAACTTTATATATGGTTGGGACCTGTCACTTTTACATGGTTGTCGTTGGAGGTGGCTAATTAGCACCTTGGGACAGGTCATAGGACAGGTCACAGGACTGGTCCAAGAGGATAAGTTCAGAGTCCATAAATATAATACAAATTTTAAAAAATGTTTAACTTTTTAAACTATTTTTTTTTTTTTTTTTTTTTGTTGATTATTTTTTTTTTTTTCTAATTTATTTTTATTCAATTGTATTAGTTTTATAATTTTTCATTAATGTTGATGATGGCTTCACCCTGAATCGAACCCACGTTTTTCTTACGTATCTTACGTTTTATAGTCTTCAACTCTAACCACTCAGCCACGGATTGTTATTGCGCGCGAGTTGCTAATTGCGCACTTAACAACCAAATTAAAAACTCAACTGGAACTTAGGTGACGAGTTAGGTGTCAATTAATACTCAAAAGGTACTGAGGGACCGGTTCATTGCTGCAAATGCCACAAATTTCCCGCAGGGTTGTGAACCATTGCGATATTTAAATAAAACTTCAGAGCTGGCGTTTTCGAGTAAATTTGCACAGTGTCCCAGCAGGTTAGTGGAATAGGGGGTTGAACCTTAAAAACTCGCCACCTCAGGTATCTAATTGTACCAAAATATCCGAAATTCCTGTTCGGGAAAAATTTTTTCAAAAATTGATTTGTTTCATTAAAATTATTACCCAGCCGTTGTAAAAGTTGTGACTCAGAAAATATTTTTTGTGTTTTTAAACAACATATGGGGGTATATAGCCAATATACTTTTTGTTTATATCGGCTTTGATATTTGAGAATTTTACAACAAAATATCAAAAGCTGTTTCAAAATTGACAAAGTTTGGATGGCGTTTGAGGGGGGGCCAAAGCGCCAAAGAAAATGCTTTACACGCATTTACGTTAAGTTTTATTTTGAAACCATTACAAAAATTTTGTAGTCCGGAACAAAAAAATATATTTTCGAAACGATAGAATATTACCACCTTTTGGAAAAATTAAAATTTGTTTTTTTTTTTTTTGTTTTTTAATTTCAACTTTAGATTGATATAATTTTTTAACGGAGGTCGAAGTTAACAACTTTTGAGGTCTAATCTCAAGTTACAGAATTATTTCTCAAAAAAATGTTTTTGAGACCACTATGCGATGTTCACTGGCATTCGGTTCGAAGGACCATAAACGATACTTTTTTTTTTTTTCTATTAAATTTTTTTTTAAACAGAAATATTTGAATATTCAAATTTTTTTCTTAACATTATTATTTTGCTCTCTACTGTATTCCTTAAAGCACATTATTGTCATCACAAATATTTTCCGTATAAGAAAATGTGACCCAAATCGTATAAATTTGAAATTAGTTTCATTTTTATTTTGTTAATATCCTACAAAGATTTTTAAGATTAATGAATAAATATTATTTTTAAACGCAACATTTTGTATATGTGTTGTATATATGACAAATTAAAGCGTTTTTTTATGTCATTCTAAAGAAATGAGCCATTTCATTTTGAATATCTAAAAAGAGAGTGAGTCACACTTGTTTTAAAACAACTACGTAAAATTAATAAATAAACTAATAGAATTAAATTAAATGAATTATTATTATGAGGCAAAGAAAAACGTGTTTTAAAACAAACAGATCTTTTCATATTTAATAAATTTATGTGTTTTTATTTTGGAATTAACACAACTAAATATGATTTATTGTATCAAAGATTTTTAAAACAAAATTTCTTTTCATCTTTACCACTGTGCCTCAAAGAGACAGATTATAGTTTTTTTATTGTTATAAATAAACGTGTAGGAGAGCATGTTGTACAAGTATATTTTTATAAATTTATTTTGTATTTATTTATTAGTATTTTTTGGTAGTTATAAATGTTTATTGATTCAACAACAATAATTATTAACATCATCGTCATCGAAAATATCGCACTTGTTTTGGCCATATATGAATGAATAAATGTTCGAATATAAAGAGAAATAATATGAATGTATAAAAATAAAATGGTGTGGCAAAAATCAAAAATTAAATAATAAAATGAATGTTAATATTAAATTGAATAGATTTTATTATTTAAAAAGAATCTTTAATTTTCAGCAAATAATAAAATAAAAAGCTAGAGAATATATAATTTAAAAAATTTAAAAGATAAAAAAGCTTCAAATTATCTTAATTAAAACCAATTAACCCAAATTCTTTTTTTCAAACATACATATATTAATATAATAATATTCACTCAAACAAAAATTTCTAATATTTTTAGACAAGCTACACTAACGCCAGAAAAGTGAGTGTGTGTACAATAAACTTTATTTTATTAATAAATATATTTATTTATTAATAAGATAAAAACTACTGAAATTTTTTTGTTTGTCTATTTATCTTTTAAATTAATTTGGCAAATCTAATGGTTGATTTGACAATATTAACCCATTTTGAGGGCAAACATACAAATTTGTTTTTTTTTTTTTTAAATAACGAAACATTTTACTAAGAAATAAATTGCTTAATAAAGTGATAATTGTTACCGCTTTAAAATAAATATTACATAAAATTTTGAGTTAAATTAAAAAATTTGTTTTCAATTATGTTAGAGAGAAAAATAGTTGGCGGCTTTATTTGTTTGAGTTTTTTCTAACACAAAAAAAAAAAGTACTTCTAATGAAGGTTTTTTTTTGCTCATCAATATAATTATTAAAATTATTTGTATTTAAGTTTTAACGCCAACACATTACAAGTGTAAATTTCCAAACATGTGGCATTAAATTGCATCTTAGCAGGTATTTTAAATATACAATACAATTTTTATAAATTATTTGAATAAAGATCAGGGTATTATTAAAATATTTTTTTCTTTCAAATAAAGGATATTTGTTTCCAGAAAGTATACTTTTTGTGGAAAATATATTGAGTTAGAGGACATATGTATTTAAAAAATATCTTATTAAAAGGAGAGCAGATATAATACTTTTGTCCGTCTGTCTGTCCGAACTCACAGTAGTTTCAAACACTTTTTTACATAAATATTTCTTTACTTGCAAACCTTAAATATATCTGAATAAAATTTTACAAGATCATTGCTTGAATTAAATAGAGATTGAAGTACAAATCGAGCCCTAACCGCGAAAACATTGTAAATGGAGAACACAAACAAAACTTTACAGGAGAAGCATTTTTGTGATTGTTTACACATTGTTATAAGATTTATAGAAACCTGTCAATAAAATATATTCTCTTATAAACCCAAATATATCTATAAAACTTAAAAATTGTTAAAGAAACAATATTTAAAATGTAAAAATAATAAAGGAAATACAATTCAGCTAGCTGAATAAGCACTATTATACATATCTTTTATGTTTAATAATAGAAAGGTACAAAAACATTACAATATTAAAGAAATATTTATAAAAATTAAAATTCCGCTAGCTGAATATGTACCAGAATCAATTTTATTATGCAAATCAATATATTAAGTTCATATGGAATTTGAAGTACCAATTCAGCTAGCTGAATAAGTCTTAAAAACATTTATTATAGAAAAAACACTTAAACATTAGAAAATGTTACAATTCAGCTACCTGAATATGTGCTGAAATCATTTTATATTATAAAAATCAATATAATAACTTTATATGTAATATAAAATTAAAATTCAGCTAGATTATTAGCTAATATTTTGTGTTTTATAATATAAAAGCAAAAGAAAACATCAACATTTTAAAGAAATTATTATCAAAATTACAATTCAACTAGCTGAATATGTACTAAACTAACTTTTTATTATGAAAATCAATATACTAAGTTCATATAAGACATAAAATTTCCATTCAGCTAGCTGAAAAAGTTGTATTATAAATTATTATACAAAAAGAAAATTGAAATTCAGCTAGTTAAAGTATTTTTTATAAGAATAAGATAATTTTTTTCCAGAAATATATAATAATTGTACAAGGAAATTACATAAAAATGAAAAGTCAGTTAGCTGAATAATATATTTTGACGTAAATAAAAAATTTACAGTTGATGTAAATGATTCTAAATGTTGTCGGTTACGAAATTTTGGCAGTCAGGACTCGATATATATTTGCTATAATTATCTATTACATTTTTCCATTTTTTCGGGTAGCTTTTTAATTTCATCGCTCTTCTGTTTGTCAGTTCTTTACCATCAAGAGAGTTTTGCAGAGACCGAAACAAATGGTAGTCATATGAAGCAAGGTTCGGGCTATACGGTGGGTGAATCAAAACTGACCAGCCACGTGCAGTACATTTTTGACGGGTCATCAAAGATGTGTGTGGCATGGCATTGTCATGATGAAACAAAATACCTTTTCTCCGATCGCTCTTGCTTAATTGCTACGTTCAAACGATCAAGGTGTGAGCAGAAGAGATCAGAATTGATCGTTTCGCCAAATTGTAACAACTAATAATGAATAATTTCCTTCCAATTCCACCAAACAGTAAACATAAGTTGATTTGTAATTCGTTCAATCAAATTTTGTTGCCTTTATTCATGTGGCACACAAAACATCGAGCTTTTTTGAATAGCCAGCCTTTTTTAAATGATTCCAAACTGTCATGAGATTGATGTTTAGTTGTTCCGTTATTTCCAATATTCAGAGATTGGCCGAACAAAGCGAGGTGAATCTTTGACAACAAAATTTCAAGAACATAATCGAGCAAACCACTCCCGTTTACAGCGTTCACTCACAATATTCTCACCGTACACTTTTACACCTTTTCTATAGTATCACAGAGTACATAATTTAGAATCAAAGCATAAATAAAAATTTCTGGAGGTTATTTTAAATGATACACCCGAGGTAATCATATCTCCAGATATATTTAATGTTTCAAAAGTTACCAAATTTCTTCCACAAAATAAGGATTAAAATAAACTTTCCTTAGTCAGGGTTCACACACAGCAATTTTTCTGATTTTATAGGTGAAAGAGGTAGAGAGAATGTAAAATTTTAAAATTTTGAATTAACTTTATTTTTTAGTTTTAAAAAATACTACTTTTTTAATTTTATTAAACAAATTTACGGTGTTATAAATGTTTCATTCAAGTGCATAACTTTCACTGAAGAAATATGGTCTATTAAACGATTTATCAAAGTTAAAAAACTATTCCAATTACTTTTTTAATTGTATCAAGTATTCAAGTGATCAAAATTTTTTTATAAAAAACAAAACAATTTATTAACTTTCTAATAAAATGTTTTGTTGCATCAATTAATAAATTAATCAAACATAAATAAAAATAAGTGTTAATTTGAATAATTGAGTATAACATTTTTTAATAGGATGAACTTCAATTAATAAAATAATTGAATTATTTTATTAATTGAATTATTGAATTATTTAAAATATAAAATTTTAATGAAATTTGTTTAAAAAAACTGGGATTTTGATAATTTTAAAACTCTGATTAAAAATTTAATTGAAATTTTATCGTAAATATTTTTTTCTGTATTATTAGTAAACTACCTATTGTTGATATCTGAAAATTGTCAATAATTTCAGGCACTTTAACTTGTTAATTATTTCAAATTTAATTCAACTAATATAAATCAAACAATCACTTCAAAAGGTATTATAAAATTCGTTGCGTCTCTCTTTATGATTGTTTTTTGTTTTTCAACCAAAAATAAACACAATAAAAACATAAACAAAACTAATTTTATTGTCATGTTATAAATGATTTCAGATAAATATATTAAAGATATTTTTAGATACAAAACAAATATATAACAAAAAAAAACTCTTGAAATACAACTAAAAGACTTAACAGCATAAAAATCTATTTTACTAAATTAAAACTAAAAAAACAATATTCAAGTTCATTTTTATATATTTCAACACTTTTATTTTCTCAACATTTGTAAAATTAGCTTCTCCTTCCTGTGTTTCCGATTGATTTCTTTCAACAATTTGTCTGTAGTTTTTGGTTTTTCCATCTAACATACATCTATGACCTTAAAAACTCTTCACATAGAACAAATATAAATGATTTATCTGGCGATAATTGTTAAGATCTTAAAAAACATCTGTTAAAAATAATGGCCAAGTATTTATCAATTTCCAAAGGGAAAGTCATGTTTATGAAGATAGAGAAAGAGAGAGAGAGAGAAAACACTAAATTTAAAATCCCTTTAACGCATTACAGAAATGTGTTTGTCATTTTTTTTCTCCCCTTTCTAATATTAGATTTAAGTAGTTTTCGAATAAAAATATTATTATTTTTTTTTTTTTTTTTTCGAGTGTACTAAAAGGCTGGAATTTTTCTAAGTATTTATTTATGTTTTTGTATTTTTCTTCATGAGAGTATTCTGTTTATTTTTATTTGATTCCTGTATTTTGTAACAAGTCCATTAAAGTTGTTAAAGAATTATTGTGTTAATTTGTGAATAATAAAAATTTACAAAATTTCCACAAATGATTTTTTTACAACTTTGTGCTTTATTTTAAATAATGAGAGCACTGAAATGAAAACAAAATAAAAAGGAAAATGAGTTTATTCATACATATTTTAAAATGAAAAGGAATAAATTTTTCATGTGTTTTTCTTGTTGTTTATAGACTCACTCCCACTTATTTAGGTTGAAATTTCAAAGTTTGTTTATTTGCAAAAGTTCTAATAACAAAACCCAGAAAATATTTTAGAGGAAATTTACGTAAATTATTGTATAAATAAAAACTGTAAAACACTTTATAGGTTTCAACAATGATGCTGTATAATTATAGTCCATATTCTGCTTTAAAGCAAATTAACGATTGCCATTTGTTTATGGTCCTTCGAACCAGATTGTGTTACTCAAAAACCAAACTCCATTTATGCAGGTAAAAAGTGCTACGGTATAGAAATAAGTAAACCATTTTGATAGTGTCTTTAAAATGTTTACTAGGTTATACTTCATTTAAGTACCAAGTACATGCTTAGACTCTCGCATTTCATTTTTAATGTTTTTAATGCATTTTATGATCCCCAATATTGTATGTTCATTTACCGAACTCGTCATGACAATCATCATCATAAAGTACACACAATTTTTTTACCAACTACAACAGCTGCAGTAAATGACATCACCCCTAAGCAAACCATTCCTACCCGCCCCAAATAAATGATTCAAATGTCACTAAATCATCATTTAGCTTAAGAGATCTTCTTCTTTTTCATACTGTGCGCGCGCTATGCTAATGTTTAATAATTTTTTGGTAAATATTAATAAATCACACATCCCAACCAACATCTATACATTTATTTAGTTTGTATTGAATACTTAGTGTGAAAATATAATTTTTATTTTTTTAGATGACTAATTAATAGAGACGATAAAGTGAATAATGGTGTATAAAAATTTTTAATATTTAAAAAAAAAAAACACCAAGATTACAAATACTTTAAAAATGTTATATTACCGTTATTCCGGAAATGTTCTTAATATCCTCGAGAACACAAAACAGAATGTTATTATTTTTTCTTATTCCAGCGGTCCTTTGTTTAGTCCTTAATAAAATTTCAAAATCTTTTTCATAATTAGAATATAACCAGCTATATTCCGATTATTTCTAAAAGTTTTAGAACAATTTTTTGTCTTACAGATTTCAGAAAAAGTTACGAATACTTCATAGCAATAAATATTTATCTCTTAATTTATTTAGTATTATTTATTTATTATTTTCACCAAATATTACAAATAATCTTACGTGACTGATAGATAGAGACCCTCATCTATTGACCATCTCTAAAGCAACATAAGATGACGTGTTTTCATGGTCTAGACATATATTTGGTCTTAAGCAATCAACCGACAAACAGTTGGCCATTTACGAAATATTCACTTTCGTTTTTGTCTTCTTTGTAACCATAAATAATTTTCTAAATATGATTAACGCTAAAATCAAAGATATCTTTTAGATTACAAAATACTTTTGATTTTTTGCGTTCAAGTTACTTAATTAAATATTCTAATAAAGTTCTTTAGTACACAATTTTTTGTCTCTTATTATTTTATCTATTTTTCACAGTTTATAGTTAATTGGAATTCTGCCAATATGTTTTGTATTAAATGTTCACGTGTGGATATTTGTTTGACAAGAATTAATTTTAAACTAAACTATTACAAATACGGACACAGCGCCCAAAATAAATGAATCTATGTAAAATAAAAAAGAATCAACTGTCCAAATCAACCCAGACGTAGCAAAATATGTATAAAGTACATATGGAAAAAAATAAACTATCTAAAAATTTCTCTTGTGGTGGTCATTAGTTGAAGAACCGTCTCAAAACTTTAGGGCTCCTTAAAAGGAGATGTATGTGTTTTGGTTGAAAATAAAATGCTCTCTTTTTATAGAGCAATCCTGTTTAGCGTTAAGTTAGCTGCTATTTGTTTAAATTTAACATAAATAATTGATCTCACTTGCAGGGCATGGCGAAATGAAACAAGTGGCAGCAGTTCTACAAAAACAACAATACAGCAAACTCATTATTTTTGTATACATAGAGTTTGACACTTCAGCGGGTAAGCAAAAATTGTGCTTATATGGAGTTTGACAGTTCTAAGTACTAAAAAAATAATCAGATAATTAGGTTAAGTTACCTGTTTGAATTTGCCTTGCTTCACATTATTGTTGTTATAATAGAATATCAAGACAGAACCATTTCCCAATTCTTTATGACCATGAAAGCTAAGAGAGTCAGCTTTATATTGCTATGTGGCCTCCGCCACTTTTCTGCAGTCAGGACACGTTGGTACACTTTTAGAACTCTAAATATTGCAAAGCATTGTTTGTACTCTTCTAAGAACGAATTTTACCTGTAGTTAAGTAAACTTTAATAGTGCCCTTGGCAACTGTTTACCCAATACCTGATTACTACTTCTATTGATCTTCTCTTTTCTCCTTTTTCATATACCCTATTTGTGGAGTGAAGAGTGGTGATAGCAGTGCAAAAACATTAATGGTTTCGGTGTGACAACCAAGTCAATTTTAATAATCTTTATATAGTTATAACGTATACTTTCATAGATGGTCAATTTCCTTATGTCCAATCAAATATGTGAATAAAACTTATGGTAGAAAAAAATGTATCCTCCACTCCCTTCCGCAGTTAGAAGTTCTAGATCTGCCTCTAAGGTTACAATTAAAGCCGTAATATTTCGGAGTTCATACATGAATTCGTCAAAAACTTCTGTTCAGCAAATCAATAAGTATGAGAAATACGAGTATTGCAAAGATTGTTCATTTGCCTCTGAGAAGGATATTCGCCTGTAGTCAAGAGACGTGGATCAAAAATTTCATGAATACTTTTCGTATTCCTGAAAGCGAAATTCTGAAGGCCATCTTTGTTCTTGACAAGATATCCGACAATATAGAGAATGAAGTCTTCATGAACCTCAAGGTCTTTTTAAATACCAAAATATATAAGCGATCAAAGTGGAATCCTTTTTTATATATACAGCTAAAACTCAGGTTATTTTCTTACACATATTGGCTGCAAGCATTAATTCCCATCGTTTTTTTATGAAAAATTTATGATATTTTCAAGATATATATTGTATATTGGAAGACACAACTTTTTACCTTTTTCTATTGAGGCTGGAAAGAAATCAATCCAATTTTTGATACCTTGTTCTGAAATTAAGCATATTTTAGCTAGGATATTGCTAATCGAACGAAAGAAATACTGGGACAATGTCGAGACAATACAACGGGGTTGGCAAAACATCTCAGAGCCTTACTTTTTTGATTGATCGATCAATGCTTTTTTCAAACGGATCCATTGTATTCGTTACAGGTCTCCCGTGACCGTTTCACCAAGTTTTAAAAGGTAACAGTAGATGAAACTCTTCTGATCCCTCAAAATACAGAGCATAATCTTGGCGACAGGGATATTTGGCTTTGTGGTCGATTTTCCAGGTTGTACGAGCTTCACGTACGATTTTTTGTGAATGGATCTATTCGTCATCGCCCTTAACAAATGGCAAACAAAATTTCCCACAAATTCTCCTTTTTTGGTACGAAACCTTCCATATTCAAAGCTTTAAAAAACTGTGTTGTTTAGAAGTACCGGCTCAGACACGAAGTAGGTAAGATGAAGGAGAAATGTGTCTTACAACATCTAATAAAGCCCTTCGCAATAATGAAAATATGGCAATGAAATATTAATGTGAGATCACAAAAAGAGTGTAAAAACGACTCCACAAGGTTGGATTTTATAGATATTAGCTCAGAAGAGTGGGAAGACCACACCGTAATAGAGGCTACCCTGAAGCAATTAATTCGAAACTGAACCGTTGTCAACTTGATGCCAATTGGTATCAATTTTCGTGAATGATTTGAACATTTGATCACGTAATAGTCATTACAATATTGCAACAACTAATTTCTTATTCTAAAAATAGATTTTGATCAATCATAAATGAATAAAATCATGTTTTGTTGGGCTTTGATATTTTTTAGTGTAGAACTTTTAATTCTCATTGAGTTTATAAAGTTTACACACCGGCGAAATGCGCATAGCAACTAACTTTCTCCCAATAAATAAATTGTGAATTTTTTAACGATCGCGATTATTAGCACAATAAGAAAATTATTAATATTTCGTTTTTCGCAGCTTAATTATTTTTAAATTATGTACTTCTAATCAAACGAGTATAATTCACTATCCTTATAAAAAAAGGAGATATTAACCCTTGGTACATTCAGATGAGACCATTAAAGTTAGTTAGTCTTTAAGTCGAGGTAAACACACACAATTTTTGTTGCTGGAATTCTGAGTTCGTATGCGAGAGAGGTAAAGAGAATGTTAAAGTTTGCCATTCCCTTTTACCCTCTCTCTCCTACGAACTCAGAATTGCAGCAAAAAAAAATTGCTGAGTGTGAGCCCCGACTAACTGAAATATGTTAATAAGCTATTTGACAGATAAATAGTTTACCTACCAAAACTTTTTGAATCCTTCGATTAAGTAATCCTTGAACGTTCCTGCTTCTAACAAATTATCCTTTTTATAAATGTTATGGCACTTTTGTCAGTTTTATTATGGTACACACTGTTTATTATTTTGCAATTGAGAAAAATTTTTTTTTCTTTTACTTAGACGTTCTTATAATTTTTTTTTTCCACTTTTTTTTTTTTTTTTTTTCTTTTTCAAGTAAAATTTTTTTCTTTATCTTATAAAGTGTATTAATTTATTTAATGAAAATTATATGCATAAAAATAATAAATAAATAATTCGTGTTGTTTCAAAAACGGGAAATGACGTCACTTTTAAATTAATACTACTAAATCGTTTCTAACTGTTTATTTAAAAAGGATGATTTTTCTTTTTATTCTTTGAAAAAAATGTTTATTTTACTATAATATTTTAGTAGATTTATGTATGAATTTATTTATAAATATATTTAATTTTCTTTATTATTGCAAATCTGTTGAAAACTTTTATTTATTTTCTTTCACTTTACTTTGATTTACCGTTAAACGCGTGTTTTTTTTACTTATTTATATTTCTCTTTCTTATTTATTTCTTTATTTATTTTTCTCTTAATAAAAATTAATTCTTAAAAGTTTCGTTTGGGAGTAGTTACCGTTATTTAGACAAAATATGTAATTGTTCGTTGTATATGATGATTTCTATTTTTTTTAGTGGTTCGTTTTATTTCGTTATAAAAATTCTTTATTTTCTTAGTTACTAATTTTAATCAAAAATGATTTTGGGAATAAATTTATTTATTATATTTTTGCAAAATTTAATTAAATACAATTTTACTTAATTTTTTTATTTTCTATTCAATGAAAAGCGAGATCTTTCGTTTCGGTCGGACACCGATTGACTAATTTGACCAGCAAAGCTTTAGCTGCCTTTCGGTACAAAAAAAAATAAACTTTTCGTATTATTTTTGTTTAAACAAAAATAAAGAAAAAGAAAAGAATAATATAAACAACAACAAAAACTAAATAAAATCATCATCATATTTAGTAGGCAACAACAACAAAACAACTAACGCACTAGACAAGTGAGTGAATGTGTTAGTGTTTGGTTGTTGCCGATTATGTGAGTAAACGTTAAATAATGAGAAATAACAAAATAACCGCTAAATTTAAGAGAGCTTTATTTATAATTTTGTCAAACTAAACAACAACAAAATAAATAAATTTGCAACTAGTGCTGGTGGGGGGTTTGTTGGCGACAAAGCTTTTTTGCATAAAGGAAAAAAAGAAAAACTTCTAAATTACAACAGAATAGGAGGGTTTTTCTTTTATAGAGTGGCCAGATTAAAATGTTTTTAGACGCAAAAATATATACACATGTTTAAGGAAATTTATAAATAACGTGAGACTATAAATTTATTTATTCAGCTATTCAGGAAAACGCTCTTCACTTTTCAGGAGAATAAATCCTTTTTATTTATATATATATATATATATATATATATATATATATATATATATATATATATATATATATATATATATATATATATATATATATATATATATATATATATATATATATATATATATATATATATATATATATATATATATATATATATATATATATATATACAGTGGTGGCCACGAATTTAAGACACGACATTTCACTTATATATTTCTGATAATTTTTACATCTTATCGAACAAATTTTAGATCCATGTTATTTTTTAAAGATCCTAGTAATGTTATGAAAAAAAATCAACAATAGTTTGTTACCTATATTTAGTTTCCAATTTTTATTTACATATTATACAGATTAATACAAGTTTAAGCCTGGTCATGAATTTAGGACATAGGCAAAATAAAAGTTAATTCACAAAAGTAAAGCTCAGCTTCATAAAACAATATTAGTATTTGGTGGGAAATCCTTTATTTTGAATCACAGCAGCGCATCTCCTGGGTAAACTTTCAACTAAGGCCATACAGCGCTCCTTTGGAATGGCATACCAAGCCTTTTGAATTTCTTCCCATAAATCAGTCAAATTTTTTGGCTTTACTGCTCGTACATGCTCCTCAACATCATTCCACAAGTTCTCAATTGGATTGAGATCCGGGGATTGAGCTGGCCATTTCAGAACTGTGATATTATTTTCCTCTAAGCAACTCTTCACTAGGCGTGAAGTGTGCTTAGGGTCATTATCATGCATAAATTTCCACATTAGAGGCATGTTGTCTTCAGCGAATGGTATCATGATGCTTGTCAGTATGTTTTTGTAAATATGCTGGTCCATTTTATTGATAATCTTCTGAATGGGACCTACACCATGCCAGGAAAATGCTGCCCACACCATGACATTTCCACCACCATGCTTAACCGTTTTAAGGGTGTACTTTGGGTGATGCTCCAGGTTTGGAGGACGCCATACGTACTGTTTTCCATCAGAACCAAAGCGACAAAACTTCGACTCGTCGCTCCAAAGTATATTTTTCCAAAATGTCATCGGCTTATTGAGATTTTCTCTTGAAAACGCTAGTCGGGATTTAATATTTTTTTTTGACACAAGTGGTTTACGTTGTGCAATACACCCACGTAAGTTCTTCTCATTCAGACGTCTTCTTATTGTCCTGGACGATATATTAATACCAAAATCCGATGAAATCTCATTTTTAATTTTACTTGAGCTCTTGAAAGGATCTTTAGCAGCTGATTTATAAATTAAGCTATCCTCCCTGGGTGTAGTTTTTCGGGCTCTAGGGTGCTGTTTGACATTTTTGGTAGTGCCATGTTGCTTGATGTGTTCCAGTGCATTGTAAATCTTGGATCTGGAACATTTTAGTAGCTTGGAAATTTCCATTACTGTTTTTCCATCAGTATTCATTTGTTGGATCAATTTTCGCTCGGCATCCGAACTCCAAGTACCTCTGGCCATTTCTAACTAAATATTTTGATGTATTCTAACATTAAATGGAATAAAACATTCATTACTTACCTTTTAGCTTCAAAAAACACCAAAAAATCACTTAAAAACCAAATATTTCTTATATGTTTTAAATTCGTGACCAGCTTCAAAAGCACGTTTTTACGAAAATATAATAAAAACAGCAACAAAATGTATACACAAACAAAACCAAATAACGGTAATTGATCTTAACATTACAGGGTACACTGAAAAATTAACAAAATCTAATTTTATATTGCAGGGTTGTAATAATTATCACAACTTAGTTCGTTACATGTCGTGTCTTAAATTCGTGGCCACCACTGTATATATATATATATATATATTATAAAAATGAAGTGTAAGTTTGTTTGTTTGTGCGTCAATCACGTTAAAACCGCTAAACCGAAATTTCGCGAAATTTGAAACACATGTAGTACCGGTGCCGGAGGTGGTTATAGGATATGTTGGATCTCGATTGGATGTTACGCCCACTTTTTTAAAACTCTTAAACGGCTGCATCGATTTTAGCGAAATTTGGCGTATAGATTGTACCAGTGATGAAATAGATTTTATGAAGCCCCCTGGTAGCTTTAGAGAATTTTGCTATTGTCAACCATTAAACTCGGTCCATAAATGTTTGAGGAATCGACAAAAAAATTGTTTTTTCTGTGTTTCTAAACGATAAAATAATGCAAATTATTAAAAATACCCACATAACCTTAAAAAATCTTACGAAAATTAAAAATATTTAGTTTTAACAATTTCTTTTTTATTGTTTTTTTTTTACAGAAAAATTAATAAACGAATTTAAGAAATTGTTGCTTTTTAAAAATTTATTTTCGTAAAATAAATTTTTAAAACTAGTTTAGTGTCAAATCAATTTATTTATACATATGTATTTATGTAGATCTGATTATTAAAACTATTTTAAGATTAGATCCTACTCTACAACTCTTCCATACGTTTCAATTCGATTCGACCAGTAGTTATTACCAAAATGTTTGCGATCGGCCTCACTTTGCACTTTGCTCCACCGAATTTTTCCACTTTTGAAAATTTTTTTGGAAAATTAACGTTTTTAAAAAATTTATGCTTTTCTGAAAATTTATACATTTTATTTTAATTTATTTAATTTTAAAAAGGTACTTTTTAAAACTTTTTTTGGAAAATTTTCCCTTTGTTATCTTTAGAGGCAACGTGATTTCAAAGAGGTGACCTCAGTTTGATACTTTTATTTACCCGCTAAAAAGTCAAACTCAATGAATTAAAAAATTAATGAATTGGCCATATTATTGCTTTTTTTTTTTGCCTGTTTCATTTCGCCATGTTTAGGGGCTTAACGATTAGATTTAAAAAAACCACCCTAATATTTATGAGCCAATTTTACTGATTTCCAATAGCAAATTTCTCGGAAACATTTCCAATATTTTGATATAAGATTCGGGCATAGGGAAACTATAAATGAAATATGTATTCTCATGTACATATTTATATTCTCATGTAAAATGTTGGAAAATTTAAAGATGAACATTAATTACATTCCGGTTTATGAAAAATCTGGAAAGAATTTAAAAAATTATATGGCATCACTTTCAGTTGTTACAAAAAAAACCACATGTAACGAAAGAAATATTTATATTTTCTTTTCCATTTCCTTACAAAATCATATAACGTCACGTCGTTCGTTCTATTTTTCTTTTTTTAATATTTGTTTGGATTATTAAAAAAATAAATATTTATTTGCTGTTTTTCTTTATTCATCTTTTGCTTTTCTTGTGAAAATATTTTTTTTTTTTTTTTTTTTGTAAACTTACAGCATAAATAAACTTAAAAAGTACAAATTAAGCAATATGCCCAATTTATTAATTTTTTATAAATCGTAAATTATTAATGTAATTAATTAATTTTTGCTTTTTATTTCTTACAAAACATTTTTTTTTTCCTAACATTTACAAAATTCTTTTGTGTCCAAATGACATTTTGCGGTCGTTTAGCCCAAAAATAGTTTGTTTTTTTGGTCGGTCGGTCGGCGGCATTAATGATGATAATTAATTTAAAAATGCCAACAACAAAAATAAACTAGAGCAACAATCCTCACATGCAAAATTTCTTTTACTACTTACATGCTTAATAAATATAATAATGATGGTTGATTTAATTTGTAAGTTTAACACTAAAAATGCAACTCTTTTTTAAAAACGTTAACTTTATTTTAAACTTGTTATACTCATACACTTGTAACTGTCTTTGCAGCTTAAATTTGAATTTTATAAATGTGAAATATTAATTACTTTATATCTTATGTATTTTTATTGATTTTTTTCTTCTAATTAAAAATGTCCACTCACGATGAACTCGTTTCCTTCCAAATTGCCTTTTCAGTGATTTTTGCACATTGAAAAATCTCCTAAAGTAATTTTTGGTTGTTATTTATTTTTATCTTTTTTTTTAATCGCATCTAGTTTTTCCAATTCCATTTACGTAGAATTAGATTTAGAAACAATTTCATGAATTTTCGTTGTTGGTTTTTACGTCTATTTTAAAATTAAATAAGAAAATTTGTAATTATTTTTGTTTTCACATAGAAGAAGTTGTTGCACTTTCTGTTTTTATTTAAAAATTTTTTTTATCTAACATTTAAAGTATTATTTTTATTATTCGGTATTTTAAAAATGTTTTCGAAGTATTTTATTTTTGTTAAATTTGTTGCGCATATGTTTACGTTACGCATTTAAAGAGGATACTAAAAACATCTGCCGCATTAAAGAAGTTTATTTGCTGGATGCGCTGCAAGCCGGCAGTCTGTAAGAAATCATATTGCTTGTGCTTTGTTGTGCTCGACTCGTGTCAGTTGGGCTGGCGGTCGATCGGTCGGGCATGCATGCTATGCACAGTTTGACATCGTTCCTCTATAAATAAAGTTTTACATACGACATCGTTGAACGGTCGGTCATTCTCATTTATTTCAATTGAAGATTGAGCAGGGAGGGAATGGCTAGCCGTGTAAGCAATTTTTTTTATTATTTTTGAAATACTTTAATATTTTCTATAAGGTAATTAATTAAGTTGTTTTCATATTTTAGGTACCCTCGATATGCATTATGGTGGTCCAAAAATTTATAAAATTAAATTAAGCCATATATCCTGATCATCTATAATTTTATTCACAATTAACTGACCTATATTTAAAATTTTATGTGCGTATACGTAATATTTATAAAATTTTTGTGTGCGTATACGTAATATTTATAAAATTTACTGTACAAAATATTAAGTATACGCAAACAAATTTTATTATTCCAATTTTTACTTAATTGTATCAATAATTATGGAACACTTATTATGATACATGGCTTATTTTTATGCAAAAACGCGACATTTGTATTTTTTAATAAACTTTTAAAGAACAAAAATTTAAGATAAAAAAATATTTTTTCGTCCCTATTTAAATTTAATAAACCGTACTCGAGTTATACGATTATGAAATTTGTCATACCCGTAAGAGATCAGTACGTGAAAAATAAAACTAAAAACACATTATTTTCAATATTTTAGATTTTTAAATACGATAAATTTTAATCCTTTTGTTTTTCCTTTATAAAAAACATTGAATTATTTCTTATTTATCTATCATAACAAGTAACAAAACGTCGGCAGAGCTACTGCAATTTTTTTGTTTAAATAAGCATATATGGGAACACGTAGATAAAATTTTATTTATCATAATAAATCATTTTTTTTTCTTTAATGGTCATATTTGCTTTGTTTAAATCTCAATTTATTTGGTGTAATTTTTATTACAAATAATTATTTAACTGAGATATAGAATTGCGCATTTTCTTAAAAAAAATAAACGTCAACAAAATAGAACAACAAAATAACGTTTGATAGCAAAAAATGTATCTTAGCTAACAATTATATTATAACGCTGCAATAATATAAATAAATTTGGTCCACACTTGATAAATTCTTATCATGATAAGAATTTAACGTTTGTTCTGATAGAAAAATCTCTCGTGTAGACCCTAAGTTATTTTCTATATATATACCCATAGTATAATAATAAAGTACTCGCACATCTACAAAAACAAAAATTGCTTGTATTTTGTTAGTGTAAAACTACTGCCCACAATGTCAAAATGCTTTGAACGGAAAAATGAGAGAATGAAGGAAAGCAAAAGTAAAAAAACTCGAAAAAAATTTTACATATTAATACAAAAACAATTTGACAGTACCGCGAGGTTTGCCAATGAAAAAATTGTAAAACAGCTGTTCTTACGAGTATACTTTATAATTATACTATGATATATACCCATAGTATAATAATAAAGTACTCGCACATCTACAAAAACAAAAATTGCTTGTATTTTGTTAGTGTAAAACTACTGCCCACAATGTCAAAATGTTTTGAACGGAAAAATGAGAGAATGAAGGAGAGCAAGAGTAAAAAAACTAGAAAAAAATTTTACATATGAATACAAAAACAATTTGACAGTACCGCGAAGTTTGCCAATGAAAAAATTGTAAAACAGCTGTTCTTACGAGTATACTTTATAATTATACTATGATATATACCCAGCTTCCAAAAAATACCATTTTCACAACTTCAAAGTAGAACTAAGTGCATATATTGTTCTTTTTTGTAAGTTATTAATAATTACTTCCAAAAAAGTAAAAAATAAATGTATTTTTAGCAGGAAAATATTTTAATAATTTCTAAGAAAATAAAAATTTTAAAGTATTTTTATTATTTTTTAATAAGTCTAATACACAAATTTTATAAAAAAAAAAAAAATAAACACATAGTTTTAATAGAATTCAAAAGCAATGAAAAAGAAAAACATCCTACCAATGACAGTCATGGATAAAAAAAGGAACTTCTGCAGCTCATTAATTTAACACAATGTAAACAAGCGCGAATGTTATATTCGGCCCGGCCGAATCTATATACCCACCATCAACTTTTTACGCACTTATATAGCACTGTGAGTGCTATATAAAGGAGTATTGGTTACAAACCATTTAAAAATGGTCACTTTAAATGGTTAAAATATATGCTTCTATGGTACAAGAAATCATTATGAGTTTTTTTTTCCATGAAAATCGGTTGGACAATAAAAGCCATTGATGGATGAAGTACCGAATAAACATTTATACAATCGCAGTCTGCGACAACCTACGGATATCAGCACCAAAACTGACATCCGGAGTTCAAACAATGTTGCGTTAAAACTTTTGCCATACATTGCAAATACTGGATTATTGTACTCGTCTTCATGGCGTATCACTGCCGGATTCTGGAGTCACAAAGCCCACACATAACATTCGTAAGTGTAGTTGTATTACAAATTTATTGGAATATTTATTTATTATGTATTATTATATTCAATTAAATTTGGTAAATAGAAAAAGTTCTTATTGGACGGGAATACGGAGGACCGGTTCGTAGAAAACTTCTAGTGCCTACATGTCTTTAAAGGTAGCAAAACTAAACTTCTTCGTAGAACTGTGGGTCATCTGTCGTCAGTTTATTCAATTTTGATATTTTTTAGTTCTTTATTTTTTCCTCCTAAAAATCGATTTTCGACTAAAATTTAAATCGATTTACCTTTCCCTAGACAGTATTAGATACCTTTATATCCTAAAGGATAGTTTGTTGCAGAGTGCAAAAAATCAGGGCATATTATCATATTTTTTATATATCCAACATAACGATCCGAATAATAAATTTGGTATTGTGTACAATTTGCTAATATATAAAGTCGCCAGACCTCAATATTATTGAAAATTTGTGGTCCATATTGGAAATTTACATAATAAAATAGGTGTTAGGCCCTAAAAATGCACTGTAAACACATTTCGCCTAATATTACACAAAAACTGGACGCACGCAAACCGCCTCTAATCTGTTGCATACAATAAAGACTACCATTCCACATAAAAAATAATCAGGTATGTGATGAAAATCGATTTCGAGCAAAAAACGAAAAAGGTTGTGATACACATACAATTTTTGATTTCAATTTCGTTTTATTGTAAAAACGAAATCGATTTCCTTTTTCCATTTTGTTTTATGAAAATCACAATAAATTAGGTTGTGATCATGGTTGTGATAGAAAAATAAAATAAATAATACATTTTAAAGAATATATATTGAGGCAGAGGTTAAGAAAAGTATAGAGATTCTGTAAATCCTAAACTTTTTTATTCTGTTGCGTTAAAACACTGAATTTTAAGTTTAAAACTTTAAATATATTTTGTAATTTGTGATGGAACTTGGGGTGAAGCGATGTACCTTATTGTTTAAAAACCTATCAGACACTCGAATTAAACTGTAACTTCACATATGGGTTTTACAAATTAACTTTTAAGGTTTCTGGATATATCTACCGCAAAGGAAAAAACTGATTTTTAATATTCAAAATAATCATTGTGCTAACCCAATTTCAAATCACCAGTAAAAATTTAAAACCAATGCAAAGTCCAAACTACATCTGCTAAAAAGCGTTCCTATTAAAATAATGCATTAATTTTTATTTTTGTAGGATTAATTAATTAGTCGCCAAAAATTTAAATTTATTATTCCTCCATACTATGGAGTGTTATTTTTATGGGCAATGTTTTTTTTTTTCAGAAGCAAGAAATATCTCCTTTGTGGCAGCTTCACGCAAAATCTATAAAACTTATCTTTTGATAATTTTTTTTATTAAAAAATTAACATAAAAACATTAAAATAAAATTAATTTAATCAAAAATGGAAAATGAAATCGTTCGAAATTCATCACAACCTAATCGATTTAAGAATTTACTTTTGAAATCGATCGAATTACATACCTGAATGTAATTATCGGTCGTAATTATCAATTTTTTTTTATGTCATAAATGGGTTCTTAAAATAAGCTGTGAGATAATAAAAATATTGGATTTTTTGTTTTCATACCTTTAATTTGCTTAAAGGTAAACTTTAACACTAAATAATGATTCTATATAAAACTAGAAATCTTCCTCTTTCTAATGATACCAAATTTTATTTTTAATTCCTATAATTGTATACTGCATAATTTAAGCTCCTGCTTGACCACAATTTTCGATAAAGATATCGCCTTCGAATAATTCTCGCACATTTCTCTAACAAAACCTTCGAGAACGACTATCGAAGGCGTTTCGAGAATGAACTCGTAGAGTTCACCTGTCGTTCAGTTTGTGGCAGCAAATCGAATAATAAGTGCTATCGTTAGCAAAACGAGAAAATGTTTTCGATATCGAAAATTGTTCGATATTGATATTACTAATGAATCGTTGGCAATAGTTCTGTACTGTTTCGTTTTCATTTTGTTTCCCATTTAAAATTAAAAGCTGATTTCATTTTTAAAGAATTTTTATTGTAAACTTAACTAAGACTTTAGGTCTTAATAATATTAGTTTTTCTGTTGCCAAAATCCACATTTTTCTTATGTCCAAGTTTACTGAATTAGGCTGCAAGAAAAAAATATATCATTTAGATAAATATGTAGTTTTGCGAATGTCTTTTGACATATCGCAATGTTACTTACCATTTTTATAATTTATTTCCAGAAAATGTTTTTAAAGTTAAACTCACATCATAAACTTAAGTCTAAATTACAACCGATCAATATGAACTATGACTAAAGTATGACATGTACAAACAAGATAATACGTATTATTTTAAAGTAAAAAAAGAAAAATCGAAAAATTAAGAAATAATAGATAATTTCTCGAAACATTTACTTTCGAGACTATCGAAAAAATTTAATATAGTGATAATCCGATACTTTAAGAATTCTCGAAAATTTCTCGAACATTAACTATCGAGAAATTATCGAGTAAGTTACGATGCTACGAACATTTACTGTTTATTTAATTTTCGATAATTTCTCGACTATATTTGTTTCGAAAATACCTCGTTTTTGCGGACATTCACTAATTTCTTGTTTCAGGTCAAGCGGGCTATCACAGCTGAGCCACTGTATATTAGTGTGTAGCAAAATCTCAAGAGTCTTGTAATTTGTTATTCACTTTAAAAGGAAGAGGAATAACGACACATGTCTTCAAGATTATCACACGTTACGCTATAGAATACATACATGCATACATACATACATACATTTCTCTCTCTCCGGAGTCAGTAACAACTTTAGCGTGTTCATCATAAATCGTCGATGGTTATATGAATTATTTGTTCATCCATATTATGAACGCATTCACTCAATCTTTTTGTATAATAAAAATTCAACATTAATCTCAAGCCAAGAAGCTACTATAGGAAATTACATATACAGCGAAAGCTTCCATAGGCGGTGATTTTGTCCGTTATCAGGAGATGTCCGTCTATGGGATATGGTTCATAATTTTTTTTAATAAGAGGTAATTCAGCAGCATAGGTACTGGTATCTTTTTATTTCAACATCCAAGATTGATTGTAATGAATTAGCTTATAGATAAACATATTCTTATTCATATTAATTATTTGATTTATTTAACAATTTGATTAAATATATTCATGATTAATCGATTAATTTTGATTTCATTTGTTCAAAATTATGATTAATCAATTAATTTTTTTTGTTTTTAATTTTCATTAAAATATAAAAAAATGCATGCAAAGTCGTTTGAAAACATAAAATGTGGGTCGTTAATCACCAAATAACATATATTATATATTTAGCATTTTTTGTTTCATTTGTTTAATTGTAAACTAAATTTGAGAACATTGAATAATATTATTCAAATTTGATTAATCAAAATTAAAAATAATTAATCAGAATTTTTTTATTAATTAGAATTGTTGATTAATCGATTAACTGATTAATATGTGTATAGATTAAATAAAGTTTTGTATAACCCATTAATCGCACATCCATAGTATTGACAAAAGTCAAATGATCGTAACATTAATTTCAAAAACAGTCATAAATGTTGTTCCATTTAAGAAAAATTTTATTTGAAAAGTGTTTTTCTATTTATCTAGTATTGAAAACAGTATGACAGCGGACATTTAATTCTTTGACCAATTATTTGTAGGACCAATTTGTTTTTTTTTTTTTTTGAAAATTTTTAATAATTTATAGCACGAACATCATTTTCGTTACTCATTTTGGTCAAACTCACAACAAATCAACAGGTTGACTTCAAGAATAATAACTGACATAATTTCAATGATAAAATAATTTTAAAAATTGCTTCGGAAAAAAGTTATGAAGCAAAACGTGTGTTAATATGAACTAAAATATGAACTAAATACATACTTACTTACCCAATTCACAAAGTATATTATTTGAGTTATTGTGTTATATGTTATTTAATATTATGTTCAGACACATATGTTTTTTACTACACAATTTTTAAGTTAAAATAAGAACTTTCAATATGATATTATGAAAACAGCAATTAAAAATGAGGTTTATGAATTCAGTTTCAGAAAAGAACAAATGAGAATGAGATATTCCATTTAAAAATTTTAAAATATCATTTTAATTCAGAAAGGAACATATTAAAAAAATATTTTTCTTTTAATTTCAGAATATAACAATTGAAATTTACATTTTTCACATAAATTTCAGAATTGATCATTTGAAATTGAGATTTTTTATTTAGAATTGAGAAAAAATTAATTGAAAATTAGGTTTTCCATTTATATTTTTGAAAATAACAATTTAAATTTGAATTTTTTATTTTAATTTTTGAAAAGAAGAATTTTTATTTAAAAATCAGAAAAATACAATTGAATTTTTGAAAAAACTAAATTAAATTCAGAGCTTCATATATATAGAGTGAAATATGCATTAAGAGTAAAAGTAATTAATACTTTACACTCCAGAAGAATTTTATACAATTTCTAAATATTATTTGCTTAAAGTTAAAAAAAATTAAGTTGACCTATCATTATGTTATCATTTAAATCTCTCTTATTCAATGTTCTAAGTTTTAATGAATTTTTCTCAATTTCAATTGTTGTTTTCTAAATTTTAAAATAAAAAACTGAATTTTATTTGTGCTCTTCTGAATTTAAATGTAAAATTTAATTATAAATTGATCTTGTCTAAATTTAAAATATAAAAACTTATTTTAAATTGTTCTTTTCTAAATTTGATATAAAAAACTTATTTTCAAATGTTCTTTTCTGAATGCAAAATAAATAACTTAATTTTCAATTGATATTTTCCAAATTTTGTATAGAAATTGTAATTTCAATTAATCTTTTCTGAAATATTAATGAAATAAAGAAATTTCAACAGTTCTTTTCTAAAATTTAAATGAAAAATCTCATGTTCAATTGTTATCTTTTCTAAAATTTAAATAGAAAATCTTATCTTCAATTGATTTTTTAAAAAATACCGTTAAAAGTGGTGTAGTTTTTTAAGAAACACAATAAGTTTAAGCATCACTGTTCACATATAATTTTATTATGTGTATCCTTTTGGCCTGTTTTTCGTTTGCCAAAATATTTTCACAAATTGTTGATTTAAATAAAAATTTTACACACAAATACTTTCTAATTCCAAAAATAAAATTTTTAAACAAATAATAAATGTGAACAAATATAAATTTAATTTATAATTTTTTGTTTGTAAACTTTTCGGCAATTTTTACAAATCCATTTTTAAATAATTTTCTATGTACTAAAAATACTAAAAATTTCTTCCCTGTATGGAAATTTAGATGTTTTTATTGTGTTAAATAATTAAATAACTCAAATCGAGATGTTTTCTGGCTTTGAAATATATGAAAAAACAAGTCAATTTGTTTTTTGGAATAAACATCTGTATTCTGCATTTTTCAATATTACATTTATCATTAAATATAAAATTTAAAATGTAGAATTTGATCCCCTATTATGAAAATATTATCCTGAAGAACAATTTTTAAACAAGAAATTAAACAAAATGTTTGGATCATTTTGATCTATCTAACAGGAAAAGCTTAACCCGCTAACTTTAGGATAAATCTTTAGTACTTGGCTCGTTCATCAGATATTTTTTGTTAATAAAATAGTAAAAACGCAATGAATTAAAATATACATATCAGTAGACATAGTAAAATATAATTTTCTAAAGTTTAATTTTTGGAGGTTGATAATTAGCATTTTTATACGATAAGATTAGAAAAAAATCTTAAAGAACTTATTAAAATTTTTTGGACGCTTAGGGAAAAATCGGTTTTTTCATCAGCCGTAGGTATTCTTAAAAATTTCCACTGACAACACTGCTCCAGCATGAAATTTTACATGTGTAGGGAGAAGATCTGTGTCAAGATCATATATACGTTTTTAATAATTTTAAAAATATAAATAATGTTCAAACAAAAAGTCTTCCGTTTTGACACATTAGAAGTACAAAAATACGGTACTCATTTACCTCTCTAATTCACTTAAAATCGTAAATATTTCCCATACTATTTATCCGATTGCAAAGATTAAGGTATCAATTAAAAGCTCTTACTTGCGCATTTATAAAAATAAATAAATATAAAAACTTTATAAAAACAACTTTTTTAAATATTTTGTAATTTTTAGTACAAAAAAATAATTTTTTTGTGGAAATAATTTTTTCTTAATAGTCGGCCTTCGGCCGGGTGGAAGGAATTTTAACTCTGTGGTATGTCCAAAAGCGGCTTCGCTAACGTAATTCTTCCTTTTTACTCAACTTTTTTTATAAAAATTATTTTTTTAATGCGAGTATCTTTTTTTATAAAAATTATTTTTTTAATGCGAGTTTCTTAGGGAAGTTCGATTTTCAAAGCCCTAAAACTTCCAAAATATTTAATTGCGTTGACAAATTTTTACATCATTATTTTCGCCGATAAAAGTACTATCAATGGCGAAAAAAATCAAATAAATTGGAGCTGAGTTAGGGAGGTCTATTTATGCCAAAAATACAAAAATGTATGATATAAATCTTTTAGGAAATACTTATAAATAATGTTCAAACAAACGGTCTTCGGACCCCCCTATATCTAATGGGACATATTTGTGAACCAATGTTCAGCCGGCTAACAGCCGATTTTGAGCCGCCGCCGACAATTTTTAGCAAAGCCGCCGCCGCCGTTAAAATCGTTCGGCGCAGGTCTCTGAAGTGAAGTCACACATTTTTCTGTTCAACAACAAATACGCCGCGTGAAAAGGACCGCTGTTGCAAATTTAATTAATTATAAATAAATTAAAACAAGAACAAATCAAATAATTATTAAAAATGGTAAGAAATATAGTAAAAAATGTATTAAATAATGAATACAATGTAAAAAACATTGCTAAATGGTGAAAAACACATATAACATGACCAACACCCATCAGCTGGGTTATTTGTGCAATAAATTAAACAAATCTACTATATATTACAATTATAACACTAATGAAATAATGTAGAAAGTACAAATATCTTTATTTTATGATTTTGATAGAAATATGTGACGGATATCTTAAAATCTTGTAAATTAATTTGTGTCTTCTTTCGTCCTAACCTCAAACAGAAGTTTCTCGTTTTTGTGTGTAAATATGACAGCTGTTTTGTTACTTACCCGGCCTCATGTAGTTGTGTTTACTGCTACTACCTACACCCGTGACTCATGTTTTATGCTATAATAAAAAAAAAATATTTTGTTTTAATCAAATTTTATTTATTTTATTTTTCTTAATGGCAGCAACCCCAAATTGTGTTACTTAAAGAGGGTACTGATACGTCCCAGGGCAAACCTCAATTGATTTCCAATATCAATGCCTGTCAATCAATTGTGGATGCTGTACGTACCACATTAGGTCCTCGTGGTATGGACAAATTGATTGTTGACTCTCAAGGTAAAGCAACAATCTCCAATGACGGTGCCACAATTATGAAACTTTTGGAAATTGTACATCCCGCCGCAAAGACTTTGGTTGATATTGCCAAATCTCAAGATGCTGAGGTAAAATAATTTCTTTCTTCCTCTCTTCATATAATATGTAATAATTATTTTTTCTCTATTTTAGGTTGGTGATGGTACCACCTCGGTAGTATTGTTGGCTGGTGAGATCCTTAAACAAGTGAAACCTTTTGTTGAAGAAGGTGTTCATCCCCGCATCATCATTAAGGCCATTCGCAAATCTTTGCAATTGTGCATGGATAAAATCAATGAAATGGCTGTACGCATTGAAAAACAATCCAAGGAAGAACAAAAAGCTTTATTGGTCAAATGTGCTGCCACAGCTATGTCTTCCAAATTGATTCATCAACAAAAAGACTTCTTCTCAAAGATGGTGGTGGACGCTGTTCTTTCTTTGGATGAAATGTTGCCTTTGAACATGATTGGTATTAAGAAAATCACTGGAGGTTCTCTGGAAGAATCTCAATTAGTTTCTGGTGTTGCCTTCAAGAAAACCTTCTCCTATGCCGGTTTCGAAATGGCTCCCAAGAGTTACAAGGATTGTAAAATTGCTTTGCTCAACATTGAATTGGAATTGAAGGCTGAACGTGATAATGCTGAGATACGTGTTGACAATGTCAAAGAATACCAAAAGGTTGTAGATGCCGAATGGCAAATTCTTTACAACAAATTGGCTAAAATCCATGAGTCCGGTGCCAATGTTGTTCTCTCCAAATTACCCATTGGTGATGTAGCCACCCAGTATTTTGCAGACCGTAACATGTTCTGTGCCGGTCGTGTTCCCGATGAAGATCTCAAGCGTACTATGAAAGCTTGCGGTGGTGCTGTTATGACCACTGCTAATGATATCAATCCAAATGTTTTGGGCAAATGTGATTATTTCGAAGAACGTCAAATTGGTGGTGAACGTTTCAATGTTTTCCAAGGTATGTTAAAGAGAAAAATAAGTTTTAAATGAAAGTTGTTAATTTCAATATAATAAATTTAATTTGTTTAGGCTGCCCCAATGCCAGAACTTGTACTTTGATCTTGCGCGGTGGTGCTGAACAATTTTTGGAAGAAACTGAGCGTTCATTACACGATGCTATTATGATTGTTCGTCGTACAATTAAACATGATTCTGTTGTTGCTGGTAAGTTATTTTTTTATGATTACTTTTTTTAGTTAAGAATTAAATTTTGTTAGGGGTTCAAAAACATCTACTTTTTTTTACTTTGAATTATTTTTAACAAGTTTAAATAATCAATTTCTAATTTTTTATGATTATAACCAAAATTATAACCAATATCATTTATTGTTACAAATTGATTATTCATTTCATTAAATTAGTAGAAACAAATCTTCAACACTTGAAATCAGGAATGATAAATAGAATTTTCATTATTATATTAAATTAAATATTATAAATTTTTTGGGCCATTATTGTATTACATTAAACTTTCACAGCTCCAAGTATTTTCTTGCCTTTTGGTATTGTTAAGAAATAACCAATAAATTTTACAAATTCGCTACATTACTACCAAATGAACGGACTAAACTAGTGTTGCAAGTATTGAGTATTAAGTATCGACTACCGAGTAATAGAATTTGCCAGCACTACTAGACAGCGCGTTTCCAAATTACTGATGTATTCTCGAATTTACAATTAAAAGTCAGTTTTAAATGATATCATATATAAAAATATTTTCAATGCAAAAGGTTTCATTGCAAGTTTTTGAATTAAAGGAAAAACTTATATAAAAGTTAAAACAAAATCTTTGTAGATTTTACGCAGTTTTCTGTACACATTTTATATAGAACTGATATAATACATATCATACAATATAGTATCATTAAAAGCGACTGCATTCATGTCTAATGAAGTTTTCTTTTTTTACTAAAATGTTTCTTTCTGCAATTTTTACACTGTTTTGTGTTCTATTCTAAAAAAATATACTAAATATGTCAGATGTTCTTTTCTAATTATGATGCCCTTAAGTTAAAAAATATGCTTCGTGTTTTTTCCCTCAAATTAAGTAGCGTTATAGGGCATTAAAAAATATTAAGAAACGCAATATTAAATTTTCGCCATTGTTAAAAAAGTTTACGCTCCAAACGCCTTTTTTAAATTTGTTTATATAATGAATTATCTTTATTAGACCCCAAATTATATTTTCTCACTTACTGGTATAACTTTACCATTTAATTTTTTAGTAGTTATTATAAAGAAATAATTTAGAACAATTTGGTAATGAGCAGAATATTTAGTATTGTGCAAATTTTTATTACCAATATGAAAAATATAACTTTTTAATATTAAAACACGGAAAAAAGTCTATGATACATTTTACAAAAAAATATTTCGTAGCCAATTCATTCGTAAAATATAAAAAAATTTCTTATATTTTACGAAAATAAATTTTATAAAACATTTTAACATTTTACGAAATTCACGAAACCTTTCGTAGTAGTTTCTTTCGTAATATTTAAATATTTTCGTTTTATAACAAAATATAATTTGTAATATTATTTTTTATTTTTGAGAAAAACATATAACAAATTTTTATTTTAAATAACATTGTAATTTAAAACATTCTGATTTAAATAATTAAGGTATTTTATTATATTTCTGTGTTATTTTGATATAAGATAATTTTCATATTATTTAATATTTGAGTTTGATTATTTTTGGAGATATTGTTGATAAAAAATTAACATTTCCATAGAAATAGTTGATTTTTTTTTTTTTAACAAAAAATTATAAACCTGAGTTTGTCAAAAGTCCATGCCACAAATTCACATAAAACCTTACCTTATCAAGAGCACTTTCATAGCCCCAAAGGGAAAAAATTAAAATTCTAAATTAGAAAATTTAAAAAATCTAAATTAGAAAACTAAAGAACGGAGGAATCTTTAAAGAAATATTTTACGTAAAACAAGCCGCCAATGGAGGGATGAATATTAAGGCGCCCATAGACACATACTGCAGAGAGATACTGCCGATGAACCCTCCTGTACGTGTGTGATTGAGGAATTTGCTACACATTCTTCAATCAAATTTGTATTTTTGTGAAAAAAATTGATTAAAACAAAAAAAATTTTAAATATTTTTCTTTTTAAAATAAATTGACAACAGAAAATTTAATAAATATTAAGAAAAATAATCGAATTCATTCTAAAAAACTGTCTGCAGTATGAGTTCATTTTAAAATCAAAACGATTTTGATTTTTCATACTGCATTGTCGGTGTGACGCACACATTCAAAAGCTATCTCAATTTTACTAACACATACTTATTGCAGGAGCTTATGCAGTATGTGTCTATGGGGCGCTTTACAAAATTGGATTTGGAATATGTTTTAAACATAATTTTCTTTATTCTATATTTTGATTTTACGCTTAAAAGTATGGTGGTGCAAGATAGAACATGAAATTTTGACGAAAATCTTCTATTTTTTGGAGTACGATACATAAGACAGTTCCCAATTTAATTTCGATTAATCACTTTAAACTGCTTATCCGATTTTATATTATTAATTACTTTGCTTGATATATTGAATGCTAATTTTGAAAAAATTAGTGAAGATTCCAATTATTTTGAGCTGTTTGGGTCCAAAAACTTGTTATTATTTTTAATAAGAATGAATTTGAATCAATGAATCACTTTAAACTGCTTATCCGATTTTATATTATTAATTACTTTGCTTGATATATTGAATGCTTTCATAGCCACAAAGGGAAAAAATTAAAATTCTAAATTAGAAAATTTAAAAAATCTAAATTAGAAAACTAACGAACGGAGGAATCTTTAAAAAAATATTTTACGTAAACAAGCCGCCAATGGAGGAATGAATATTACAAAATTGGATTTCGAATATGTTTTAAACATAATTTTCTTTATTCGATATTTTGATTTTATGCTTAAAAGTATGGTGGTGCAATATAGAACATACAATTTTGACGAAAATCTTATATTTTTTGGAATATGATACATAAGACAGTTCCCAATTTAATTTCGATTAATCACTTTAAACTACTTATCCGATTTTATATTATTAATTATTTTGCTTGATATATTGAATGCTAATTTTGAAAAAATTAGTGAAGATTCCAATTATTTTGAGCTGTTTGGGTCCAAAAACTTGTTATTATTTTTAATAAGAATGAATTTGAATCAATGAATCACTTTAAACTGCTTATCCGATTTTATATTATTAATTACTTTGCTTGATATATTGAATGCTTTCATAGCCCCAAAGGGAAAAAATTAAAATTCTAAATTAGAAAATTTAAAAAATCTAAATTAGAAAACTAACGAACGGAGGAATCTTTAAAAAAATATTTTACGTAAACAAGCCGCCAATGGAGGAATGAATATTACAAAATTGGATTTCGAATATGTTTTAAACATAATTTTCTTTATTCGATATTTTGATTTTATGCTTAAAAGTATGGTGGTGCAATATAGAACATACAATTTTGACGAAAATCTTATATTTTTTGGAATATGATACATAAGACAGTTCCCAATTTAATTTCGATTAATCACTTTAAACTACTTATCCGATTTTATATTATTAATTATTTTGCTTGATATATTGAATGCTAATTTTGAAAAAATTAGTGAAGATTCCAATTATTTTGAGCTGTTTGGGTCCAAAAACTTGTTATTATTTTTAATAAGAATGAATTTAAGATTTTTACTTTTACTTAAAAATATATATAAACGGATAAATTTGCGCAATTCGTAAATTTATATGATTTACTTACGTGTTAGATGAATGCCCCTTGCTATTATATGTCGTATTTCTTTATTTTCATCAAGAATTTTGCGAATTGAACAATTTTACACATTTAAAATAACTATTTTTTATTTGTTTTCCTTTGAAAAATTAGAAAATAGAAAACAAAATAATTTGATAACATTTCAAATTTGATTATTAAAAAATAAAAGTTTACGAAGCCATTTACAAATTAAAATTATAGTGTAAAGAAATATAAATAGTATGGGTTTTCATACAATCAAATAAATGCCTTGTATAGCTCATAATCTGTATAAATATATGAGCTAGTAAAAAATTTGTCAAACTTTATTCAAAAAAATATTTACACAATTTATAAATATTTACGCCTCAATTTCAATGCGTAAACTTCTTTGTAAACTTTTACTTAAATAAAATCAAATTTGATATAAACAAATAAAATTAATTTTTAATTTTTTTCATTTTAAATGAATAATAAAAAAATTCAAGAAACAAAAAATTTGAAAACACATTTGATATTTGCAAATTTTTTCACGAAAAATAAAACGATACACAATAATTTGCAAGGGGCGTTGATGAAACAGGTGAATAAAACGTATAAATTTACAAATTGAGTAAATTTTTTAGTTTGGATGAAAACCCTTATGCCCGTATTCTCTATATCGATTTTATGTTCCGACTGTAGACGGAAAGTAGTCACAAATAGTATTCTCTATCTCGAAATATTTTTTTCGTCTTTGTTACTTGGTTTAGGTCTACGATTTAAGTTGCTTTCAAATGAGTTGTTGCCAATATTAAAAAATAATATAAACTTTAAAAAATTTTGTTTAATTTTTTCTACAATTTAGCTTTTTTTAAATTTGTTAATACTGTTTAATAAAAAAAGACAATTCAAAAATAAATAAAATTAAAAGCAATTTTAATAAGATTTGTTTATGCTTCAATTTGCTTTTAAAATGTGTTGGAATGGAATTATTATTCAATTGTTGTATTTTCTGACCAATTCAATAATATAAATTTTTAAGGAGTTCAAGAAGTAGAAATGTTGCTATACTTCTATTTGGTCGCTTGTTAAAGACCAAAACTCAGCGGAGGCAAAAAACTCTTCAATGGAGGCAAATTATATTCTCCATCGAAATCTTCTGAAGGCTGCTTAACTCTTTAATCGTTATATTGTGGAAAATAACATTGTCACTTTTGTGTCTGATGAAGATTTGGACTCATCACATAAACTGAGAGTCGTCATTATTTCATGACGACCATAACGTCTACAACAACTGCAATTAGCTAGCACATTTTTATGCAAATTATAGAATTGCATTTGTAGTATAGATAATGCTTTCCCATATACATATCATAAATACATGTTTGGTATTGTGTTCCCTAATTATGTATCTACTAGGACCGGTCCAAAAATTTACTTGCTTTTCATATAAAACCTACTTTCGATTATCAAATTTCATATACATAAATGGCATTATATTAATTTGATCACAGTTTCCATATAAGATCTACCCCAAAAATCTATTCGAATCATAGATCGGGCTTGACCAACTACAACTTATTTTTATGCTTTTTACAGTATTTATCGAAAGACTTATTTGAAATTTGGCTCCCACACAGTGCCCTTCTAGGACAAAATGATGTAGTTCCAAGAAAGTCTCTACTAAAGTTAAAAAATTGTTTTTATTAAAGATTAATTTAGCATATTTATAAAGAATCATCAAAAAATACACTTTTTATTGCTTTTCCACAATCCAAACGGTAAGGAAATCATAAGTGACTGTTTTGGCATTTCAATCGACTACTATCGACATACAGAATATAAAATTTTAAAGCAAATAACGTAATAAATTGTCATTATTAAAGACAAAAACCCAACAGTCACAAGGGATATAGAGAATAGGAAAATAAAAACTCAATAGCATTTCAGTCGGAAAATGACAAAAAGCGACATACATAATCGGGGCATTAGTGTAAATAAATTTTCAAACAAAGTTTGACAAATATTTTACCAGCTTATAAATTTACACAATATATCAGCTTCATTTATGCGATTATATGAAAACCCCTAATATTTTAAAACTAAAAAATACGATTTTTTTGTAAACTAATAAAAATCACATTCTATTAATATGAAATTATAAACTAAAAATATGATTTTTTTTTTTTTTTTTTTTTTTGTATATGTTACAACTAATTTTGTATTTATAAAAAAATATTCGTAAAAAATACAAAGTTTATCGTAAAACAATATAAAAATTTCCTAAATAATAAGAAATATTTTCGTAAGCATTCGTTTATATTACACCATCCTTTCGTGGTCCAAAATCACGAACTATTTCGTACATTGTACTTTAGGTTTCGTTTATATAAGGCATGGATTTTTTTTTTTTTTTTTTTTTGGTGAATAATAATTTAATAAAAATGAAATTGAAAAAAGATTCGGCTGTGCCGTAAACTTTTTTGCTCTCCGACGAAAATTGTGGGAATTACAAACGGAATGACAAACTTATATATACCCTTTACACCTGTGGTGAAGGGTATAAAAATCTCAAATGGTTTTAAAAATTGCTTTCGGTGCGCAAGGTTTTTTCACCGAAATAACTTGAAAACGGTTTTTAGTATCAGTACTACATGGGCTATTAAGTGCTACACTGAGTTTTTTTTTTTTTTTTTGGTTTAAACAAATTGATACCTCTAGTGAACATACTAAGCTGCACTTTATTAACAAAAAACTTTCACAAAAAATCCAAAAATCCCATTTCCTTCCATAAAAAATAAAATAAAATTCACAAAAAAAAAAACTACAAATTGAAAATTTCACAAAAAATTAAATATTATTCAGTTACATCCTCCAAAAATGTAAAATGATTCAGTTCGTTCATCGTAAATTTTTTAACATTGATCAGTGTATTAACGATGACTGTCTGAATGAATAGATAACAACTGAAACAGAGTCTGAACGATTAGTTTGAATGAAGAGAGACTACAGCTGAAACTGAAAGATTTGTTTAATTTGTATCTTGACAACTTTATTAACAAAAATGAATGGATAAGAATATTTGTTTTTTTTTTTATCAATTAGTTATAAAAGAATAATAAAATAAATAAATTTATATAAAAAAATTTTGTTTGAAGCAATATAAAAACAATGCAAAAATTAACGTATGAATCAAAAAGAAAACGATTCGTTCATAAACAAACAAAAAAAATATTAAATTTCACAAAAAAAATTCATTTGCACAAAAAAGAAATATAAAAATTTATGTCACAAAAATCTTAACAAAAAATAAAATTTCACCAAAATCCAAACTCATTAAAAAAATTATAAAAATAAATAATAAAAATAATTTTTTACCAAAATTCAGAATTTTACAAAAAAAAAAAAAAAAAAAAAAAAAAAAAAAAAAATTTACCACTAATTCGAATTTTGTGAATCAAGAAAAATATGGCTCGACATCTCTTTCCCCATATTTTTAACAATGCAATGCCGAATATAAAATGCCTCTGATCACGATATGCTTAGTATTCGATTTCATCAGAAATACATATGAATATGTATGAATTATAAGTTTTTGGTAGCAATACGACATAATAATATTGCTAATATTCCTCCCTTGAAAGGGAGGACAAACAAAAATAATAGTTATGGTTTATCATACAGCATTTGCAACAGAGGTCATATTTTTTTTTTTTTTTTTTTTGAAATCTTCGTATTTACTTTTTTAGGAATAGATTTATAAGGGCTTACGAAGTGAACCTATTTGTTCGCTCGTAACTGCCTATATAATTTGATTCAAGATGCAAAATTTAATAATTGTACTAAACTGGAGTACTGCCAATTTTACTGAATATATCGAGCTCTAACCGCGAAAAAGTCGTAAGCGCTGAACACAAAACTTTACAGGAGAAGCATTTTTGTGATTGTTTACATATTCGTACCATACATACCTCGATGAAATTTGGACAGATATAATTCTAAATTATAGATTTTAATCAAAACACAAATTTCGAAAATGTTATCGGGTACGATATTTTGGCGGTCAGGGCTCGATATTATCCCTGATTGAAATTATAATATTATTTTTAATCAGTCTGGAAAACAATACTTTTTTCCGATTTTTCAACTAAAGCGTTATGTTTTTACTCTGTTTCATTAAATTTTCTTCGAAAACCTTTTCGCAACTCGGGGCTCCGTGTTAATCTTTCGAAACAAATATATAAATATTAGAGAAAAAAGATTATTTCTCATTAGGAAAAAATTATACATTAATCATTTTAATTTGTTTAAAATTTAATTAAATATCTCAAAATCGTGAATCACTTTTTTGTTGACAGGACTTCAATTTCTTTCCTTCCATAGTTTTCATCATATTTATACAATTCATACTTAAACATCAGAATCTTTAAACCTCTATATAATGTTTTAGGATAAAAAAATACCTAAAAGATGGGAAAAAACGAAAAATCAATTACAATCGATATGATTTCGTTCTGGGTAGTAAGTACCCCTCGCTAAAATCAGAGAAAGATCACAGCCAGATGCTAGTTAGAAGAGACATTCGGTTTTACATGTGAATTTAAAATATCTCGTAAGATCACTGTATCTTGTCTCTATTGTCTTTTACTATGAATCTGTTTCTGACTGTTTCAGGACTGGGAATTTGTAAACAAAATGAGGGACAATTTTCTTGTTTTTTTTTTTTTAGTATTTGTGGCTACCTCTGCGAACATTAAAAGGAAAACCAAGACCACACTGTCTGCCATCAGATTCGAAATATAATCAAGAGAAAAGTTTTTAAAATTTTTCACAATCTCCAATTTATGAAAATGTTTAAAGCCTTTATAAGAAGCTAAAAAATAATCAAGTTTATAAAAGTAATTTTTTAATATAGTTAATTTTATAGTCGTTAGTTAATTTTCATGAAAAAAAGTATTTCTCATTAAAGCAGCAAGTCCTTAACGAATGAATGCATTTATTTATTAGTTTCCATTTATGGAGTTGATGGTGCCACTACTAAGTTTCTCAATCGTTTGTTAAAATAAATTCCCAATGTACATAACAAGATACATACTAACTTAAAAAAAAAACTGCATAAACAACAATTTTGTTGTTTGTTTTCTTAACTGGTAAAAGCAGTTTAAAACAACAATTTTTTTTTCTTCTAATTTAATGATTTACGTTTGTTATTAACTACAACTCGTATTTTATAGTGCAACGTAATTGAGAGTTTGCGGACCATTTGTGTACACAAACTTAAGTATTTATTTATGTATTAGACATTTTTATGTAGATTTTCACAAAATTGTTACAAAAAGACATAAAAAAACAAGACAAAAAAGATTTCCGCTTAACGATTAAAATCTTTTACACAATTTCTATTTAAAGTTAAGTGGGTGGATTGGATGTTTTGTTAGATGTGATTTGTATTTGGTTGCAAAAATAAAAATAAAAAAAAAACATGCAAAGAGATAATTGTTGTAAAGAAAAAGTAAATGCAGCGAGAAATGAAGAAAAACAAAATAAACATAATTGTTTATTTTATATTTTAATTGTTTGTTTGATGTTTTTTGAGCTTTACAAATTTTCAATTGTAGTTTTTAGGTTTTTTGTTTATTATGTTTTACACTTTTTTGTAGATAATTTTGAAATTTTTGCACTAATTTGTTTATTGTTACTGCTATTGTATATTGTTAATATAATTTTGAAAAGAATTGCGTTAAAACATACAAAATTTAATAATATGTACTAAAAAAAGAAAACAATGAGATTGTACATATTTCACAGTTACGCACCTGTGCTTTAATTTTTTTTTTTATTTCGAGGTTTCTTTAATTTAAATAAAAATTTTTTCAATGTTGTTTTTACGCTTAATGAATGTGTTTCAATAATGAGAGTTTTATGAACTGTTTGAAAAAACGGATTTGTTTAAACAAATTTAAATTCTTTTACTGATGTATTATAGTTAAAACATATAAAAGTGAATTTGTATTGAATTTAAATAAAATATTTGGTTTAAATAAACAGCATATTAAATTTTTATTAATTTTAAATATATATATATATATATATATATATATATATATATATATATATATATATATATATATATATATATATATATATATATATATATATATATATATATATATATATATATATATATATATATATATATATACATGTCAATAAAGTATTAATTTTTTTCTTTTCTTAAGAATTTCAAAAAATAAAAATTTCGTTAAAAAAATTTTATTTTCAAAAAAAAAAAAAAGAAAAATATTAAAAACACATTTTTTTAAAAAAAGTACCTACTATTCTTCAAATGTAAAATATAAATGCAAATTTGTAAAAATAAATGCATTTTTTTCAAAATTTTGTTGACAATCGTTTATAACTACCGCACTTATCGATATCGTTGTTGTTGTAACAGCGAAGATCCAATTGTCGTGGGAATGTATCGATATCGTAGTATGTACTGGTTAATATCATGCCAATAGCAACTAAAATAGTCTAGGCCATTCAAATTGTACTTCTTATCATCAGAAAATATTATCTGTTTCCACTCATTTTTCCAGTTTTAGCTACAGTTTTCATACGTTCATTATGTAATACAGAAAGGCGAGGATAAGATTTTAATTAACTCCATTTAATAGACGATGTCGAATTCAAAACACAAGCTTTAATACGTTGAGTTATTTACAGTTGCAATTTTTCAAGTCATTTCAATTTGATCGCTCCGTATTGTATTTTATCTTTGTGAAGCTATGATAATTTCGAAAATCCTTTATTTTAAATTTTATTCCCTGTTATACCCACAATAGGCGTGGAGGGCATTAAGCGTTTGTGCTGATGTTTGTAACACCTAATAATATTGGTCTAAGACCCAACATAATTTATACTAATCGGCTCGATTTAACAATATCCGTCCCTCTGTCTGTCTTATATGTATATGGGCAATTATCAAAAATTTTTAACCTGACTGAAACTGACTTAAATCCCTAATAATTTTTTAAACAAACTGGTTACAGATCTGAACGCACAAGACTTGAAACTAATACAGTGCAAAATTTTAGCACAATAGGTTTCTTTTTCTAACCATGGTTGTTGTTCAAAGTTCAAGAATATAGAAAAACTGATAAAAACTACTTAAGTTTTTACCATTCTTCTACAATTTTTGTTCGCGCGTTTATACTTTTTGATCTTACTCTATCATAAGTAAACTAATCGGACTTTGTATATAAATTCTGCTCCAACTTTTTTGTTGTGCAGACTTTCAACTACTAAATACAGGATAGTAAAGTTTTGATGACAAAATTTTTTGGTTTTTAAAATTTTTCAGTTTTTTGGGCGCGGTCTGTGCGCCCCTCAACCGAATACAAAATTTGGGATAGGGATTGATACTTGTTGTAATTGTACGTATTTTGCGCTATATCTTTTTGATGTGCCCGAAATAGTCAACGTAGTAGATAGTCGCAAAGTTTGGAAAACAAGAGCGAACATTTTTCAAAAAGTCATTTTTTCGCGAGGCACATTTACATTTTCATATGGAATTACTTGGATTACTGCGTGAACTTAGTTTTTTGTCATTTTACATAACAAAATCGGAGGAGCATTAAAAATAAATTTAATACAAAAATTTTATGGACTTTTTGAAAATTATGCAAAAATTGCACTTTTTGTTTTTGTATTTTTATATAGAAAACTGCAATTCAAACAAATATTAGATATATGGATATAAGAGTGGCGATAAATATAATTGATTAGGATCATAAATTTAAGTCAAATGTCGTTGATAATTGAAAACGGTACACTTTTGTCAAAACACATTTCGCTAAGGCACATCGTGTGGACAGCATGAAATTAACTATAATTGACATAATTAGTAGGTGCTTGTTATGCTTAATAAAAATTCGGAGTCGCATCAAAAAATTTTGAGAGATAAACATTTTATGGACCAACAAATATTTACTTGTGTTAAAAAAGGATCACAATATTAAAAATCATTTCTATGTAATAAACTCTAACAAAATATATTTTCAATCAATATATGGAGAAATAACTTAGATTCGATAAAAAATTTTCACAAAATTTTTAAAAATCGCGATTTTTATTGAAAAGAAATTTTTTTAAATTTTACTTGAAAACCCTAAAATATGCTGCACTAATACCATCAAATATTGAAAATATCATTAATTTTATTTGAATTACTCAGTAGGTTTTGATATTATGTGTAATTTTGACCAGAATTGTACATAAACTTTTAGTTTGTAAAAAATTTTATACGTTCAACTTTAAACCGCCACAACTTTCCCGCCCCTCACATGAAACGATTAACGCGAACTGATTCTACATGCATTCGAGTCACTTTATATGTATACAAAATGATTTTAATGTGCCATCAAAAAAATTAATATTTTTTTGAAGGGCTAAATCAAAAATTTTTAATAATTGCCCATATACCGGTAGAAAACAAAAAATTTCGAACTCCAGACGACATCACCATCTCCGATTTCGATGAAATTCGGTATACACACTTTTTTCAGAATATTTTTTTAAATACATGAAACTTAATTCAATATATCTCCGGACCTATTTGTCCGACTTAAACAATCTTTGGCTCAAATGAATTCCTAATAAATCTAGCTTCTAATTATTTTTAGAGAACCGCATTTTAAAAAAGAAAAGGATAGTGAAATCGATATTCGTCCTTCTATCAAGGATATTTATAAAATCATATCTTCCATTTTTATTATTTTTTCTTAAACTATTCCTTAAAGTGTTTGCAACAACATATAAAAAATTAAGAGTGGGACCATGAGGGGATACTGAGAAAATTAACAAATTTTGTATTGACGTAATAAGTGGGTATACCGAATTTCATCGAAATCGGAGATGGTTTGGTCCAAAATTGCGTTTTTTGTTCGAAATTTTTTATTTATACAGGTCACAATTTTGAAAATGATTTAATGAAATTTGGTACACTGATTTTGTATGGTCCAAGGACGAAGCCTATTAAAATTGTTTATGATTATTCTATTATGTGGCATAGTCCTCATAGAAATGTCCTTTCGTTCTTAAATTCCTTAAATATAGCTATATTTTAATGAAGTTTGGCACATATAAGTTTTATGTTAGTATCAATCCATAAGTAACCATAGCTCCCATATAAACCCCTTACTTTCAAAGGGAGATATTTGACTTTTTCGCTTTTTTTTTTTTTTTTTAAATCTTTCAGATTATATTTTCCTTAATTTCCTTCAATTTAATTAAAATCACGTATCAAATATTTGAAATTTATTATAATGTTTTTATATGAAATTTAAACGTGATTATTTTTAAATTATTATTGTACCAATTTATTCTTAATATTAAATTTCTAGAAAAAACTGAAATTTATTTATAAAAATATGTAAAATATTTATAAATTTTCCATTATTTTTACACTTCCTTTAAACAAGCTACTTACATATAAAAACTATATGCAGTCAGTAACATTCTTCTACTTGCTATAGGTCATCATCATTCTAGTAGAATCTAGTAAAAATACTTTGCCTCCTTAACAAATGATAAGCACAACAACAGCAACTAATATTTAATAATAAACAATATAATAAATTAATGATTAGTATAAATAAATAAAATTATAGAAATAAATATAAACGTTCATTGCACTCTTAAGAAATGACGACCGGCCTATAAAAAGAACAACAAGTCACATTTGATAATTGCAATTTATTAGTTACTTAACACATACTCTAACAATTTTACTTGTTTATTACATATTTACATTTTAAACTTATCATTGCAAATACTAACAAACTAATTACACAATATGTAACTGTGTTTATATAAACAATATATTTTGTCTTTCTAATAACCTTCTAAATTCCCCTCTATATATGTATGTATGAATGTTTGTATATTAACAAGCCTCCCTTCCAAATGCAATTGGAAAAGTAGATGGAAATTTTTCCAACGTTTTATTATTGTTTATATAAAATAACAAATTTACTATCTAAAACAGAACCTTAAAATAATGTATTTTTATTGAAATTTTAAACTTTTGTTGTGTTAGTTTGCTTAGCCAGCAATAGATTTCATTCTTTAGAAAACTGTTTTTTAGGTATTTTCATAAATGCATCGAACACAATTTTGCAATTTTGCAATTGTTTAAGTACAAGTATTTTTCTTTTGTTGATAACACAACAATAAAATGAATTGCATTTTAACTTTATTTTATATTTTTCACATACATTTTTTTTTTTTTAATTTTTCGCTTAAATTTATTATACACATATCTAAGCTACAACCAACCTACTTTCCCCACACTCTTTTTATTTTTATTTTTTTTTTATTTGTAAAAAAACTGCAAAAAAAAAAATAAATAAAAGCTGAAAAAGCAACTGCAACACATACAAAAATATTATCGTCAACATCTTGCTTGCTACATTTGCTGTATAATCGGGGCCACCTTTTTTTCCAATATTCACGTTACCTTCTACACTACAGTTACTGTCATATTTTAATACACTTTTAACTTTTAGGTGGGTTATAAATTAATCAAAATTTACTTAATTTATAAAACTTTTAAAGATTTTTCTATCTTAGTTAATTATTTTTGATTATGGCCTTATTTGCTGACTTGAATTCCTCCTGAAATTGGTAAAATTTTATTAAGATTTTAAGGGTCTAATAGTCTTAAAAAATACAAAAGTTTTACTTTTTCTAATTACTATACATTATTTTACTTAAACGTTTATTTACCCTTTAACACCCTCCTCCACCCACTTGCAAAGTAGAGTGAATTTTTTGTACATAATTTTAAGCAATAATAATAACAGCTTCCATGCTTTCATACATATTTAGTTTAGAATATTTTTTTTACTTAATGTTCGAGGTTTCTCTTATTTTATATATATATATATATATATATATATATATATATATATATGTCTGTCCTCGTTTTTAGGGCTTTAAGTGCTAGAATTGTTTTTTTTTTTTTTTTTTTTGTTTTCTGTTGTTGTTTTATGTATAAAATTGTGTAATTTAGACCAGCTAAAAAAAAAAAAAAAAAAAAAAACAATTAAAGATATAGTCGGTCAAACTCGACCATGTGATACCCTTTACCATTGAGTATCGGGTATGCTTCTGTGGCCAATTGCAGACAAATATTTGTTTCAAGAGTATTGTATATTTGAATTAAACACACATAAAGCATGTAAACGAGAAAAATTTTACATTTTCAAAGGTAAATATTTAAGTATCTATAAAGGGTATTTCCAAAACGTAATACTTTTATAAAACTAGAGACTCCAAAGAATATAATTATGCTTATTATTTTTGTTTAAAATTATCAGTCGCTGAATAAATATAAAAATTTTCAAAATTCAGAAAAAAAAATTTTGGACACTTTTTTCACACCATTTTTTAAGAACTTTTGTAAATTTCATAAAACATATAATGAATGTTCACAATTTTCTTACATTTTACACGTTTTTTTAACATTATATCAACCTTGGGTGTAAAATTGTTTAACCCATATTCAGCGTTTTTTACGGTTTCTTGTCATAACCTTTTTCCCGATTTACTTTTCGATGCCAAATCTAGCCGGAGTGTTAATCAACACATTATTTAGTATTTTAATTGATAGATTATGACATTGTCTTTTCTTTGATGTATCATTTACCGAAATTATCATTGTTAAACTAGGATTTTTTTTGATTTGAAGTTGGTTGATGCAGTTTTTAAAAAAAAAAATTTTCAAAAATAATTTTGTGTTATTTTCCAATTTTTAAGATTATGAATTAACAGTTTGGATTTAATAAAAAAGTATTACATATTTAAAATCTTCGGACTTCGCAGATTCAGAAAAGTATCCGATATACATTATATAGCTTACAGCGACTGAAATATTTACTTTTTAAAATGTAAAAAAATTTTCGTTTACACATTTTTTTAAGAAATTTGTCCAAAATTTTTTTTCTGAAGTTTTGCTATTTTTGAGATATTTCGTTAACTGATAGCTCGAAACTCAAAATGTAAATGTATATATATTCTCAAGGCTTTACAGAATCAGAAACCTTTTAGCTTTTTCCAATACTATATACTGTGGCTTAAATATATGCAATTGAAAATGTAAAAAATTTGTCGTTTACATGCTTTACGTATGCATTATATAATGTTATCTATGCACTTTAGGCTAATTCCCGGATGTGGAATTATTACTTTTCGATGCCAAATCTAGCCGGAGTGTTAATCAACACATTATTTAGTATTTTAATTGATAGATTATGACATTGTCTTTTCTTTGATGTATCATTTACCGAAATTATCATTGTTAAACTAGGATTTTTATACCCTACACCACCATAGGTGGGGAGGGTATTATGCGTTTGTGCTGATGTTTGTAACACCCAAAAATATTGGTCTAAGACCCACCTTAATTTATACCAATCGGCTTAGAATCACTTTCTGAGACGATTTAACGATGTCCGTCCGTCCGTCCGTCTTACCGTCTGTCCGTCCATGTAAACCTTGTAATCAAACTACAGGTCGCAATTTTGCACCAAAATTTATGAAATTTGGTACACGGCATTTTTTTGGTCAAGGGACGAAGCCTATTGAAATTGGTAATGATCGGTCCATTATTTCACCTAGCCCCCATACAAATGTCCTCCCGGAAAAGGGTTTAACGATCATAAATCCCTTAAATATAACAATATTTTCATATTATTTGGCACATATAAGTTTCATATAAGTCTAAATAAGTGTGCCGAGTTTTAAAAAGATCGGTCCATAATTACTCATAGCTCCCATATAAACCCCTTTCCAAAAAATCAATTTAACGGCCATAAATTCTACTAAAATTTTAGTATCAAGTTAATATTCGACACAAATAAGTTTTATATGCACATAAATGATAGTGCCAAATTTTACAAAGATCGGTCCATAATTTACTATAGCTCCCATATAAGGCCCTCTTTCAGGAATCACCCAAAAGTGAATAAATTCATATAAATGTCAGCATCAACGTAATATTCTGTATTTGTATGTTTTATTTTATACTTATGAGTATCGGTCCACATTTGACTCCAAGTCTAATAAAAAACCTCTCCCCGAATTATAATGTACACAATGGTGTAGGGTATCATATGGTCGGGCTTGACCGACTATATCTTTTTCTCTCGTTTTTGATTTGAAGTTGGTTGATGCAGTTTTTAAAAAAAAATTTTTCAAAAATAATTTTGTGTTATTTTCCAATTTTTAAGATTATGTATTAACAGTTTGGATTTAATAAAAAAGTATTACATATTTAAAATCTTCGGACTTCGCAGATTCAGAAAAGTATCCGATATACATTATATAGCTTACAGCGACTGAAATATTTACTTTTTAAAATGTAAAAAAATTTTCGTTTACACATTTTTTTAAGAAATTTGTCCAAAATTTTTTTTCTAAAGTTTTGCTATTTTTGAGATATTTCGTTAACTGATAGCTCGAAACTCAAAATGTAAATGTATATATATTCTCAAGGCTTTACAGAATCAGAAACCTTTTAGCTTTTTCCAATACTATATACTGTGGCTTAAATATATGCAATTGAAAATGTAAAAAATTTGTCGTTTACATGCTTTACGTATGCATTATATAATGTTATCTATGCACTTTAGGCTAATTCCCGAATGTGGAATTATATGGAATTAAAGTCCAATTATGGACTGATCCTGTATAAAATTTTGTTTTATACTTAATTGTGTCAAATATTAACTTCATCCTTGACGCTGTTTCCTCTTAAAAAATATTTGTAAGATCAAACAACGGCAAACTATTTTTTAGAATTAGTGGTCACGTAAATTTCGTCAAATATTTGACAAATGTGAACATAGCTTTACGTTTGTGTGGAATTTATGGGCTTTAAAGTGATTTTTGAAAAAGGAGATTACATACACTATACAGCTAAAGTGAACACTTTTCTTGTAACTATTTACTTTTTAGACTCTATGTTCTTAACGATTATATAGTATATAATTAATAGTGTAAATCATCAGGGTTTTGTTAAAAATAATAAATTTTCAAATTAGTTAAAATTTATTTAGTTACTGCAAAAACTTAAGATTTGGGGATTATAACGTGCCACTCCATGTTTTAGGCGTGTTTTCAATAAGTTCGAAAGGATTTGCGATTAAACTTAATTTTGCCATTAGTATTATTCTGTAAAGCAATATATCTGTAAACATTATATTCCTAGAAACTGGTAACATTTTAGCGAATATAAGAAGGAAATTTTCCTAATAATTAGTAATTAGTACCATCGGACCAACTAAACTATTAGAAAACCAGAAAATATGTTAGTTTTTTGGGTTTTTTGTCACAATAGCTCAATATATCTTAAGATATCGGGATAGAGTTTAAACACTAGCATTGTTGTTATTAATTTCAATAGTATTTATATTCCCCGATGTTAGTAATCTTCAGATTTGCTCAGTATCTCTTTCTCTCTCATTTCAAAATTCTTGGATTTTTTAACATTTCTTTATTTTTATTATCAACATTTTAGATAATTTCGTGGCCTTGCACATTTTTTCTAGAGAAAACTCTTGACCCATAGTGTATATGGGAGTTATGGTAAATTCTGTGGCAACATGGAAAAACTAGTTAAGTAGTTTTCAGGAGACCAGTTTATTTTTTAGATTAGATTTTTACAAACAATTTGCAGCAGAGAACCTGGGTATAAAAAATAAAAAATGAAAAAAACTAGATTTTTGCATACACTCCACGAAATATTTATAAGGCCAAAATAGTTTTTTATATTTCTATGGAAGTACAAGTGCAATCCCAGAAATATTTGGCACACATATGAATACAAGTAAGGCAGTTTTTTTTACCAAATAAGACCAAATATGACGAAGTATTTTAAATATTTAAAAAAATGGAATATATTTTCAAAATTTTTAAATTTTTTGTTCGTATTATTAATAAAGGCTGTACTGAGTTAGATCAGAGTTAATTTTTGGTACTGTGGGACAAATATATTTTTATGATATAATCAATAAAAAGCAAAAAATAAGACTAAAGGCTCAATTAAATTATATTTTTGTTTATATAAAAAAAAAAAAAATCTGGAGAAGAAATGGTATTATTGCTTTTGTAATTTTGGACTAGACTAAGATAAAAATATGTAAAATTAATTTAATTGTCTACGTAAAAAATGTATTTGTAGCCTAAAATATTTGAGAAATGGAATGTCTTGTTGAGAATAAATCAGAAAATATTAATCATATTTCAATACGCCTCGGCCAATTTGGTAATCACAAGATAGTTTATAGTTATTAATAGCTAATTTGATTCTACAAATATAGTACACTCATTTTAGTTGGTCAGAAAACATGCGCAATTTAATGAATTCCGTAGCAGGAATTATACTTATTGTTATTGGACTTTTATTTCAATTAAATTCCAATGAATACTCTTAATTATTAGTATTTACGCAATTTCTGATACAAAAATTAAAAATTGGATACAATTTATTTCAAAATAACCATAAATGAAGGCTAGATATTATATTGCGTATATGCAATAACTTCGGGAGCTTTTAAAACAATAAAAAAAATATTTTTACAAGATATATTTACTAAATATCTTTAGTATAGTTAGCAATTATTATAAATTAGCTTACAACTGACATTCTGGCCAATTTTTATTAAGACATGATAAATATTTTCTGAATTATTCTGAACAAAACATTCTATATCTCAAAAACTTAAGGCTATAAATAGATTTTTTACTTATAAAAATACATTCGTTTTAAATATTATGACACAAATATAGTCCAAAATTACAAGACCAGCAATAAACAGCACTTTCCCCATAATCTTTTTTAATATATAAAGAAAAACTAGCGCGAATGTTATATTCGGCCCAGCCGAATCTATATACCCACCATCAACTTTTTAAAATTTTACGTTATATGGTAGGGGGCGGTAAAGTGGGCGGACCACGCCCACTTTTTGGTTTCCAAGTTTACATTAGTCCTTGAACTATTTGAACACAATTTCGTTGATTTTCACCTTATATGGGAGGTGGCCGGTAAAGTGGGCGGACCACGCCCATTTTTTGTTTCCGAGTTTATATCGACCCCCGAACTATACGTACAAAATTTTTTATTGAAGAAATATCAGCAAAAAAGTATGAAACGGACACCCTGTGTTTCTAGTTTTTAGCCCATAACTTTTTTGTTTATTAACCGATTTTGCACATTTTCAATACCAAACAAACCTTATACAAGACAAATATTTGTGCCAAATTTCGTCCGTTCTAGCCCTATCCTACTTTCAACAGACGGACAGACGGACGGACGGACATAGCTAGATCGACTCAGAATCTAACCAGGACCCAGAAAATATATACTTTGTGGGGTCTTAGATGATTCCTTCGACATGTTACACACGGAATGACAAAATCAATATACCCCCCATCTTTTTGATGGTGGGTATAAAAACTTAATTGACCCTTTGGGACTATTTTTTACATTTTATTGATTATATCACAAAAATATATTTGTCCCACTGTACCAAAAATTAACTCTGATCTAACTCTGTACAACCTTTATTAATAATACGAACAAAAAATTTAAAAATTTTGAAAAAATATTCCATTTTTTTTAATATTTAAAATACTTCGTCATATTTGGTCTTATAATTATTTCGTTCGAAGCTTAAGTAGAAGTCCCGTTATTTTTGCACTGGAGTAACGGAACCAACTTTTTTTACATATCAAAAAACTGCCTTATTTGTCTTCATATGTGTGCCAAATATTTCTGGAATTGCACTTGTAGTTCCATACAAATATAAAAAACTATTTTGGTCTTATAAATATTTCGGGGAGTGTATCTTATGTTATGCAGTTTTTCTATTCTATCTATAGTCATCGAAAATGCAAAACAACGTAAAATCAAAATTTTCAAATTTGTGTTTTTGATGAAATATAGCTTATTTTTCCAAAATACATGTGATCTCAAATTTTCAGACTTGTAGCTCAAAAAATAACGATTATAATAAGGAAGGCAATGATTTTCTTAAGTCAAAATAACGTAACATTACATTAAAAAAAAGTTACGAATTTAGATTGCAAATTATTAAAAATATAATAGTTATTAAATTTTTGAGTAATTATAATTGAAAAATCTTTTTAATTATAATTTTTCTAATTTTGTATTGATGTTACGTATATTTTTGGCTTCAGAAAATAAATATTTAATAAAATAATAAAAATATTCATCATCAATATATTAATCGATATTTTATGATGTAACAACTCAAAAATCTTGTTTGTATTTCAATTTGTTTTCATATTAGAAAGTTTTTTGTACCTCCTATAAAGTTATGAACAATGATTAGAGTGATCTATTATTCGACTTTTTGGAGAAACCGGTTTTCGAATATTTCAAATAGTTTCTATTTTGAAAAAACCGGTTGCACTTTTTAAAATTTATAAAAAACCGGTTAACCGGTTGGAAAACCGAGGCGATCACCCTAATAATGTTGTTTTGCATTTTCGATGAAGATATGTTATATGATCGAAATTTCTATAAGGTATTTATGATCGTTAAACCTCTATTCCTTGGGTAAAATTTGTGTGGAGGTTAGGAGAAAAAATGGTTCGATCATAACCCATTTCATTAGCTTTGTCCTTGGATTATATCAAAAATGCGACCTGCTTTTTGATTACAAGGCCTACTTGGACGGAGATCGTTAAATTGATTCAGACAGTGATTCTAAGCAATTTGGTACAAAATTTAGGTGTTACAAACATCAGCACAAACACATTATATACTCCCTACCTATGATAATGTAGGGTATAAAAACAACTTGCAACGTTGCTGAGCTACTGCTACTACTATTCGTTTTTTTTTTTTTTTTTTTTTGAGTTCATGGCAGTTTAGTCAACTTTTTTTGTGCAAATAAGCTAATATTTTTTTTATATATTTCTATGCTTTTTTTAATTACTTTATTGTTTAGTTTTTTTTTATTTCTTTTTTTTTTTTTAGTTGGAGATTTTTAGACCCTCCCAACATTTGTAGTTAAATTTTTATAATTTTAATCTTATTTCTAAATATAAATTTATATTTATTTATGTATTTGTGTTTCTTGAAATCTAGTTTATATTCTTTTTATTTTATTTCAAAATTAACAAACTGCAACGTGACTTTTTAAATAATGATTTATTTACATTGTAAATTTTTCTAATAGTTTATTTAATTGTTTTGAAAAGCAATAAATATAAATCAATTTTATTCAATCTTGACATCTGTATTAAAATGATATTGATTTAAATACACTGGTAAATTATAAATAGATTTCTGGGATTCATTTTTGAGAGAAATTTTCAAAGGGAAATTTAATTTTTATAAAAAGTTTAAGTTTAGAATATTTATATATTTTTCCTAAAAATACATATAGTTACAGTTAAATTTTTTAGGCAAGATTTTTAAAATGTGTACTTTTTTTGATAATTATGGATGACTTTGATGATTTTAAAAATCAACATTCGAATGAATTTAATTCCTAAATATTGTTTTTATATGATAAACTTTGGTTTAATGTCTCTAATTTCTTTTCTTCAATAGATAAGGTTAAACAGATATTATATACTAACATCAAAAGGTCACTAAGAATAAGAAAGAATAATGAATAAATTATAAACATTTAAAAACTGTAATTTTCTTTAATGCATCATTTTCTTACATACATACAAAACTTAACCCCTTCAACTCAAAAATTATATAAATATACAATAAAAAAAATTTCCATTGTTATTAAACTTTGCAAATTTTCACAAATTTAAAAACAGGTATAGAGTGCAACAAGCAGCATATTTATTTATTTATTTATTTATTTATTATACAAATAATATGAATACATAAAAAAATATGAGACAAAGGGGTTTTGTCTTTCTAATCTTTGTTTAAAATATTGACTTACGTATTTCAAAGTATTTTACGTAAATGAATAACAACAAATTGCATTATAAAATAAAATAATAAAGTCACGTTGCATACAATTTTAAGATGAATTGAAAGGTAACAAAAACAGTAGCAATCATGTTTTTGATTAGTAACCATGGAATCCTTCATTTGTATAACATTCCTTTTGACATCGAGTTTTTATTAATAAATTTATTGTAACAGTTACAAACTCATAATAATCCTGGATTTCTTGAAATAAATTTAATGTTTGCACAATAAATGCAAATGAAATCAGAATTCTACTTTCTTAAAATGTCATCCAGAGAAGTGTTACCTTATGAAGGGATTTTTTTTTTACCAAATTAGGGATTTAAACATTTTGATACATTTATTTTTTATAAAAAATTCAGATAAATATAGAAATTTTTATTTACTTAAATATTCTGTTTATAGAAATATTTGATTATTTTTTTTTTATAAGTAACTTTTGGTATTGAATTATTCCTTTTATTATTATTCTTATGTTCCATAAAAAGGAAATTTGTCGAAAATTTACTATAAAAAATAAAATTTTTCGAAATTTTCATTTGTTTTTTATAGTAAAATAGAAATTTTCAAAAAATTGTCTTATTATAGGAAATTTCATATATTTTTTTTTTTTTTTTTACGAAAATTGAAAGAATAAAAATTTTCGAAAAATTTTCTTTTTATAGGAAATTTTCGAAAAATTTTCTTTTTATAGGAAATTTTCGAAAAATTTTCTTTTTATAGGAAATTTTTGAAAAATTTTATTTTTATAGGAAATTTTTGAAAAATTTTATTTTTATAGGAAATTTTTGAAAAATTTTATTTCTATAGGAAATTTTTGAAAAACTATTTTTATAGGAAATTTTCGAAAAATATTTTTATAGGAAATTTTCGAAAAACTTTATTTTTATAGGAAATGTTCGAAAAATTTTGTTTTTAAAGGAAATTTTTTTCGATTTTTTTATAGGAAGTTTTCTAATTTTTTTTATATAACATATTTTAGATATTTTTATAGGAATTAAAAAAAATTTGGTGACTTTTTTTGTAAAATTTGCTTTTTATGAACAATTTTGTTAAATTTTCTTCGACTAATTTTCTTTATAGGAAATTTTTAATTAATTTTATTTATAAAAAAATTCAATAAATATATAAGAAATTTTAGTCAAATTTTCTTTTTATAGATAATTTTCGATAAATTTCTTTTTTATGGTATTTTTTGATAAATTTTGTTTTTATAAGAAATTTTAAAAAATATATTTTACAGGAAATTTTCGATGGATATTGTTTATAGGAATTTTCGTTTATTAGAATTTTTCAATAAATTTACAAATTTGTCAAACACTTTTGATAATTTAGTATTTTTTGTAAATTTTCATGTTATAGGAAATAAATATTTTTTATAGGAAATAAATATTACTATAATCGGTTATTTTTAATCAATTCTGGAAATTTACGAAAAATTTTCATTTATGGGAAGTTTTCGAATTATTTTCTTTTACACAAATTTTTCGATAAATTTTATTAATAAGTTTTTTGAAAAATGTTTGATAAATTTTTATCTATGGGAAATTTTCGAATAATTTCCTTTTGCAGAAAATGCACCATTCATTTTCTTTTGTAGGAAAACCACCATTAGTTTTCCTTCACAGGAATTTTTCAAAAAATCCATTATGGGAAATTTTCGAAAAAACCTTCATTCATAGTAAATTTTCGATAAATATTAATTTATATAAAGATATTTTCTACAACACAATAAGATCGTATAAACTTTTCCATCCCTGAACCGGAGGGTCTTCAACCCTGAGTCTCAGGAATTACATAGACAAAAACGGATTCTGTTCGAATTCAATTTCAAAGAACCTATAAACAATCCCCGAAAATATTCTTAAATTGATTTCTTAGAAGCCCTCTATAAAGTAAGAGGGCCATGTCCAAAAATTCCATACGTTTAAAGACTTTTAAATGTCTAACGTATGGGGGTTAAAATATCAATGGTGTCAGCATCAATACTCTCACTAAACGTTCATTGAGTATTATGCTCCCCATGACAAGGAAGGAAGAGTAAGCACAAACTTAAACATCTTAAAGCTAAAAAAATATAAACAAAATGAGAATTATAACTGTATAACAAAAACACATAAACAAAAAAAGCAAAACCAATTTTTAAAAGCAGTCACATAAATATATACAATATTTTTATTTCTTAGGGAGTGTGTGTGTCACAGGTAACATAAAGTTTACCTTTGCCTTCTTTTATTTAAGAAACTTTAGTTCCTGGTATTTTTTTGTTTATTAATATGCATTTATGCCCTTTCTTTATTTTGTTTCTAATGAAGTGTAATGTAATGTTAATGTAAGAAATATGTAGAAACGTGACGTGTTTGAAAAACACTTTAATAAATCACAATAATTTTATGCAATCTAATGAATATGTCTAGAATAAATACAAATACATAACACGATAAAAACAAAAGCAAAGGAAGGTATAAATATTTATATACGAAAAGTTTATAAAGTACATGCATAACTTTTATTTTATTTTTTCCTCTTATAAATAATCAGTTATGTATTAAGTATTAAATTTATATTGAATTAACTTTATGCGATGTATTTAATTAAAGTAAAAAAGAAATAATTTTCAAATACTTGCACTTGTAAATAATATTTATAAAATTATTTGAACAAAATATAAAATTTAAATATAAATATTACTTTAAAAAGTAATTTTGCGACTGTAACTGGGATGCAAGACCGCTTCGAATTTTATTAAATTAAAAAGTGTAGTAATTTTGTTTGAAAATATTTTTCTTCTAATTAAATTTACTCGTTAAATGCATTTAAAAATGTTCCCTCAAATTTCATCAAGTTGTGAGCAATCTGTATATATTTAGTAACTGTAAAATCATATTTTTTACATAATAAACCTTTTTTATTTATTCTGGTTGTAATATTTTGTTCTCATCAAATTACATATTATATCTATTTTTTGTTTTGCCTTCACTGCATTTACTTATTTCAATTTATTTTTATATAAATTTCCATGTCATTATTATTTTTTCAAAACAACATGGTGGTGATGACGTTGATATGTTGAAAATATCAAATAAAATTTTCATTTAAATTCAGTGTTAAAAACACAAAAACAAAACTTAAAAGTTAAATTATACTTATGAAAATAATGTATCTGTGTATCTAATAGAGGTCTATTTACAATTGTATGTGTATAAGTTTTTCTATAAAGTTTATTGACTTTTCTACTATTTTTCCATGAATATGACATTGAGTCTTATTTAGACTTAAACAAAAAAAAAATAATAATTTTATGTACATATCTACAAACAATGCAATTAGTATTATTTCGTTTCTATATATTTTTTCAAGCTTCTTTTCTTTATTCATTCGGTTGTCTAAAATACAACTATAATTTGCAGTATTTTTATATTTTTATTTTTTCTGCTTTAACAAGAAACTCATAAATTATTATTTGAAAGACATGTTATTTTTTTATTTTGTCTAATGCACGACCTGCCTTATACACTGGTTATGTATCCACCTTTGAATGTATAAATGTATATTATAAATGTATATAATAAAAAAACACAGCATTTAGACTTTTTATGTATTTTAAATAATATTTACAATAAGTTTTTGTAATGTTTTCTAAATACCCCTTTTCTATACTTAGCTACCAGTCCCTACCCTTTATTATATCAATTTGTTTAATATAAACATATTTGAAGAAATGTTTAATATACCACATATTGCTGATTTGCAACAAGATCGTTAAAGAATAGACTTTAAAATATACTGATTAGAGCTTTCTGAGGCTTCCAGACGACGTAAAAATTAAAAGTTGGCTCACTAATACAACTTTTCATCCTACAAATTCTAACGGATTAAGCCGGACTATGAAATTTTTATCAGGCAGCGGAAATAAGTGGATTTATGTGTCATTTTAGAATTTTTTCTTTCCAGAGCTTTTTGAAGCTCCCAGATATGGTAGAAAATTAAAATTCCGCTTACTTATAAAACTATTTGTCCTACAAATTCTATCTATTAATCTTACATTCTTATCTATTATTACCTTCATATATTGTTTTTCTGTCATTGACAGGCTTATACGCTACGTTACAGTGAAAATCTCGAGATTTTGTGAGAATAGTTTTCTTGTCAAGTCCCACAATTGATATGAAAATAGTTAGGGCAGGTTTAGAGGGGGTAAAAGCCGTCATACAAAGTTCATATTTTTTTATATCTAAAGAACTTTTCGACCGATTTGATTTAATTTTTATATGACTTCCATAAAAATTTAAGGCTGCCAGCAAAGTGACGCAAAGCCAAGATTGGCTACTGTTACCGCTTAAATACCCTTACCGCTAAAAAAAACCTACTAAACCTGACTACCGTTACCGCTAAAACACAGTTAATGAAATAATTGGAAATACCGTTACCGCTAAAATACCGTTACCGAAATAGGCCAAAATACCGAAAATGCTAAAGTACCGTTAACATTATTTCTCGGTTTAAGAAAAATTTGTATTTTTAATAAAATTAAAATAAAACTTCTAATAATGTTATGTATATCCTAGAACGACCTTATAACACTTATAACCGATAATCGAGATTTCTGAAACAACCGTTACCCTTAAACTATCATTACCGAAATACCCTTACCGAAATAATTCAAAATACCACTACCGTTACCTTTTTATACCCACCATCAATATACCCCCATTTATTGATTTTGTCATTCCGTGTGTAACATGTCGAAAAAATCATTTAAGACCCCATAAAGTATATATTTTCTGGGTCCTGGTTAGATTCAGAGTCGATCTAGCTATGTCCTTCCGGACTCGAACGGGACAACCTAGAGAGAATAAACAAAAAAGTTATGGGCTAAATACTGGAAACACAAGGTGTCCATTGTAGCTTCATTTCATACTTTCCTGCTTATATCTCTTAAACAAAAGCATGTACGACAACGAAATTTTGTACAGATAGTTCGAGAGTCGATATAAACTTGGAAACAAAAAATGGACGTGGTCCGCCCACTTTATTCAGCCAAGCCGAATATAACACTCTCGCTTGTTACCTTTTTGAATCGGTTGCCAACCTTGCCCATAGCAAATATAGAAAAATCGCCCAAAAAAATCTCATACAAATTTGTGTCATAATTCATATGAAAAAATGAATTTTCTTCTTAAATATTTTTGATGGTTTTTCATTTTTTTTTTTTATTTTTATTTAAACGACGGCCAAAGCCGGCTTTCTTTCCTGTTAATAAGAAACACATTACTACTTTAAAAATCCCTGCTCACCGTATTTTCGAAATTTCGCAAAAATCTAAAATTTTACCACAAATCTAAATTTCATAAACAATTTGAAATTTCACCAAAAATATGAATTTTAAAAAGAAATTCTTTATATCTATTACCAAGAATTCAAAATTTTATTTAAAATTCGAAAATTCACTTAAAATTCGATATCTTACTAAAAATTCAAATGTCACAAAAAAATATTAATTAATATCACCAAAAATTCGAATATTTAACAAAAAATCAAAATCATAAAAAAATCGAAAATTTCACGAAAAAGCCGATTTTTCACTAAGTTTTGAATGTTACCAAAAACCAAAATATTTCACCAAAATATCGGAATTAAGCCAAAAATGCTATACTGGTTTATAATAGCAAAATTTGCTACAGAATTGAGCACAAAAAAAAACAAAGAAAAAATATTAAGTGAAGGGTATATCAGATTCGGCTAAACTGAATATAGAAAAGTATTTATTTTATTTATCAACATTCAGTAACCTCGCCTCTAGCGGTTACAAATTTCTAAAAAAAAAATAATAATAATAATTCTAAATTAATTATTTTTCTTATTATTTCTTATCACTTTCTTTTCTCTGCTTAAGCAAGATGTTTTAAATTGTTATATTTTTATATAAAAATACAACGCAATTAAAAATTTCAGATAAAAATTATTACTATTGCAAACGAAATAATAATAACTAATAACTACCTTCAAACAGGGGTATTTGGGTTTTTTTTTTGCTATAAATTGATTAAATGTAATTTGAAAGGTTTTTATTATTTTTTTTTTTTTATGCTGTAAAAATATAGGATAATAGTACTATTGCAGTATAGCAAATCATTTTAACTCAACGATTTTTTCAATGATCATATTTCTGTTATAAATTTATTATTGATTTTTCACAATGTTTGTTAAATTTTTTATGACAATTTAGCAATTATTTTATTAGTTTTATTCATTTAAACTATATGCAATTTAATTTTGCTTTGTAAATATTTTGCAATTAAATTAATTATAAAATTTTAAATTTCAAACAAACCTTTAAAATTATTGCCCAATTTTTATATAAAATAAAATCAGAATGAACAACAAAATTTCTTAATATTTTTTCATTAAATTTGTTGTTTTTTTTTTCGTAACTTATTGCAAGTTATTTTTTTACCGTTTTTAGCAGAAAAAAATGCCAAAACAAAATAAACTTGCATTGTGTCTTAAGTATATCCATGACAAGTTTATTGACCCCATCCCCATTCAAAACTCAAATGCATTCGAAGCAGTATGTTGTTGCGTTTTGTTGTAGTTTTGATGCGAAGGTAGTGAGTGAGTAGTGAGTGCACTATACAAAACATTAACTTGCAATGTACGACAAGTACATACATATACAAACATATGTATGTACATTTACTTAGTTTTTGTTGTTGTTTATAATCGATCGAGTGTAATACAGAGATTCTTAAACTAAAGACAAAATCGAATAATAATAACATATTTTTTTATAATTTTATATAAATATCAAATTTAAAAGCTCTCTAGTGGAAAATAATAAACAAAAAAAATTAAATTTCTTTGTTATTTGCTAAATTTTTGTTTAAGAAACTCTTACAATATGACATTTTACCAAGGCTTTAATTAACGTTTTTATTATTCAGTCTATGTGCAATTTTCCTAACAACAATTATATTTTTTGTTTAGATTTTCATCACTGTCATATTAAAATCAATTATTTTTAATAATAATCAATAAAAATTTAACAATTTAATACTAAGATTTAGCTTTCGACTTAATCTTATAATAAAATCTTAAATACCCTAATACCATAGCACCGTAAGCATTTTGACTTTAGTGTAATTAAATTTTAAATTTTATTTCAAATTTATACAAATTTCCAAACAAAATTGCACATTGAAATTACTTAAAGCTGTCTGACTTAAAATGACAAGACAACATTTATTACAACTTGGTTAGAGACTGAAAAAAATAAATAATATGTACATATGTAAAATATAAAAAAAGAAAACAAACTTGCACACATTTATTTTTTTTTTTAGTATCTAAGTATAATTTTTTTTTTTCACGACTAATCTTTTAATGCTGACCTAAAAATAAGCTAAGAAAATTAAATTTTATAGCCACAAATGACTAAGAGATGACTAACATATATGGTTTTGTGTTTTTCTTTTTACAGACAATAGCTACAAAAACAATTTAAATTATATGAACTGAATGCATATTAAGATACCTTGCCAAAAAAAATCAAAATATAAAAACTTAAGAAAAAACATATTTTGATTTATGAAATGTTTGCACGAAAATAACAAAATATTAATTTTTTATTCAAAGATAATTAATTGTGCGTTTACCTTAAATTCGAATATAGGTGCCTCAAAAAACTCAATTCTACTTGTAACATACTAAAAAAATAAAAAAAAACCGAAAATCAAAATTATGTGAAGATAAAAAAAAAAAAAAAATTTTGGTGGCATTGACATTTTTCATGTTTGCTAAAAAGTATTTTAATAATTCCGATATCTTTAAAATTTTAAAAAATAATATAAATTTTAACTTATTAAAAAATCGGTTTATTTCCAATTCTAAATCTAAAAACTCTATATAAAGCTGAAGTCACATTAGTCAAATATTTAATGAAATAAACGTAACTAAAAACCATTAATAAAAATTTTCAAATCAGTAATATTTTCAAATAAAAATATTTATATTTTGGCTATTTTTTTATCTAAAGAAACAAGATTTAAATTTACATATATAAAGCTAAACTCACAATAGACTAATACGAAAATCCCTAATGATTATCATTAATCGTAGCTAATATTTTACTGAATCTTGTTTGACGCTGTTTTTTTTTACAAAACATTTGCAAGATCAAACAACGACAAACTATTTTTTTGTACGAAAATTTGTTCAAATATTTGACAAAGTAAAGTAATTTATTTATTATAAAGTCTACACAAAAAATTTTCTTGCGCATAAAACACGCTTTTAAAGCATATTTTTAATTACCCTGTTAATAAATAATAACATATTATACATATTTTAAATTAAATAAAAATTTTATTAATTTTTTTTTTTTATTTAAAGGTGGTGGTGCCATCGAAATGGAATTATCTAAAATCTTAAGAGATTATTCACGTACAATTGCCGGCAAAGAACAATTATTAATTGCAGCTATCGCCAAAGGTTTGGAAGTCATTCCCCGTCAACTTTGCGATAATGCCGGTTTTGATGCCACTAACATTTTAAATAAACTCAGACAGAAACATGCTCAAGGTAAGTTTGAGATTAAATTTAAAAAAAGAAAATTTGTTATTTATTATTTATTTACATCAGCATCAATGATAAAAGATTTCTCTCTAATTTTTCTTTTGCAACAAGAAAATCTTGTATACAATTTGTTAAAGATCTTTTTTGTTTTTTCGAAAAAAAAAAAAAAAAAAAAATCATGTCATGGCACCCACTATGTTTTTAACCAAAACGTCATAAATTTTCGTTACTGGTATTTGTGATTTCCATAATAACGTTTTGGTTTTTCTTGTATTGCTTATGGAAGACATTTAACATGCAACTTTAAATGTTGATTGTTGTGTTACTTATTTTTTAGTTTGTGGATATGGAGGAGATCAAACTTGATATTTTTTTTTTTAAAGAAATACAAGTTTCTTTATTGTTTTTTATAATTTAAAGAAACTGTTATTTATGTTATAGTGTTTATGTTTGGTTACCATGTTCCACATAAAGTTTAACAACAGTTTGTTTGTTGTTTGTAAAGACTTTATTGCCATTGCCATAAAAATATGTATCTTTAATTAAAACAATTACAACAAGTTAAAAGCCAGAGAAAAGCTGTTAAATGGGCTATTTTGTATCAAAACATAGATGGATTTTTTTACTTAGATCTAAACTATAATGTAATGTATCAAAAATATTAGAAAATAATGAAAAGTTAAAAGTTCCTAATCCAATTTTTAGTAACACTAGCCAGCAATTTTGTTTCTTAGCAAAAATAAGTGTTGTATGATAATTTTTTTATCTATTGAATAAGCCATATTTCGTAAGCCATATAATGATATTTTATTTATCTAAATCGGACAAACATTTGTCCAGTTATACTTGTGCGACCGCCTTATTAGGAATTCATATGAGTTATGTCCATAATAAACTAAGAACAGATTGTTATTTATTTTTATGATAAAAATGTAAAATATGTATTGTATAAAATTCTATATAATTCTTTATTAAAAAATAGTAATTGAGGCGTTTTTACAGCAAGTAAGCGATATTCAAATTGTAATTGTTTATTATTTCCAAAAGTGAATGAAAATTAAAAAAAAAAATACATGAAAACATGAAAACTAAAAATTTATGCAAAATTAAATTTTTCTTATCAAAAGATTTAGCCTAAAAATATAAATTCCGTATTTTTAGAAAAAAATCGTTAAATCATTAAAATTTATTTGTTTAATAAAAATTAAAATCATGTTGAATTTCGATACTTTTCTTCGGTGGCACTTTGTTTTTTGCTTAAAATTTCAGCATTAATACCGTATTGGTTCTAGGAAATCATTTAGGAACCAGTAATTTATTTAGAGAAAATATAAAGAAGTAAAACAGAACTAGTTCTTATAATTCTAAACTAATAATTTTAGAATTAGTTCTATAAGTGTTTCTAGCATTTTTTCTTGTGAAATAAAAATCGGATTTAAAAGATTTAAACTTTTTCCAAAAACAAATCATACACAAAAAGCAAATTTTTTAAGATATAAAAATAATTTAAATAAATTTAATTTTATTGATATGTAACAGATTTCTTTTCTTACAAAACTCGTTTGTTTACATTTCATGTGAATGAAAAATATTTGTAATTTTAATTGAAATTAACCTTCAATGGGCGCCCTTTTTAAAATAAATTTTAAAATATTAAATACATATGTTTTTGCGTTTTTTTTTATTTATTTAGTGGAAAAATATTTGTTTTAAAAGTTTAAGCCAAAAACATTTTTAGTCACGTAGACATACAGTCTTGCTGTTTATATTTTTCATACAATTGTTATTGTAGTTTAGTTTATATATTTAATTATCTCTTTTATAGGACTTTAAATATATGTATGTGTATATTTATATTATAAATGTTTTTTGTTATATTGTTTACTTTTTATAGTAGATTATTTTAATTTATATTTTTTATAGTATTTTTATGAAAAAAAATAAATAAATAAATGCGAAAGCGTCATTATTTGTTATTTGGCCCATCTTATCTCTTTTAAAAAAATACATATATATTTTTACAATTAATTTTATTTTCTTTCTATAAATAAGTTTTCTTTGTTTACTGAAATCGAAACAACATAAATAAGAAAAAAAAAACGCATTTCATTAATAATTATTATTTTTTTTTTTTTTTTTATAGAAAATAATTTATAATTTACTTGGCATTTTCGACGAATGCCTAAGAAAATATTGAGTTTTTGTGCCAATTTTTTTATACATACAATTAAAGGTGTTTATGTTCGGTTGATTAAATTTTTTAAATTAATAAAATTTTAATGAAATATTTCAATTCTACCTATTGGAAAAAAATACCACAAATATGTATATATAAATAAATAAATAAATAAGTTCTTGTTTTGTAAACAATTTTTTGTCTAACCTTGTTGTAAAAACTTTTAATTTAATTAAACCGGAAATGGAATTAATTTTGTCACACCAACAATAATTTTATATGAAAAGAATTAAAAAACTGGTTAAGATAAAACACAATTTCCTCAAAAACAACCAAACCATGTCAGTTTAAAACATAAACAATTTTAACATTGAATATTTCTGTAGGTACTTTTATTTACTTACCTATTTATGTTCTATGACCCAATTCAATGATACCAACTATATTTATAAAAATATCAAATAATCTAATCATTAAATAGTCTAGCCATTTACCAGGAATTTTGAATAAGCGTTAATTATCAAAATGTATTAATTTTTTAATGAAATTACTAAAAGTTTTCCAAACGCTTTTTTATAAACAAAATATTTTAGTTGAGATATTTAGAAAACCCAAAATTAAATATATGTATATAACGTAATTTTAAAAATGACGTTGACTAAACGTTCTTATTAATTTATTTTTTAAAGTTTATAAAAATATACAGAATTTTATTCTTATTAGCTTTTTTTATTATAAGAGGTGCTCTTAATTTTTTATATAAAAAATACATAAAACTATGTAGAAAAATAAGATAAATTTTTTTCTTTTATAAAATCGTAAGCAAGTTTTAAATTTGTTTTTTTTACATATGTATTAAATTTAATACTGTGTAAATTAATAAAACAAATAATTATAAATTAACTAGATATTATTATGTGTGATATATAGTACAACAGTGCCATAATCATAATGATAAACAATATCCCTTCTTCACTAACATCAATATTTGCGTAAACAATAAACGCAACAAACACAAATAACAACACAGCATCAACGGCAGCATCATGTAGCCAGATTTAAGTCGCCCACATTGTAGAAAAACAAAACAACATACGATTGTATTGTCCCATTTTACTGCATAATACATGTATGTATTATTGTGTAAAAGGCCCCCCTCTCCTAGTTTTTTTATATATTTTTTAAGAAACTAGTTGTTATGGTTACATTGTTAGTTTTGGATATTGTGGCACATATGAACAACATACAAATATGCTCCACTTAAACATTTAACATGTACTCATAAGTAAAACCCTATCTCACACCACTTCTACACCCCCTTTTTCCACCCACAGTTAAAATTTCAAGACGGGTTTTTTATAAACAAAATTAATACATACATATGTTTGTATTATTGTATTTAGAAACTTACATGCATTGTACGTTTTTATTGTTGCTGTTGTAAATTGTCGTATGTCTTATATCGTCGTAAGCCTCAATTGTTAATTGACAATTTTTGTTTTTAAATTTTATTATTACTATATTTTTTAAGTGGATATGGTTGGGGTTAGAGTTAAATTCAATATAAATAATAAAAGTTATTTTTGAAGGGAACTACATATGTACATACATACATAATTATAGTAATTTTTCATCCATTTACACATACAGTACATAAATAGATAATTGTTAAGTAGAAAAAATGATTTCAATTGTTGTACTTAATTTTAACGCCCTCATAGAAAACTTATATAAAAAAAGTTAAAATGTTGGCGTTTGTAAAAAACAATAACAATTGTAATGAACTTAATAGAAACATAATTGGTAAAAATATACATAAAAACTTATAATTGTTAATAAATTTCAATTACAATATTAAAGGTTTCGAACTATTAAAATTACAGGATTAAAAATATTTCTCAATTTGCAGCAAAATATTCATATTTTTGTATATGAATATTTTTTTTTCGCAAATTTAATAAATAAACATTTTTAATTTTTTATTCTTTAATACTGAAATATTTTGTGTACATTTCTAATAAACGATTAAATTTCTCTCTATATCTATTTGTCTTCAGGTGGTCAATGGTATGGTGTAGACATAACTAAAGAAGATATTGCTGATAATTTCCTCGAATGTGTTTGGGAACCTTCAATTATAAAAATTAATGCCTTGACTGCTGCTGCTGAAGCTGCCTGTATGATTCTCTCAGTTGATGAAACTATTAAGAGTCCTAAATCTGGAGATGCTCCAATGGCTGGTGCTCCCATGGGCCGTGGCATGGGTAGACCCATGTAAATCTAATCATCATTCTATATAACATTTTTTAAATCTATGTTCATTTTATTAATTTTATGTTTAATTTTGAAATTGCAAAACATCTAAAGAAAAAACAAAAAACAAGTTAAAATATCATTTTAAATCTTTATCTAAACAAATCACTTTAATTAGCACTATCATCAAACTCATTTATTCATTATTATAAACTAAAGAAACGCTTCTTTTCTTCTCTACTATATTAAAAATAAAATACAAAAAAAGAACACAAATATTAAAACCTTTAATAAAAAAAAATAAAAATGTTTTCAAAAAACACTGAAAAAAACGTTAAATTTTATTTGGTTATAGAATATACATTTTATATCAAAGCAAATTTAAAAGCGTTTCTTTAAAACATCCTTTTTATTTAGGCGATTTTTAGAATAAAATAAAATTCTGGCAACATGGTTTTTCTTGTTGGCGTTGTTCGGTTGTTTTGTTTTCATTTCTCTTTCGTTGTTGGATTTTATTTCACAATGTGTTTTGCGTTTATCACAGTTTAGTGTTTGTAGTGAAACTTTTATTACAAATTTGTATTAAAAATTAATAATAAAAAAAAAGTGAAATAAAATTGAAATGGCTCGCAAACATCCTATACTTTTCAAAAATATCAATACCAGTAGAGGAGAGATAGAATATACTATTTATGATTTTATAAAAGAAATAAAAACTAGGCCGGTAATGAACAAATTTTGTTTTTAATTTTGATTCTGTCCTAAAATCCAAAATAACTACTTTTGGTTTTATATTTTCAAGGTTATCTGGGATAAAATGCACATTAATCACAAAAACAATAAGATTTCAGAATTAAATTGGAAAGATTTTGGTGCCACTATTGTACCCTACCTTAGGGAGTTAGATAAGAAGGAACAAAAATTGATCAGTAAATAGGCCCATATAATAACTTTGTTACATATTATTTTCTTAATTTTCATTTTACCTCCATAGTTGATGATCTAAAACATTCTTGGTTAAATTTAAGAAAAAATTTACGGAGGTCTTCGTTCTACGCCAAGAAAGGTAAATCTCGTCATTGTCATTATTTAAGACATATGGAATTTTTTCTAAATTCCCAAAACAAAAACCTTAACGATATTGCAACTGAAGAAGAATTGCAAAAACTATTGGAACATGAAATTAAAATGAGAGCTGAAGCTGGTTTACCGCCTCCCGAGAACTTAAATGGCAAGAGACCACTTCCAAATGAAGACAAAGATAATTCAGTTACATCCAGTAGTAAAAAAGCTTTAATAGAAGCTAGTCCCAAATATTATTCAGCACGTTTAAGAGAAAAGCAATCTGTCAAAGTTGAACCCATAACTGTTGAAGCAACAAAAGCTACAAACACCAAAGTATCAGCAAGTCCTCAACAAACATTATGTAATACTTCCTTCGATCCCATGTCACTGTGTGAAACTACCAGCCAACCATCTATAGATGACGATAGTGTAAACGAAGTAGTTCATAATGAATCTCGGTTTGATTACCATCAACAACAACGTAGTACAAACATTGGAATTCAGAGATTTACTGCTGACAATGGATCGACAAACTCGTTGGATTTGCCGGACAATTCTTATGATGCACATCAAGCTTTCTTTGATTCTATAAAACCATCTTTGCGAGAACTAAATGATACACAAAAATTGGATTTTAAAATAGAAGTGCTGAAAACATTGAAAAAATATAAATTATATTAAATTAATAAATAAATGATGTAGTATAAAATCTAATAAATGTTTATGAATTGTTTTAAAATATTCAATTTTGTTGTTTTGGGACACATAAATTATATTTAGGACGTTTAATTGTTTATTGAATAATTACAATACAATTATAATTTATATTCCGAGAGGTATAACGAAGACTATTGTAGTGAAGCAGACCAGTCACAGGTGGGAATCGAACCCCCAGGCTGACAGACTAGCTCACTACCAACTAGGCAATTGGGTACCCTATATTTAGGACATGTTTTAGAATTTCTTATTCAAGTAGGATTTGGAAACGTATCAATTAAGTTTTCTCAAAATGCATTAGTTTTAACATTTATTTTAGTATATTAATTCCAAAGTTTCTTTACACACATAATTCTAATATTCTTTGTTGTATTGGAAAATATATAACAATTTATATTTTCCTTTTTTTTATCTAATTTGTTTCCTTTAGTCGGTAAATTTGTTGAAATATTGGCCACCTTAAGTTAAAAACAAAACATGGCAATATATGGCATCCTTTTTTTCAAACTTCCTTTTACGTATGTTTAGTTATTTTGTTTTCATTTCTCGTCCGTTGGTTTGTGTGTACAGTTTAGTGTTTGTTGTGGAATTTTTTTTGTAAAAATTGATACTAAAAAAGTGAAATAAAATGAAATCGGCTGGCAGACATCCTACACTTTTGAGAAATTTCCATACCAGTAGAGGAACAATAGAATGCACTATCTATGATTTCATAAAAGAAATAAAAAATAAGCCGGTAATGGACAAATTTTGTTTTTAGTCGTGATTCTATGCTAAAACGCAAAACCACATTGTGGGAAAGCAAGAGTGATGCCAATGAATATTTTTTTTTTAATTTTGGTATCTTATTTTCAAGGTTATATGGAATAAAATGCATATTGATCATAAAAACAATGCTATTTCGGAACTAAATTGGAAAGCTTTTGGTGCCACTATTGTACCCCACCTTAGGGAGCTAGATGAAGATGAACAAACCTTGATCAGTAAATAATCCCTTTTAATAACATCCTTATTCTATCTTAATTTTTATTTTGTTTCCTTAGTTGATGAACTAAAAAATTGTTGGTTAAATTTAAGAAATAATTTAAGGAAGACTTTGTTGCTTGCTAAAAAAGGTAAATCTGCTCATTGTCATTATTTAAGACATATGGAATTTTTCCTTAATTCCCAACAGACATATCTAAAAGATATTGCCACTGAAGAAGAATTACAAAAACTATTAGAAAATGAAATAAAGATGAGAGCTGAAGCTGGTTTACCACCTCCCGAGAACTTAAATGGTAAAAGACCACTTCCAAATGAGGACAAAAATTGTAATCAAGTTGCATCCAAGAGTAAAAAAGCTTATGTAGAAACAAGCCCCAATTATCGTTCAGCACGTTTAAGAGAAAAGCAATCTGTAAATGTTGAACCCATAAATGTTAAAGCAACAAAAATTACAAACAAAGCTAAAAACACCAAAGTTGCCGCAAGTCCTCAACAAACATTATATAATACTTCCTTCGATCCCATGTCACTGTGTGAAATTACCAGCCAACCATCATTAGATGACGATAGTTTAAACGAAGTAGTTCATAATGAATCTCAGTTTGATTACCGTCAACAGCAACTTAGTACTAACATTAGAATTCAAAGATTTACTGCTGACAATGGACCGACAAACTCGTTGGATTTGCCGGACAAGTCTTATGATGCACATCAAGCTTTCTTTGATTCTATAAAACCAACTTTGCGCGAATTAAATGATACACAAAAATTGGATTTTAAAATCGAAGTTCTAAAAATATTGAAAAAATATAAATTATATTAAATTTTATAAAATATAATAAATTTTTGTTTTTGAATTGTTTTAAAATATTTAAATTGTTTTGGGATACATATAAATTAGATTTGGGAACATGTTTTAGAAATTCGGATTCAAGAAGGATTTGGCAACATATTCATTTCAAAATGATTTTGCAAAATGTATAAGTAATTAATTTTTATTAATAATAAAGTATGATATAATTCTAATGTATCAAAAAATGTATAACAATATACTTATTTTATTTCCTTTTTCTTTCATTCGTTTCCAAAAGGCGGGAAAAAAGTAGAAACGGTGGCAACTTTAACTTAATGAGATAAAAAATGGCATCCTTTTTTCAAACCTCTTTTATGTATGTTTGGTTGTTCTGTTTTCATTTCTCTTTTGTTGTTTTGTGTTTACAGTTTAGTGTTGTGGATTTTTTTTTTTTAATTTATATTAAAAAAGTGAATTAAAATGAAAACAGCCGGTAGAAATCCCATAATTATAAAAAATATCCATACCAGTAGAGGATCAATAGAATATACTATCTATGATTTCATAAAAGAAATAAAAAATAGGCCGGTAATAGAGAAATTTTGTTATTGGTTGTGTTTCTATGCTAAAAAACAGTCACTTTGTTTGTGAAAAAGCAAGACGGACTCGCGATATATTTATTTTTACAATTTTGGTTTCTTATTTTCAAGGTTATATGGAATAGAATGCATATAGATTATAAAAACACTGCAATTTCCGAACTTAATTGGAAAGATTTTGGTGCAACTATTGTACCCTATCTTAGGGAGTTAGATGAAGATGAACAAACCTTGATCAGTAAATAGTCCTATTGAATAACGTTCTTGTTGCTTCATATTTATAATTTTTATTTTCTTTCCTTAGTTGATGAACTAAAAAGATATTGGGTAAATTTAAGAAAAAATTTAATGAGCACTTTGTTAACCAATAAAAAAGGCACATCAACTCATTGTCACTATTTAAGACATATGGAATTTTTTCTTAATTCTAAACAAAAATATCTTGAAGATATTGCAACTGAAGAAGAGCTAGAAAAACTCTTAGAGAATGAAATTAAAATGAGAGCTGCAGTTGGATTATCTCCTCCAAAAAATATTAGTGGTAAGAGAACACATTCAAATAAACCAGTTACATCCAGAAGTAAAAAAGCTTTGGTAGAAACAAGTCCAAATTATAGTTCAGCTCGTTTAAGAGAAAAGCAATCAGTCAAAGTTGAACTCATAAATGTTAAAGCAACAAAAGTTACAAACAAAGCTAAAAACACCAAAGATGCCGCAAGTTCTCAACAATCATTATATAATACTTCCTTCGATCCCATGTCACTGTGTGAAACTACCAGCCAACCATCGTTAAATGACGATAGTGTAAACAAAGTAGTTCATAATGAATCTCAGTTTGATTACCGTCAACAACAACTTAGTACTAACATTAGAATTCAAAGATTTACTGCTGACAATAGACCGACAAACTCGTTGGATTTGCCGGACAAGTCTTATGATGCTCATCAAGCTTTCTTTGATTCCATAAAACCATCTTTACGCAAATTAAATGATGTGCAAAAATTGGAATTTAAAATCGAAGTACTTAAAACATTAAAAAAGTATAAATTATATTAAATAAGTAAATGATTTTGTATAAAATTTAATAAATTATTGCTTATGAATTTTTCTAAGCATTTCATTTTGTTAGTTTTTTTTTTTTTTTTTAATTAGTTTTTGGGATTTATTAAATATTGCGTTTTGGGACATAGAAAGTCGGATTAAATAAAATTTGAAAGTTTCATATCGATTTTTCAAAATGTTTCATTTTCAGAATAAAAAAAATTGATTAAGAATTTACAGATAACAATTTATATTTTTCCAATAGGCGGGAAGGTATTATTAGAAATAGTGGCAACCTTAACTTATTAAAAACATGACAATAATAAATATATGGCATCCTTTTTTTTTTTTTTTTTCAAACTTCCTTTTATGCATCAATTCAGTTTTGTTTACATTTTTTTAGTATTCACACAACAACAACAATTTGGCTTGGTTGATAAATTGTAAACATTGTGTTAATTATATTAAAAGTTATTAAAAAACTATAAAATTAAAATGGCACCAAATGTTGTGCGTACAATAAAAACCTCTAAAGGAGATGCTGCATTCTCAGTGTACGATTTATTAGAAGAAATAAGATGTAGACCGGTAAGTTCATAAAATACCGCCATAACACAATGAGAAATAAATAAATAAAAAAAACTTCATTATTTAGAGTATTTGGCAAGTCAATGGCATTGGTCATATAAGTCGTACAGAATTCAACAACAGTTGGCGAAGTATTGCTCAAATCCTAATTCCACACTTTCATCAACTGGATCAGGAGGAACAAAACAATATAAGTAAATATCGTATGCTAAAACATAAACTATAAAATAAATGTATGTACATATTATGTTTTACTAGTGCAAACGTTGAAAAAACTTTATGGTACGCTCAAGAAATATTTGATACTTTCGGTTAATTATAAAAAATCGGGGGATAAAAGGTATCGTTTATTCAACTATGGCCGCAATATGGACTATGTTCTAGAGGACCGCGGCATGAAACTAGAAGAAATTTATAGTCAAGAAGAACTAAATGAAATGGAATCATTCGAAAGAAGATTTAAACAAAATTATGCACCAAAAAGTTTAAATAAAAATAATTTACCAGAAGAAATATTAAACAGGGCAGGAAATCAAAATTTTATTCATAATTCTTATGATGGAAATTTTCAATCCGGCGTAAGAATTGACACTAATAAAGGACCGTACATAAGGCAAATACGTAAGACCAAAGATCCCGATCAGGCATTCTTTGATTCGCTTAAACCTTGGTTACGTAAAATGAATGAAACTCAAAAATTAGATTTTAAAATAGAGTTTTTAGAAATTCTTAAAAAACATCAAAATTAATTATAGGTATAAAATTTATAATTTAATGAATTTACTCCATATTATCTTTTATAAATTGAATTAATACAAATTTTTGATAAACAAACAAATATTTCTAACTTTTTTTTATTAATACAAAGCAAAAGTAGTTATTTTTGAGAAAATATCAAGTTTATGGAAGAAAAAATAACTTCGATATCGTCCTAAAAACGCTTTAAAAGGAGTGTTAACATTGTTAAACCATTTTTGAAGTTGGCAACACTTATTTTGGTTTTCTTTTTAGTTTGTTTACAAGCATATGTGTTTACAAGCCAAAGTGAATTTTTTTTTGTGATTAGTGTTTTGTTTTTTCCGAAAAAATTAATATTTTAATTATATAAAATGGGTCCAGAAAGAACTTTAAAAACTAGTAGAGGCATAGTAACGTATTCGATATACGATTTCATTAAAGAAATAGGAAATAGACCGGTAGGTATTGAATTATATTTAAGAAGGTTAATTTTCAAGATAAGCAACAAATCCAAATAAATGTTGCCATGTGTTTTAATTTCAAAACAATACCAAAATTATCCAATTTTGGTATTATTTCAATCATGTTCTTAAAAATTATATGTAAAATTGTTATTAATCTCATATAGGTTATATGGGATAAAGAACATATTAATCGCACAAATCGTTTTATGGCCTGGCATGATGTAGTTCGCTGTTTTGTGCCGTACTTTGATGAGTTATCTATTGAGGAACAGAATGATCTATGTAAATATGGACAATTTTTCTTTCTTTAACAAAATTATAGAATAATTTTTGAATTTTAATAGATTTAGACCTGAATAAAAATTGGAAAAACATAACAAATATATTAATGAAAACTATAAAAACAAGAAATAGCGGTGATTCAAAATGTCGACCCTACCGATATGCCCATTACTTGGAATTCTATTTAAATAATCGTGGCATAACACTTGATGAAGTTGGAACAGAAGAAGAGTTTAAAGAAATTGATGAAATAGAAAGAAAACGTTGTGAAAAATTTAATTTTTTAAAAGCCAAAAGAATAAAACAAACAGTTGAGAATAATAAAAATTTGAAAGAACAAACTGCTGGCAATTTTAGTGAATGCCATAACAGCACCTTTGATCCTATGATATTTTGTGAGAGTTCAATTCCAGATGGATTTAATTCGGAACAACCCAACTATGAGTGCGGTGAAAACATAAATCATAACTACTGTTATGATAATAACATTTGTTATAGTAATAACGAAGATGTTGAGGATGCTGATCAGGATTTCTTTGACTCAATTAAACCTATATTAAGTAAATTGAACGGTGCACAAATGTTGGATTTTAAAATAGAATTTTTGGAAATTTTAAAAAAATATAAATTAGAAAATGTTTAATTAAATTAATTTTTTATTTATTCAATAATATAACAAAAATGCGTTTCATGGCCAAAATATAATTAAATATATAAAAAAAAATGTAAGTATGTATTTCAGTAAAATAAAGCTTAAGACCAATTTTTATTATCAGCTGATTGTGTCAGCACACACTGCTTATGCATACGCGCTAATGTTTTGGGTTTTAATTTTTAACTGAATTTTATTTTAAAATACCTTTATATGTATTATTTTTAAATGATATGGCAATCTTAATTTAATTTTTATTCCTTTTTGTCTTACATCCTTCGTACAGCAGCATTTTTTTAGTTTGTTTTCATCTTGCTTTCTTCCATGTAGTGGCATTTATTTCAAGCGCGAAAAGTGTGAGGTCTATTTGTGTTTTAATAATTTATAAATAATTGTGCAAGTTTTAAATAAAATTATTAAGTAAAAATGAGCAGACTTGATGAAAAAAGAGATCTGGTAACAAGTAGAGGAACTTTGCAATACACCACAGTAGATTTAATAAATGAAGTTGCAAAATACCCGGTAAGTAAAAACTATTATTTTGGTGTTTATTAGAACAAATTGCATTGTCAGGGCAACCAAAATATGACCTTAAATAAAAAAAAAAAATACATATAAAATATAAATATAATCCTTTTAACATAAATATTTTCCGTGTAACAGGCCTTTCTCCTCTTCGTATGTCGATCACCGGCTTCGCTGAATAAGCATTTTTTGAAAACAAAAAAATGTGTAAATTTCGTATATCAATAATTTTTTCAAGTTTCTGCAATTTTTCCATCGATCATTTAATGAATATGAATCATTATAAAAATTGTTTGAATATCAAGTGGGCTGGTGATATTAATTTAAGCCGGAATCAAATAGGGAATTAAATTTGAAAACTGTATATTACAGTAAAAAATAAAATTTCACTAATGGAAAATTATGTAAAATTTCTATAGTATACAAAATATTAAATAAGTGTAAAATATGCACAATTATAATCTTTGATGTAATATATGTACAGTATCGGTCATCTAATTATCCCACCCAACCAGAATTTTTTTTGGACTTAATTTTCTTTTTCTTGAAAAAAGTTTTTAATTGTTTTATTAATTCAATATATTGACCATTATGTACTTAATACGTTGCAGCCAAAACTTGGATTAATAAACTAACACTTTACGCAAAAACATTGCTTTATTAAATATTCCTATAAAAATCAAGGACAGCTAATTAGCCCACTTACACTATTTATTACGAAAAATCTAAGCAAGCTTTGAAAAAAAGTAATTTTTCATATGGATTACAATTTAAAAATAGAAGTACTGCAATTTTCGTAAAAAATTTCATATCTAAATTGGTTAAAACGCCTTATATTTCGAATATTCGACATTTAATAAAAATCGCGAAAAATGTAAATTAAAATATTATGAAATTTTATAGAAACCTTGATAGTCCTTTAATTATGGTAAAAAATCATCTGTAACATCGAAAGCAATACAAAAAGTTTAAATTCGTTAACTAAAATTACGGTATGAGTTACTCCGCGAATTTAGATGATCAAATAATCAGCATTTAAGTAAGAAAAATCTTTTCCAAAAGAAAAATAAAAGTTGAGAAATCATTTTAAAATTGATAAACTATCTAATAATATTTAATAGATATTATATCGATACTATCTAGTGCAAACAATTGCTGGTAGTTGGTATGTGTATTAAAAAGTTTTATTAGTATTCTAGTTAAAAAGAAAGTGTAAAATCTTACCTTAACATTGCAAAATTGAAAATAACTGCTTAAATCATTCGTCTAGGTAACTTATTGACAAATATTTTATGCATCTCATCCAAGCGGTTTCTTTAGATAAAATTCTTTGTATTTTTGTTTACTGCTATAAAGAACTTACTTTCTTTTTTGAAACATCTATACTTATGATGCTTTTTATACTATATAGTATAACATTTGGCAATTGGTTTTAGTTTTAGTAGATACCTAAGTACATTTTAAAGCGTTTTTTATTCGCCACAAATCTTTTAAGTCAGAGTTTCATTGCGAAATTTATGATTATTCTATTTTTGAAATTCGCAATTTAACTAAGTTTTTCATTTCTTTGCACAGCGCTGAGGTTTTTGAATGATTTATGATACTTTAGAGGATTATTGACGATAATGTAATGATTATCTAACCTTTCTAACCAATTTTCTTAATGGATTTAATCGATTTTGACCATTTTGTATGTGTTGTCGAATATTAGTATTTTAATGGATGTTTCCATGAAATCTTCCCACAAAAATTATCTTAAATTAATTAAAATTACTTTATACTTAGAATTTTATATTAAAACATAATTTTTTTTCAGAGCTTACTTAGATTTTTCGTAATAAATAGTGTAAGTGGGCTAATTAGCTGTCCTTGATTTTTATAGGAATATTTAATAAAACAATGTTTTTGCGTAAATTGTTAGTTTATTAATGCAAGTTTTGGCTGCAATTAATTAAGTATATAATAGTCAATATATTGTATTAATAAAACAATTAAAAACTTTTTTCTAGAAAAAGAAAATTAAGTCCAAAAAAAATCTGGTTGGGTGAGCTAATTAAGTGACCGATACTGTATGTAATATTATGCTCTTAAATATAAGAAATGCAAATATATGACATAAAAATGGCTAAAATATGATCTAAAATAAGAATTTCCTATAAAAATATAGGCCCAAAATATGCAAAATAATAATAATGCTGCTAGATTTAAAATATGCCAAAATGTGCTATATAAATCGATGCCTTAAAATTGTTTGAAACAGATAAATAGCTAACATTTAGGTACATTTGAAACCCAGGAAAACAGTATGATGGTTGGTTGCCCTCTTTATTATGCAGCACTATCATCATGTACATTTTTGTTAAAGGATTTTAATTCAAAGAAGTTTTTTTTATTACTTTAAGGTTCTATGGAATAGATTGCATCCAAATTTTAAAGAAGGAAAAGCAAAGGACGAAGTTTGGGAAGAAATTAGTCATGTATTTGTACCTTTCTATGATGACATTGATGAAGATGAAAAATTAACTATAGGTATGTAAATAACTTTTATTGTTTTTTTTTAGTAGCGATAATAATAAATTTTATATTATTTGGCTGCAGTCTTTAGTTTAGTTTCTATATGAAGCAAACACTTTTTGTAGGTTTTTGTAATTTAAATATTAATATCATTAGCTTTAATTGTATATTAGTAAAGGTATTTATAGATTAGCAACAAAGTAATAATATTTTGCAAAAATAAAATGTCCCAGGAAAAAACACATGAAAATAGACAGAACACGTGAAAATGGCCTGTTCTACTTTGGAGTTACGACCAATGATTTTTGTTTAAAATTGTCATCTCCAGAAATAGTTCTGTGAAAGTGTGAAAGTGTTATCTAGCCAGTACACATTCTGTGGAACGGTTCTAGAACTAGTTTTTTAACAAATGAATTTTGTTCGAAATTGTTACATTCAGAACTAGTTCCATAGAAGCGTTAGAGAACGGTTTCAGAACCTGTTTTTTATTCTAATAAGCTATTTCCTAAAGATCACTTTTAAAATCAATTTTGGAAATACCTTTTTTTCTTTTTTGAAATTTTGTATACAGTTCAAGGAAGGCATTTGATATTCTCAAATTTGTTCGCAGAAGTGATGTAGAAGTCATACAGAATTAGTTCTTAAGCACTAATTCTCTAAAACATTCCTTAAAACGAATTTAAACAATAAAGTTCACCAGTTTTAGAACAAACGATTTTATAACATGTAAAATTTTCCTGGGATTACGTATTTTATTTTTCTCTTTTTATTGGAACTTTTTATAAATTTATTTAAGGTAAAAAAAACTTTATTAGTACATACAAAATTCTTTGGTACATACTTACAAAAATCAAAAATTTTTATTAATTTCACTGCCTGTTTCTCTATGTCGAACGAAAAATTCGTTTCGAATAAAAGTATAGAAAACAAAAACAAAATTTTAAATATATTTCTTGTTTTTCATACGATTTTTTCGTTCGATATAGAGAAACAGCCATTTAAAATATTAACAAGCGCGAATGTTATATTCGGCCCGGTCGAATCTATATACCCACCATCAACTTTTTCAAAATTTTCGTTATATGGGAGAGGGCGGTAAAGTGGGCAGTAAAGTAGGCGGACCACACCCATTTTTTGTTTCCGAGTTTACATTGGTCCTTAAACTATTTGAACACAATTTCGATGATTTTCACCTTATATGGGAGGTGGCGGTAAAGTGGGTGAACCACGCCCATTTTTGCTTTCCGAGATAATATCGATCCCCGAACTATACGTACAAAATTTCGTTGTCGTATATGCTTTTGTTGAAGAAATATCAGCAGAAAAGTATAAAACGGTCACCCTATGTTTTTAGCCCATAACTCTTTTGTTTATTAACCGATTTTGCCCATTTTCAATCCCAAACAAACCTTATATAAAACAAATATTCGTACGCCTACGTTGTCCCGTTCGAGCCCTATCCTGCTTTCAACAGACGGACGGACATAGCTAGATCGACTCAGAATATAACCAGGACCCAGAAAATATATACTTTGTGGGGTCTTAGATGATTCCTTTGACATGTTACACACGGAATGACAAAATCAAAATACCCCCCATCTTTTTGATGGTGGGAATAAAAATACCTTAGTATTTCAATAAAATCATAAAAATATTTTTCATAATCAAATAATTTCTGTGAAGACAATAAAAAGGTTGTTCACGATAGGCTGGTTAACAGGTTATGTGATTATGTTTAAATTTGTATTATTTTCTAAGACTACAAATAAAATATATCGTGAACAACAAGAACTTTATAAAGGGTTTTTAATCCTAATTTCTCATCCCTAACCTGTGATATTTATAAATATTATATAGTATATGCATTATAAGGCCCAATTGATTCAATTGTTGTAATACTAATGTAAATTCTCATAAAATGTAATGTAATTCTCAAAAGAAGTAAACAAATTGAAAAATTGAAAAAAAAGAAATAAAAAAATCGTGAATGACCTTAAAATTTTATTATTATCAGGGCAAGTTTTTATATACACAAAAAAATTTTAAATATGCGTTAGAAAAAGCACGAAAAAATGGTGATATATGCACAGAAATATGCAAAAATAGCATGAATATGTATATAAAAACCGACGAATTTATGCATTCTTATATATATATTCTTATATATTAATGTGTAGAAAATATGCACAAATATGCATTTTTTAACTTTCAATCTCTAATAGATTTCGATGTTTATAAAAATATAACTATTTTAATTTTTAGTATCATATTTGACGCTTCCGAATTTTTTTCTTTACAATATTTACAATGTACTCAAAATGCTCACCAAAAATTTTTTAGAAATCATTTGATTGATCACCAAAAAATTGTGTTTTTGTTAAGAAAACTAACTTTTGCATCCATTATATGCAAATTTATACAAAGATTTAAAATATAAGCATTTTTTGTGAAATTCTTTTCAAATATGCAAATGCTTACTTTCCAAGTGAAAAGCTTGAAAAACTTGCCCTGATTATTATATTTCACAAATGTTAATATAAAATATTTCCGTACAAAAATGCCTTAAATATATTATCTAATATTTACATTATATTGTGTAGATGACGTTCTTAATATCTATGAGTTATATTGTTCAGTTTTGGGTTTAAATTATCGATAACATTAAACTTAAAAAATAATAAAATTTACCTTTCAGCCAAAGGTTAAAGTTAAATACATTTATTTTAGGCCCTATATTATTCGACATGAAAATTTATAATATTGTGAAACATATGTTAAAATTTAAAAATTATTAACCAAAATTCCAAATTTTTATTAAAACCGGTTTTTTACTAAAAATCCTATTATTCACTACAAATTAGATTTTTACTTAATATAAATTTTCACTAAAAATCGGATTAATCAATAAAAATACTAATAAAACCGACCTTTCGCTATAAATTTGATAAAAAATCCGATTTTTCACCAGTTTTTATTTTTCACAAAATCTAAATTCAATATTGTAAACATTGAAAGTGCAAAAACAACTAAAAAAAAGCGATTTTTTTTTTCAAAAAAAAGTTCACTAACATTTTTAATTCAATTAAATTTTCAAAAATTATACATTTTAGTAAATTTGAAAATAACACTTATATTTATTTTTACTTTATTTGTTAATAACGAATAAAGTGAAGTAATTTAGTTCCATAAATTTTTATTAATATTTAAATCGTTTAGCATATATGAACGGTTTATTTTGAACGTGGGCAAGTCCCATATTAAAAAAATCGAGTTAAGTTTTTACGAAATAGTTTGATCCTAGTTTAAGTTGTTTTCTTTATTCATTTAGAAATCTAATTCTATACCTATAATAACTAAATATTCTTTAATAGCTGAAATTCTTAAAACACGTTGGAAAAATTGTGTACAGGGTGTAATGAAATCAGTTACTCTTAAACAAAAAAATGATCGTCTCTTTCGTCCATTTAAATATGCACGTGAAATGAAATTCTATTTGGAAGCACGTGGTATAAAATTTTCCGATATTTATGATGAAGAAAAAATTGAAGGAATTGATGAGACTATAATTAAAGCAGAAATGGAAGAGGAAGAACTCATAGACGCAGATGTAACTCTTAAATATACACCCAAAAATAAGAAAGCAAAGACAGCAAACACTTCAACAACATATCGTTCGCCAAGATTACGTGAAAAGCAAACAGTAATGGACAAAAGTTTAGCTGAGAAGAAAAGCACAGAAAAAAATTCACAACAAGAGCAACAAATTAATACAACACCAACCTCCTTCAATATAAGTGATGTTTATTCACTAGAAAATACTTCAAATACTAATGATGATGTGATTGAAGCAGCCGAAGATAGTAATGATGAAGAACTTACAAACAATTGTTTAGTGCCACAAATAAATCATTCAGTAAATATGAGCCAATTAAACCAATCGACAATATTACCTAATGAATCAGATGCTGCAGATCAAGCTTTCTTTGAATCGATTAAACCAGCTTTAAGGAAAATGAATGAAACACAAAAATTAGATTTTCAAATAGATATCTTACAAATACTTAAAACATTTCGCACTAATTAAAGATTGATAATTGATTTTCTTTGATTTACTATACAAATTTAATCTATGTTTAATGTTTATTTAATTTTGTTCGAAAATTTGTTTACTTTATTCTTGTAAGACTATTAAATTTTTTTGATTTTCATTTGTAATAAAACTTGATTAATTAAATTGTATTTTTTATTTTATTTTATTTATATAGAAAAAATATTGTCAATTAAACGATTTATCAAAGATAATCATCATTCCAATTACTTTTTTAATTGTATAAATTATTTAAATCTAATATTTTTACTGGAAATAAGGCAATTTGTCGGTTTTTAATTATTTTTCTTATTGAACCCAATTTGTAGAATTTGATTTAAAAAAATATTTTAAATTTCAGATTAATAATTTAATTTAACATAAAAAAAAAGAAATTGTCTCTACAAATATGATTAACAAAAATTGTATAAGTTAGAGCCTTTTTACATTGGGGATTATCGCAGCATTTTTTAATGATATTTTGCTTTGAAGTTGCTTCCAAATCCCTTCTGCATTTACACATATAAATTTGTATTGTGAAATTTTTTCAAAAATGTTTGACAAAAAACAACAAATCATAAAAATTTAAAATAAATTTGAAAAAATGTCATGAAATTTTTTGGCTTTGCGACGACATGCAACTTTTCTTAACCCGCTTGCCTTTAAAATAAAAATTTTTGATTAAGATTGCAAGGTAAGGTTAAGTTGAAAAATGTGGCGTATTCACGCCTCTACCCAGAGACCAAACCGGCCCATTGTGATCCCTTTAAAATTAGAGCAAGAAAAATAGAATAGAACATAAATAAAAAGAATAGTGGGCTTAAACCCTAGCAATCAGTTACGATTGCCTCAAAGCCATCTTATTCCCATTACAAACCCTGTGAGATTAATAAGCCCTTTGCCCGTTACCTCATCTAGTTCATGTAGTGTGTAGCTCCCAAACCACTTCAGCCTTCCGCGCTAAAGCCCTATACAATGACAGAGAATGTGCTCCACTATCTCTAGCATCTCTACATCATCACATGTCCTGCAAAAGTCAGACGTGCCAATGCCACATTTACTCATACCCAGAAGGTGTTTCGAATCTGCTAGTTTAAGAATAGGCCAGGCTCGATTCGTGTTGTCCAGGAATCCCAACAGATGATTCTACGAAAGACCTATCCGAGACATTACGAGTCAGCTCATCGGCATCGGACCTAACGTATTGACTCGTCAGTACCAATAATGCTGCCTAACTATCAACATATGTAGTGATTTCAGAGTTCCGTTCAACGTTTTCCTCTAGCAACCCCATGGCTTATAAATGCCAGAATTTCTGCCTGGAAAACGCTACAACTGTCAGACAATTTATAGGATCGTCTGATATCAGTTCCCATAAAGTAGACCCCCACTCCGGTGCCTACATCCATCATCAAGCCGTAGGTAAAGACAGCACAACCTCTATGGAGCTTTTCTGCTCCAACACAGAGCTCCCTGCTTGGTATTTCAATAGCGGGTGTAGCCCCGAAGTCAATTATAGTCCTGTAGAATCGCCAATGGATAGTTTCCAATCATTGAATTGGACCTCACCAAGTATGCCTCCCATACTTGATGAATATGGGGCTACACCCGCTATTAAAATACCAAGCAGGGATCTCTCTGAAGTTCCTTAATTATCATAATTAATTCAATCTAAATAGGCTACAAACAGGCAAACCTCTCACAAACTCCGCAATTGGAAGAAGGTGGAGAATGATGTCCAGTGCCACCATGTTACTCTTAAGATACAGATCAATCAGTCTTCCACTGTTTTCATTAAGGAAGACGATAGGCTGATTGGTCTGTAATTCTTGGGTTTCGAGTAAGTCGTTTTATGATGAAGATAACTCTAACCTCTCTCCACCCCCTGGGAATGTATCCTAATACTCTAAATATATCCCCAAGTAATGAGATGGCTCTGTCATTGACATTCTGCAACATGGCCGGAAAAATTCCATCCGGGCCCGGTGGAATAAATACATTTGTATGTATTTATTTGCTTAACTTGTTACTCGAAAATAAAAATAAATTAAGATTGCAAATTCAATCAAAACTTGAACTCAATAATATTTTTACACTGTGGTGCCTAAATTGAATTGTATGAGAAAGTTGTAGAGGAGGTCCTAAGAAAAATGAAAAATGATTTTGTAGTGATTCTGACAAAAAAAAAAACAATTTTGAAGTTAGTTATGTTAGGCACGTATATAAAAAGGTGCATACTTTAAGACATATACATATATAACTTGTTTTACATGCGAAAAAATATTCAAAATAACCATAAAACGATTTAATATAGTATTTTTTCTTAAGGTGGTAATATTTCGATTTTTGTATATATATATATATTTTTATTTATTTAAATTATTAAAATAAAACATGTATGTATATTACTGTTATTGTTGTTTACCATACATTTGTCAGTTTTACATTATATATAAATGTACATAATAATTTGTAACTTAAATTTTGGCCCGTTTACTTTAAGTGATAAAAATCATTACTTTGACTGGGATATCAATATAAAAATATATACAATATACAAACTTATATATTTTTATATAGATAGGTATATAAATACATTTGTATGTATTTATTTGCCTTAACTTGTTACTCGAAAATAAAAATAAATTTAGCGAAGAAGCGCATGAGCAGTTCATACTGGATATAAACACATATTTATATATTATATATACATGCCTATATACTTATGGTTATAAATACATAAAAGTATTTTTATTATGTATATGTACCTATGTACATATGTAAATGTATTTCTTATACAATATCCGGGTTTTATAAGCAATACAAACATTTATATGTTTGAAAAAACATTTCAAACCGGGAAAAGCCAAAAATATCAACAGCAAAAAAAAAAAAAAAAACCTTTTCGAATCATATTATGCATATACAAGTTAAATAATTGTCTGAGACATTAATTGTTAAGCCTAGGAACTTTTTTTGTTGTTATTTTCATTTCCAGCCACACCTTATCACATTTTGTGTGGGTGAAGAAAACTTTATCTACAATGCAAAATTATTCCAGAGTTATCCCTGTGTGGTGTTATGTATTTAAGTAAATGAAAGCAGGATAATGTAAATACATAAGTTCAGATCTGTATACACATATATGTATGAATGTACGTATGTATTTAGGCGTATGTAGTCTTCATAGAATTTTGTATAACAAACAATAATTACATACAACAAATATTACATACTTACATATTTTATTTCGATTTTATTAAATGGTTTGTTGTTTTTATTTTATATATCCTTTTATATGTTGTTGTTTATTTTTGTTTTATATTTTATTCACGTACATACATAATACGTACATATGTATGTTTGTATAAGTTTAAATATGATTCAAGGACATGACCTTGAATAATGCAATCAAATATCTAATATTTAATACAGTTCTTTTAATATTATTTATATTTATGTACATACATATGTATATAAATAAAAATTGTGTTGCATTTTTTAAATTCTATAGAATCTTAATAGTTTTTATTCAGTTGTTCTATAAAACTTTATTTAAGTATTTTTGCATCGAATATTTAAATGGAAATCTAAATATAGAATATTATTAAACCAACTTTTAACATTGAAGTAAGTAATAAATTTTAATAACATTATGATCTATAAACAATATAAATACATAATGGAAGATAATAATGTTCTGTCTCAGGTGGTAGAATACTGGGAAGATGGATATTGTTTCTCATTTTGAGAATCATCCTTGGTTCATATTTGATGGATGAGTTTATAAGGATTAGTTTCATATTTGTTTCTGGAAAATTGAATTTTTTCTATAATACAATCATATTTGATTTTCTGCAAAATTTTTCTTTATTTTAAATAATATTCAGTGTATCGTGGGACCCACAAGAAGGTAATTTATCTCTAATAATATGGCTGACTACCATACACAGTCTACTAAAGATTATAAGGTTTTAAATCCTACTGTTATGTAGGCGATGTGGCGATATTGATTACAGGAGGAAATCCTAACTACTTATGCGAAAGACCAAAGAAATTAGAAAGTTAATATAAAACCTCTTCAAAAAATTCAGGGACAGTGCTGTATAGGAATTTGCGGTCAAATTAAAAACGTATCGACAAAAGCTATAGAAAATATACTATCAATATCACCGACGGAAATACAGATTAACTATGAAATAGCTTTAACTGTAAATAGACTAATAGCAATGAAAGAATAGCTTACAGATGAGCATATGACCAGACACCATATAAAATAGTAAATAAACCAACGACGTGAAATATCGCTAGGATGCGTTATTTTATTTTTTTTTTTTTTTTGTACTGAGTTGTAAAAGTTAAAAATTTTTTTTAAATATTGGAAAATTCAAAAAATAAATATAAATTTTAGGTGCGCATTTTTTAAGTAAAAGATTTCTTAAATCAAATTTTTTAATAGCCTGTTTCTCTATGTCGAACGAAAATCTAAGCGAACGAATTCGAATCAATTTGGGTTTCTGTATTTCTTACGCTTTCGTTCGCATTGAGTTACGTCTTTCGTATTGTTTTATTTTTCTTTAAGAGTAACTTTTTTTCGTAAAAATATTAAAAATACTACTAAATTGTTTAAACGTAGATACAACCAAGTAAATAAACAAGCAAAAATAAAATAATTAAAAAAAATTAAATACATTTTTTTTTTTTTTTTTTTTTCAAATTTCTTTAGACATTGTTTTTAGATACAAATCGTCATTTATCCACACAAAATATAGTATCAAAACGAATAATAAACATGATTGAGGAACATTTGCAATGTCCTGGTGAGTATTTTTCCTATTTTTCATTAAAAAATTCAACCAGTCGAAAGCAAAATAGCAAGTGACTGATTTTGACATTTTTGTTCTTATCGTTCGAAATACAGAAACCCAATTTTATATGAAAACACTTACGTTTTCTTTCGACTTGTCGTTCAACACATTGTTCGCATAGAAGTGAGTTAGAGAAACCATAGAATACAACTAGAACTCCAACTTGCTCACAAAAAACCTAACTCAATTGTCAAAAAAAACTAACTCTTTGCATGTGTTAGTAAAATTTTCTACAGAACAAATTTATACGTGTGAAGAGAATAATTTTTTGTTTCTGAGCGAATGAAAAGAGTTGGACTTCTAGTTGTTTTCTATGAGAGAAACCCAAATCAGTTTTCGTTCGCTTAGATTGCGAAAGAAAGCATTCGTTCGACATAGAGAAACAGGCTATAATTTTGAACCTTGATGTTACAAGTTGTTTCTTCTCACACTTTTCTGAAAAATAGTGCGGGCACATATAGCCCGATACATACAATTTCACATAGGCTTAGCAGAGAGATTCAAATTTAAAGTTTGGAATGAGAACCCTACACATATCTCAGGAGAGGTGCTATGGGGCTCAAAGTAGGGTTCCTCTGAAAAAAAAAATTTTTTTAACCAAATATTTGTTCCTCACTTGTTTTTAAAGATTTTTATGACCTTAAAGCAAACAAATGGGCAAACGGACGGACATCAGAATTATCTTAAAAACTTAAAATTCTAAAAAAACACTTTTTACTTATTGATATCCCTAAATTAAGTGCCATTTCAACCCCTTTTAAAAATATTGAGATAATATGGTTTCCGGGACAATATGGCATTGTCGGGAATGAACAAGTTTATACGCTAACCAAAAAACAGAAATGAAGGAATGGGCAAAAGATGTACACGTCGTGATATTATTGAAACGAAGAGAATGACAGACATCTTAAAGAAAAAACCAAACGTCGAGAAAACAATGGAGACGCTTAAACTTAATAAACCCAGACTCAGAAGTTTAATCAGTAAAATAACTGACCAGTCGAACCTAAAACCTCACTTGACCAATTTGTAGAGCTTGTAAAGAGGAGGACAAGGCATTGGAACACTACCTAAGTCAATATCCTGCGTTCGATTAACATTAGATGCGAAAATTTTTATTGAGATAAACAACTGAATCTGGAAGATATTCGGGATATCAGTTGAAAAAATCTGAAAAACTATAGCGATATTTTTCAATCCAACGTAACTTAAATATTATTCATACTAGAATTGCTGGCTTAAATTTTTGGAATTTAGAATCAAGTATTTTTATAAAGTTAATGCAATATTTTTTTCAATAAAAGAAATGTCTTTTATTGTAACCCTGCTACCATATACATTAGAGTGTCCCGTTAAAAAATTTGTATGAAGACCCTTCAAACGATGCGTAATAATGTGCTTAATATGTAAAAAAGTAAATGTAAAAAAGTATTTAAAAAAATTTTTAAAATTAATTTTCAGTTTCCTACCAGCGATTGACTTACGGGTCTAGAACATTTTGTCCAAAAAAAGTTTTGAGTTTTGCCTCCAATTAAGTATTAATAAATTCGTCATTTTGACCCAGTTATGAAAAAATATTTAAAAATCGTTGGAGGGTCTTACGACATTGAAATCTCAAAAAAGCGTTTCCACGGGACACTCTAATACACATATGTATGTATGTATGTGAATTTGAAAAGCTAGTAATATTGATTTTAAACGACATTAGCAGATTAGTATACATATACAACACATAGGTATAATTCTTGTATACTTTATTCATTATAGTATAAAAGTTTCTATTAGAAAACCGTTATATACAACGAATAATGTAGGGAGGTACAAAATATAAAAGTGTTAATAAACCTTTGTGAGCTTCAAGGCTTGGTCATTGTTTAATTCAAATTGGAAACGTCAATCAATAAGTCTACAATCATTCCTACATACGAAAGTACTTATACATATGTGTAGATTTAAAATTTTTATGCTTCATTGCTTATAAAATAGTTGAAATAAAAAGCATAAATTATATACATAGTCAATCCAACTGCTGCCATGCAACGAACCATTGACTACAGACTTTATCTCCCTCTAAAGTTATAAGTATCAATCTCCAAAAACAAAAAAAAAAAATAATAATAATAATAAAAAAAAAAGTTTATTTTATACCTTAATGTTTGGCGTTTATTGAACCTTTTTATTTTTTTCCATTTCTTAGTTTTTTATCTCTATGTTATATTTATACATAAACATGTATGGTATATACATACATATGTAGTACATCATCCTCTTATAAACATTTTTATATTAAAAAGCTGAGATTTAAAATATAAGCTTTTTTATTAAAAATGTTAAGTTAACATATGGTTGAAATTAAATCACCTTTTTCCAGATTGTTACATATTTATGAGCATCCTGTTCATTCATTTCAAATTATAGGGATATTTTGGCAGCTGCAAATTTAAAATGTATTCAATGAAATAAAACAAAATATATCGTTTGACTTATATTAAAATATAAATCGTTTTAAATATATACCTAGATAGATCTATAAAAACCTTGACTGTGGCAATTTAATTTCTATTTTAATTTCAAAGTAAATAATTAATCCTTAATTAATATAAAAATTTAATTACTTTTGAATTGCGTCATTGTTCAAGTAATTTTTTAAAAATTATTAACCATTATCTGTTGAACATGATCTTCACCTTAAGATTACTGATAATTCAAAGCAGACATACAGTTTAAGAGTCTGAAAATTTTTTAATTAAATTATTTATTTAGTATTTAAACATCCTCCAATGTGATATTTTGCATTGCCAAGATGTATTTAAAGCAAATAAATTTCTTTCTAATATGTTTTTTAATTTGTTTAAATGCTGGATATTTCAAGGTAAAATCGAAAACTATTAAAACATTTTTCAAAAATTATTTATTTGCATATGAATTATTTACTTTACCCCTTTAGATTGTCCAAGCAAATTCAATATTTCGTTTTGGTTTTGATTTGAATATTAATGAAAACTCATTTAAAACATCTTTCAAAATCGGAGATAGTGAAGAGAGTGAAATGGTGAGCACAGAGTCTACAACAAATAAAGAAAAAACTTATTTCACAGAATCACCCGCCACAGTAGCCTCGCCCATTTTAAGGGATATTTGGTCGCAACAAGCCCAATTGAATGCTACTGCCAACAACAAACTACTAGCGACTCGTGAAGCTGTTACACAGCTGAAAAATGATATTTCAGTTGTGGTGGGTCGCAGTGATTTCATAGCGGCGAAAGTTAAACTAATGACGCGCTATTTAAATAAAGTAAATGCTGTTATAAAAACTAATACTGCGACGGCTGCTGCTACTGTTGATGATGATGGTGGTAGTGCTGGTCACGATGCTGCAGCTGCAAATCGTTTTCTAATTTTGCAAGACTATGTACAGTTGGTTGATGATTTACGTACGCCTCCTACCACTGAAGAAGGTGGAGAACGTACATTGGATTATATGGTTATGAAATTGGGTTTGGAAAAGCATAAATTAATTGAATTGCAAACACAAATCTTGGTGGAAGTACTGCAGGCCATGGAAACATGGCAAACGTATGTTAAGAAACAACTAGTCGATGTGGTTACAGTCTAGTTTGAAAGTTATATAAAGTGATTTTTTTTTTTTCTTAACTTGAAATAAAAATTGTGTTGTATATTTTAAAAGTAAAATAAATATTGAATTTTTATTATAAAAGATTAGATAAAAGACTAACTTTTTATACGATAACTAATATTTATTTTCTATGGGGCAAGTAAATCCCCTAGTTCTAACTGTCCCATTTTAATTATAAATTATGAAGGTTGATGAGAAAGTTATTTCTACAAAATTTTAAGACTTTTGCTGTAAAAATTCTTAAGATAAAATATTTTCGTTGTATGGGAGTTACCATTCCCCCCTAGTCCTACACGTTTTTATTTTGAATTATGGAGGCTGATGAGAAAGTATTCCTACAAATTGTTAACAATTTAGCTGTAAAAGTTCTTACGATATACGATTTTTAATATTATCGTTGTAAGTGGGTACCATTTCCCCTAGTCCTTTTTGAGGATTTAAATTTTCGTTTGAGGACAGATGTTCGGGCAAAGGATTCGGGGATTTCTGTAAAATATGGACTTTTTTATTAATTACATTTTTGAACAAAATATCGGTGAATTTTTAATTTACAAAAAAAGTCGATAAATTTTATTTTTATAAAAAAATTTTGATTATTTACTTTTTTATAGAAAATTGTATTTTTATACCTATGTAATTTTTGATAAATTATCTTTTTATAGGAATTAAAAAAAAATAATAATTAAAAATTTCGATAAATTTTCTAAATTTTTTGATGTTATAATAAAATTTTTTCGATAAATATTTTTATAGGAAATTTTTTATTTACTCTTATAGAAAATTTACAATAAATAAAATAAGTATTTTATTTGTAAAATTTCCTTATAAAGGATGATAAGGAAATTATTTCCCAAAAAATTGTAAGACTTTTGTGGAATTAGTTTTTTGAGTTATGAGACATTTATATTAGCTTTGAATGAAGGGTACTACTTCCTCCGATCCTGTCGAAAAATAAAATATCCTATTTAAAACTCACATAATGATACTTTGTAAATTTCAAGAAAATTGGTTCAGCGGTTTAGCTGTCTATATGGTACAAACACATTTATTTTTTATTTTTTTTTATTTATAGATTTCTTAAAAAATCGGCAAAAACTTGTTTAAGTTTTATTCTATATTCCAACTCTGTTATGAATTCTCGAATATTTATTTATAACGTCTGAGTCCAAGTCAAGACTTTTTACTAAGAAAATAAAAATTCCACAATCATATAAAAACGAGACCGATCATACGATATCCTACACCATTGTGTATGAGCTTAAAAATTAGGGATGGGGACTTATATTAGACCTGTGGCCAATTATAGACCATCACTTTTACTAAATGTTAAATAAAATATACAAATACAGAATAATACGTTGATACTAACATCTATATGATTTTACGCCTTTTAGGGCGGAAGTGGGTTTATATGGGAGCTATGGTCAATTATGCCACAAAGAATATCATTAAAATATTGCCATATGTAATGCATTTATGATCACTAAACATTTGTATGGGAGCTAGGTGAAATAATGGACCGATCATAACTAATTTCAACAGGCTTCGTCCTTGTGTTCAAGTTCGCATTGTTGTACTTAAAGCATCTGTAAAGATATTGAAAACAAAAATATAAAATCAAAGTTCACAAATTCTTAGCTTTCCGTTGATATATATTTAAAAAAAATATTTTAAGGTAATATTGACAATAGGTTTTACTCTGAACGATTCACTGTGTGACTATATTTTCTTCTTATTGCTTTCGAAAAATAGCTTTTAATATGAATTTATGAAATAATTTATTATTTTTTTAAATAAATATATTTCATATTTGGTACCTGCTCTATTTTCTAATATCGCCATGTGTTTATCTTTTAAAAAATAAGACCACACAAAAATAATTTCCAATTCTTTAATTTTGCTTTGAAAACTTGTAGTCCTAAAATCAAACCTTTTCAAACCTATTTTATTTAAACAGAGCATTAAAATGTATACGAACACTTTACATGTTCACAATTGTTAAAAATATTTCTCTAAGGAAATTCCACTTGGCTGTGTTTCTGGTACTGTCCTTATATACAACGATTTCTTATTGCCAAGTGATAAACAACTTATAGAAAAAGGATCTGTTAGAGATTCAACGAAAAAATCATTACTATACATGTGTTAAGCACGAGTTTAAATACAATGAGTATAATTCAGGTAGAAGAATAAATAGAAAATTATCTATTTCTACAGGTATCAGATTTAAATGTTAAATAATTCATATAATATAAACATCCTGCTGATCTGAGGGTTTTGTTAAAAATGAACGTGTAAGAAATATAATGAAACCTATTTAATATTGAATGAAGTACATTTTAATCCTTTAAATGTTTTGTTGAGTTACTTATTTACGAATGGAAAAATTCGAGATTTTCCTTTTTTTCTACCTGAATTTTAAGTATTTCAACATTTATGTATGCCCTCATGGAAGTAAAAATACATTTTTATGTATAAAATTAATCTTTATTTGAAATATATTCGTAGATTTTGATATTTAACATTGAAAAAGGGAAATAAACCACAAAATTAAACCATGAAATTCAAATCTATTTCAAATTTCAAAATCTTTATACATACTGGTTTCGTTGATTTAAATTAATTAATTATTAAAAATTTTGTAATTGAAATTTATTATTTCTTTCTGTACCTATACCGGGAAAATAATTTTAGGTTCAAGATGTTCTAATATATAATTTTATAAAATTTGCGAGCAATAAAAAATTATATATACATATATTCCCGATATTAATAGAAATTTTCTTAAGGAACTTAAGTGATAAAAGTTGCGGTAAAATATGACAAAACTGGCAATTAATTGAATTTTGAAATAAAATTTTTCGTGATAAAGTTGGGTACCGAATAAAAATGGACAACATTATGTATCAATAGCATTTAAAATCACCAAGCTAGGTTTGTATTTTTCTTGTACGAAGCTGTTAAAGTTAAACTTTTTTAACATATTTGTTAAAATATGTTAAGTCTTTTAAAGTAAAAAGGTATTTAATTGTAATTTTTTTCAGAATTTGTAAATTATATTTTGTTGAAATATTTTTGTTATTTTTTTCGAAAATTGTCTTTAAATACACTAAACTTTAACTTTCATGGTATGCAATTTATAATGTTACAGGATATTTGTTCGAAAATTGTATGAAAAATAGTACATTTTGTCTACTTAATACTTGAGAATAAATCTGTAACTTGTAATCGGCTGGTTGGATTTACACAAAATACATATTAGGAGCGGAGCTATATGGGCTCAAAATAGGGTACTTATGACGTAGAGAATGTTTAAGCACTAGCGATTATTTGTTCCTTATCCGATTTCAAAGATTTTTATACCACCTTAAAGCTCTTAATAAATCCTTTAAAATTTTAAATAATCAATTTTGCAAGATCTTGAGCCCAACATTTTCGTATGATTTTATTATATTTTTTGTAATTAGTTAAAGAACAAAATTATATATCAAACAAAGGAAACTGATATCTTTATTTAGTCGTAAAATAAACGATTTTAAATTGGAAAATTTGCAGAAATTAACGGACGGAAAGACGGACATCGGAATTCATTTAAAAAAAATAAAATACCAAAAATAAATTTTTTACTGTTCGATCAATATATAAATTAAATGTAAATATTAAAATATTTATATCACCTATACTTAGAATTCTAAAATTCATGACTAAATAAAAAAATAAAAAGTGGTCAATAAAATACTGATATAAACTTATACTTATCCATTTAACCCCAATGTATAGACGTCGGACATTACCATTCTGCCAAAAAATCTTATAATTCTAAAAATTCCTTTTTTACTTACTAATAAAAAGAAAAATAAAACGTGATCAGTAAAGTGTTGATATCACTTTTCCCGAAATTAAACGTCATTTTCGATCCCTTTTACCCCAATGTAGGACTTGAACCAGTATGTTATGCAGACGATATGGTAATACTTCTTAGAGAAAATCAATTATCCAGAAGAGCACAAGAGTCTGAAAACATAGCATTGAATAAAGCGCGTACATGACTATTAAGCGTAAACTTGGAAAAACTGAAATTTGTTTGTTCACAAGGATTGCACAGTAAGAATATGTAGAAGGGCCATTTACAAAAGATTCTATGAACTTTTGTAAAGTGATGCGATCAGAACTAAAACTACAAGAGTTCTAAATAGCTACCACGGAGTGGTTGGAAATAAGGAGCAGAATGCTCTGACAAACAAAACTATATAATTATATACTTTTAAAACAGAAAATCTTTTGCGGCAATAAAAACCGAGTTGAAAGAGTGGGCTAAATTGGCTCATACAACACTGTGGAATAATTATACAGTAAGCAGAATAAAAAAGTACTCTGGATCGATCAAGATATAGACAGACTATGAGTCCGTTTAGACTAAATAAAAGAGATATAAGTAAGATGGTGAGTGTTCTAACGGGGAATTCAAACATAAAGGTGCATTTAAACCTCATTGATGGATCAAGCAGCAACGAATGAAAAGCATGTAGGGAGAACATTGTAACGTTTGAAAACTATAAGACATTTTAAGTAAACCGATAATGATGATTTTTTTCAATAATTTGTTCCAAATAATAACTATCTATTCCTGTGTATTTAACTGAAAAACGTATCGTATGAAAACCCTCATAAATATGTATTATAAAAAAACATATTGCACTCTTTGCTATGATTAATATCTAATTTCATAAATTTTCGTTAAAATTGTCTCCTAAACGAATTGACTATCAAATCTTGTACCCCTATAGATACGCAATTTTCAAAAAAAAAAATAAATAATAATAATAAAAATAAAGAAAAAACAAAAACGTTATAAAACACAGTCAGATATTATTAGTAACTAAGTTTGTTCATTGTTGATAATGGAAACGAAAAAGTGCAGGCAGGCGGGCTGACTGACTGGATGACTGGCAGCAGCCAGAGCAGTTAGGCAGACAAAAATATCGAAACATCTGCCGTATATATAAAGCAGGGAAAGAAAAAACAAACATACATACATACATATATAAAAACTACATACAATTTTATACATATAAGTAGAAAATATACACATTAATGATATACGACACTCTAGCTCTAAACTCTATGGGTATATGTTTGTATACGAATAAGTAATACATATGTATGTATGTATATATGAATGTATGTAACCAACTGGTAATTTTTTTTGGTTGTTGATTTACTTGCCTTTACTTACTACCTTTCATTCTATATTTTCTTTCTCTTATGCCAGACATAGCAAACAACCAACAGATACAGATAAATACGTTACTAAATATACTACATAGATACATACATAGTATATGGAGTATACACTACATATGATATACTGGTACTCTGTATATAACAATGTTTTTATATACTAACCAGTTTTTATTATATACAATACATACTATTGTGAGTTTATATACAAAAAGCAAAAAAAAAAAAAAAAAAAATACAAGTATTTGTAAACATTGTATACGGTTAGAAATGTTATGTTATGGTATGGGGTGTTTTTCAGGAGGTTTGTTTTTCAAATTTGTTCCCAACTTTTTTTTCAAAAACTAACACTTTGGCAGCTGATTTTTGATCAGCATATTTTAGCTTTGTATATACTTATTATGAATGAAACTAACGCCAGGACAATGGAAACTTTTTGTTGTTTATAATCGGGGCAAGTTTTTCAAGCTTTTTGCTTGGAAAGTAAGCATTTGCATATTTTAAAAGAATTTCACAAAAAATGCTTATATTTTAAATCTTTGCATAAATTTGCATATAATGGATACAAAAGTTAGTTTTCTAAACAAAAACACAATTTTTTTTGTGATTTTTTGGAATTAATCAAATGATTTCTGAAAATTTTTTGTGAGTATTTTGAGTGCATTGTAAATATTGTAAAGAAAAAAAAAATCGGCGTCAAATATGATACTTGAAATTATATAATATAACTATTTATATTTTTATAGATATCGAAATCTATTAGAGATTGAAAGTTAAAAAATGCATATTTGTGCATATCTTCTACATATTAATATATGAAAATGCATAAATTCGTTGGTTTCTATATACATATTCATGCTATTTTTGCATATTTCTGTGCATATTATACCATTTTTTCGTGCTTTTTCAAGCGCATATTTAAATTTTTTTTGTGCATATAAAAACTTGCCCTGTTTATAATAAAGTTATTATAAATGACTTCTTAATTATTTGGTTCCCTATTAGATACTTGTTAATTTTAGGGTAAAATGTTTTAATATTTTTAATTTTACAATTTAAATTGATTTTAATAGACACTTTTATTCAGATGTGTTTTATTTAGACTAATGTTTTTTACTTGAAGAAGACTTTTTGAATTTAAAATTTATTCACTTACTTTTAGTAGTCACTGTTTTGAATGTTGTTTTTTATACAAAAATCTCGTTTTGCTCCAATATGAAAAACAATATTTTGTAACGTACATAAATAAAAGTTTATTTTTTTTTCAGTAAATTTTATCTGCGTTTTATTTTTGGCCTGTTATTCAGTATTTTCCAGTACATATTTTTTTGTTATTGCCAAAAATGGAAACTTAAACCGTAATGAGAATTTAGGGAATATGTTTGTATGTAAATAAAAAACTTTTAAAAGCAGCTTTTAAAAAAATTTAATACAAATTGAAAAAAAAAGAAATATATAAATTGGTTAAATTTTATAGAGGATATTAAAATATAGAAAATAGTTAGGAAATTTAAATTAATTTTGAAACTCAAAGTTTTACAAATATTTTCGAAATTGTTGTTTGAGTTTCTAGGATATGAATATTGTTTATATAGACTGGGATCTGTGAACTAGACTAGTCCTCAAAAAGTTTAACAATATGGTTTCTACTTATTTAAAATTAATTTGTGTCAAATATTAAATTGATATTAACGTTTGTATGGGTTTTATGTATGTTAAAATAATTTTCGGTTTATATAGGAGCTATGGTTAAATGTGGACCAATCTTCCCCAAATTTGGCTCACAGATCAATGCTTATATAAATTTGTGATGAAAGTATGAAAATCATATTTTTTTCTTACCTTCAAATGAATCAAACTGTTAGTTATTTATTCGATTCAGACAATTTGTTACAGCATATTTTTGCATATATTGGACTTAGCAGCATATTTTGTCGTATTTTTATAAAAAATCCTTATTTTAGAGCATATTTTAGCAATTTAAATGGCATATTTTCTTTTTACACTTAAGGGAAAAATTTTGCACCCAATCGAATTTTTTACATATTTTTCCGTTAGTTAAATTTTATTTTTACTGCCACATACGTTTTTCAAATCAGATTCCTTAATTAATAGAAATTTAAAATTTTCCAGATAAATTAGATTTGAGTGTTTTTGAGTGTAAAAAGAAATAATTTTTTAGCAATTGGTAATTAAAATCAAATTTATTTAGCATGAATAGTAGATAATTTAAAATTCAGACAGAAAAAATAATTTTTTAAGACCATATTGTTTAATTTCAATAACATATTTTCCTCCTATTTTTATAAATTTAAAAAAATTAAAATACCCAAGAAAAATGAATGTATTTGAACTACAGCTAGCTCCAGATCGCATTAAAATAGCCTGTAGTTATTGTAAGTATATTGGCGTTACAATCAATTTTAGTTCAAAAGTGTCACTCCTAGTGTTACCTATCCAATACCCATTCTGTAGATAGATTTGAAATTTTCATGTTCAGAACAAGTTCTATAGAAATGTTAGGTAAGTGTTAAAAAGTCATTTAGAACCAGTACTATTCCTTATTTTCATTAATGATTTACCTTCCTGCATCAAACACTCAAAAATATAAATGTTTGCTGATGACGAAAAGCTTTTCCTAGCTTTAAAGACTCCAATCAATACTCCCTACTTCAAGTGGATTTAAATAACATCCTTAATTGGTGCAATATCAGTTTAATGGATTTGAATTTGAATAAAAGTAAATATATGTTATTTGTGCAGACGAAGTCCAGTACTATGTAGTTGCACCTTGGGGTTCTCCTTGATAAGAAAGTAAGTTTTAATTCTCACATATCGCAAACAGTTAATAAAGAAAAAGAAGTTTTAGGTTTCATAAAACGTTGGGGTAAGGAATTTGAAGATCCTAATATTCCTTGTAGGACCTATCCTGGAATATGCATCTGTTGTTTGGGATCCTCAATCCAGAAGCAATTTATGCTGTTTTGTCTACGATCACTTCCTTGGAATCCAAATATAAATCTTCCCCCGTATGAAAGTCATTAAATTTAAGAACTGACGAATTTATCTAAACACTTCATTCATTATAAAATTAAATGGTGTTACAGTTTCCGAGTTTCTTGTTCGTAGGCTTGAATTCCTTGTCCCATTTCGTCTAATAAGGAACTCCAATACTTCCGTACCAATTATTCCAATGATGTAAATGCTATCAAGGAAAACATTCATAACTTCTGGATCCAGGAATTTGGTCAGAAAACTGATGACTAAGTAAACAACAGTTATCAAAAACATTATTTAAAACTATTTTAGAATCACAGTTTTATTCCATGAGCGTCTCATTTTGGTTGGGACACTAATAATTCTAAGGATGTTACTAATAGAATCTGAATTGGTTTTGATTTTATCTGTTCTAGATTTTAGAACAATTTCCAAATTTGATTCTGCTACAAATAAAATTATCTCGAATTTTATAAATACATATGGACAATTCTCCTTTTGCGTTTATGAAACCGACCTTAAACCTCAAATACTTTTTTTAACTTCTGATCTTTTTAAATAACTTTTGATGCAACAATATTGACAACACTTGACGGTGTAACGTAACAAAAATTCAAGACCTGAAACGGTTCCATGTGGTGCCGGCAAGTAATCGCCGATTTCAGCATAAGTGTTCAATTCTTCTAATGAGGGCTATAAACACTTGTAGAAAAAGACCAGCATGATTTTACTAAAAATATTCAACAACGGCTTTCATGAGTTAAAAATGCGATTAATTTTACATTAATCGTCGAGGCATAGCCAAGGCGCTAATTAAAATTGGCGATGATATACATATGTCAATCTGTAGCTGCTTTAATATCCTATATCAAAATAAATATGGCGTTCGAAAAAAATACGATTTTGCATTTAATGCAACTTTAGAGATTTCAGTTTTACGAACTTTGCAAATTTTATAAGAAGGTTTGATAATTATTAAATCGCTAATATGTCAACCCATACTTATCGCGATATTTTTAATATGTATTTTTGATACAGCATTGTAGAGTACATAAATGCAATAATTTTTGATTTAGCAATACAAATAGAATTTTGGCAATTTTTTTTATAAATGTTTATCTTAAACCGGCATAACATTGATGCCGTTCGGTAAAAGTCATTCACGCGAACAGATCTGTGTTCTACTAGAGCCAAGAAATATTGGTACTAAATATCGTTGATGTGCCATTAAACAAATTTCCACATTTTTGGAGTTGAAGAATTTCCCATATATAAATTATTTTAAAGAAAATCCCTCTCTAAGATTTCCCTCATTTGACAACACTATTCATTACAAACAGCAATTCCGGGAGGACATTTGTTAATGTGTTAGGTAAAATAATAGACAGATTTTAACAAATTTCAACAACGTTCGTATTTTAATAAGGACTTATTACTTCGACTTCGTTAATTGATTCTGAATCGGTTGGTATACTTTAAGGAGGATTAGACTAAAACTTTTAGGCTTTACAAACTTAAAAGCATATTAGAGTATGATTAAGAATTTGTAAGATATTTTGAGTTGAGTAAAAGAATCAAACTTTATTTTTAGGGGGTCTCCCATATACTACATTATAAGTACGTATACATGCATATGTGAATTTATGTTTAATGTTTATGTTTTTATTCTTGGACTTCTTCTTTTTTTCTCTTGATTAAATAAATTAATATGCATCAGTTGTTGTAGTCGTAGGCCAACAAAAACAATATATAGAAAAAAAGTCATGCATTGTCTTCCTGTTGGTCTTCTTTATAAGAATACTGAATTCACTATTAATTTTTTTAATTTTTGTCAATCTGTTTTTATTTTTTCAACTTGTTGTTGATATGTTGTTGTAGTTTTTATTATGTATTTTTTTTCTTTTAGTATACAACATTAAACTCTTTGGATGGATAGACAAACAGACGAACAACATAAAAATTCATAACAGAAAAGAAGTGGAGTTGCTTTAACCTGATCAGGCAGCCAACAGACATTGGTGTAGATACATTTATATAGCAATTGACAACTAAATAGAAATTATTTCTTTTTTAAAGAATTTTCTGGAAAAAAATAAGAGATAAACTATTAATGTTTTATGCTAAGAAATCTCGGAACTCTGTTTAGTCATTAACATGTTGTACTTACCAATAGCACTTCCACAATAACTTTTTAGAAGTCGAATGTAGTAGATATATGAAATCATGATATTATTTAAAAAAGAAATTTGTATATATTGAGATTTTACGCAGTTAGTAAATAATCAAAAGGAGATATGACAAAAGAAAAAACAATTAATACTAAAGTGTTAAATATCTTATTTTTTTATTTTACAATAGAATTTCCTCTTAAAGATTTATTAAATGCTTATATGTAACTTAGAAAATAATTTAAACAAAGTATTATTGTTCTTTGTGAAAGAATCCGACATTCAAGCCATATTTGCCAACAATTCATTACTTTAAAGAAACAATAGAGATAGATAATATAAAGTTTGAATAAAAGAAAACCAATGAACCTATAAAACTTCTTTGAATAAGACTCAAAATAAAATTAATGATGTATTGTTTAACATTTTCTTAAAGAAAACCCATAAATCCTTGGAAAATAGAAAACAAATCTTAAAAAAAAACCTGTTTAAAAAAAGGATTTTCAAATTGTAAAGATCTTTTAAGTTAACCGAAAATTTTGCTTGATAAATGTTTTCTATTTTTAGTAAAGTTTGTAAAATCTGGTTATTGTATATTTTGATTTAATAGAAAATATTTGCCAAATTTAATGTACAAAACATACAAATTCTAAGGATTTCTTGTATCAAATTACATAAATAACCAAAAGTGTATTTGTTATACCCCTAGAGTAAAGCGAACCGGTTTAAAACTAGTCACGTGACAGATTCTCAGGGCTAATGACCGTTCCCAGTTCCGGAACTTTATATGAAAGGAACCCGTCACTTTTACATGGGGTTGTCATTGGAGGTGGCTAATTAGCCCCTTGGGACAGGTCACAGGATAGGTCCCAGAAGGTCGGAAAAACAGTTACAGTGAGTTTTGTTCGCTGTCGTGAGATGATAACGAACTTCTTGTGGCCAGAAATTGAGAATATGGTCCTGAACGATATGTGATTCCAACAGGATGGTTCCTCTTGCCAAACAGCTAACGAAACAATGGCTCTTTTGCGCGAGAAATTCAATAAGCGTGTTATCTCACGTCGTGGTGATGTTTGGCCGCGATAATATATTGCATAATGTATGTTAAATAGAAAAATTCATTACTCTTATTACAAGTATCGGTCCACATTTATCCACAGATTCCATATAAGACCTCTCCCCGTATTTTGATGACCATACACTCACGCAAAGAAAAAACATGATTTCGAAATGCTCGCGGAAATCAAGTGATGTTCCTAAGTAGTTTATATGGCTAACACAATCAAATTATTGTGTTTTAGACTAAGCTGAATCGATTATTTTTTGTTCTGATCATTTTAACATATGATGCTTTGTAATAATATAAAGTCGGTGTACTAAAAGAATAATATGTTTCCTAGTAACATATTATTTCAATGAAATGTTTGTATGTAATATTTTAATGCGAGGGGTGACAATAATATGCTCGTCTTTATTGTTGTCTCTCTTTCGAAATAATTTACTCATTCAGTAATGAAATCTTAAATGTGACGGACGCAAAGTGAAGAAAAACGTTTAAAAAAGTTCACAAAATTTTTATTAAAAAACTTTATTATTATTTTTTAATAACGAGTGCTGACGGAGCAAATCATCAATGGCCAAATTTCAAATTGGAAATATTTTTCGGTAAGTACAATAAATATCAATAATTCAGTGCGGTCAAATATAAAAATAATAATAAAAAAATGTATTTCTACAATTTTCTTTTAGGTGTGTGAATGTGAAGATGAATTTTCTTGAACGAAATCGTCCAGTGAAGGCTGTCGTATTTGTTTTTTAATTATTTTCTATTCACAAAATTTAAATTAAAAAATAATAATAATAAATAAAAATACATATTAACAGTATTATGATTGGGGGTATTATAATATTTAATATAGGGATCATTTTATATTTATGCAGTATGGTTGTGAGGACTATCACATATAAATGTTATGATTATGAGGTCCATATTATATTAATATTGGATAGGACAATATTATGTTCACAAAAGGGTATAATAACTGATATGATTGAGGGAATCATAAACCTAAACATTAATGATAGTTACCGATTATGGTTTGACCAACCATGTTTTTTCTTTGCGTGCTATAGTGTAATGGTTCATATGGTCCATTACCATTACAAATTTCTTAACAAGTTATTTTAAAGAATCTTAGTTATACTATTTTGAATAATTTTTAAAGAAATTTTGTATAGCTAATTAGTTGACTTCAGCTGTAAAATGTTACAACAAAAACAATGTAAAAAAACTTTAAAAAGACACCCTGGAGATTATGAACGAAAATAATTTGAATAATTTGTTGTGCTGCGTGTAAAGTGTTGGGAAAGATTTCTTACGATTTTTTTCGTTTTTATAGTTGCTTTACTAACTTAAGCAAGTGGCTGATAGACCGACATTCATAAGTTGTTGTACTCCCTAAGTCACCAAACGTCTGTTGGTTTTTCTGTCGGTCTGTCTGACTTTATGTAATTTTAGTTCATGTTCATAATAATAACAACAACGCAATACTCATAATAATAACAACTACAAACAATAATATTTTTTAAAACCGACAAAAGGATCTTGTAAATAGTTTTTATACTTAATTTGTTTTTGTTGTTGTAGTCGTGGTAGAGGATGTCGAACAAAAGCCAAGAAGCACTTTAAGCATAAAAGATCATAATTACTTGCTCTGTGTAATGTTGTTGCTTTCTTTTGTCTTTGTTGTTGCTGCCTATTGTGGTTCCCTTTTTTTTTTTTTTTTGTAGTTCCCCTACATATGGTTATTTTGTTTTGTTTTGTCTTCTTTATATTCACTTAAATATTTTGTATTATAAAGAAAGAATGAAAAAAATATAGAGACTCCTGCAGATCTTTCTGTTTTTCTGACTTAAATGACCCTGAACAGTGTGTGTGTATGTGAGAGAGAGTGTACTTGCAACAAGCTCGAGGAGTGTAAGTGCATGTGCAACATTGTTGTTCATGATTTGAAAGTATTAAATTTCAGATAAAATTAAGAACTCGGTGGTATTTTAAAAGGAAAGGCAAAAAACAACATGTTAAGGTTAATAAATCTGCTCCCTTCCTTCTATTTTTTTTTTGGTAAATTTATTTTACAACAAAAATTATGTTCGTTCATGCATCAACTGATTTCTATAAGTGTCCATATGTTGAGGGTCACAAAATTTGTTGTGTATTTTGAAAAAAATAAATAAAAAAATTAATAAATTCCATTACTTAAATTACTTGACTATAAAAATTTAACGAGAAACCGGAAAATGACATTTGTTATAATTTCTCTGCAAAAATTTGAATCAAAGCTGTGATCATTTTAACTAGAAAACATAATACCCAATTTGCGATCACTAGAGTAACCAAAAATATGCTTTAAAAAGATATTTAATTCACATTAAAAATGCTCTCAAATTATGCTCTTTACAGGTTTTTCATACCATATGAAAATCATCGTTATATATTTCTAAGACCCCATAAAGTATATTCATATGTATATTTTGGGTCCTCGTGAAAATCGAATAGAATCTAGCTATGTCCGCTTTAAGGATTAGACTTAGGGCGGATCCCCTAGAGGGACGAAATTTGGCTGAAATATTTATCTTATATAAGATTTGTTTAAAAATGGGTATCAATCGGTTCATAAACAAAAAATTGTTATGGGCCAAATACTCGACAAAAAATTTGTGTCCCACAGTGGGGCCGATCGTATACATTTTGGTAATAAATCTGTATCTTCTAAACTACTGGACGGATTGAATTGGACTATACAATCTAGTCCAATTCAATCCGGAAGACTTATAGAGGAGGGCCTAAGCTTTCAGAAAATCATCTTGAAGTCAGCCTGTGATAAGCTACAAGGCGTCTAAGTTGACCACTTCGAGTATAAAAAAGTTTAAAAAATATAACTTTTTCAAATCAAGTACCGTTTCAAAGATTTAAAAAAATTTAATGAGATTAAGAAAATATGTAATATCTCTTATAGTTAAAAAATATTTACGCTTACATTTTTAAATTTCGATTTTTTCCCATTTTTTTTTTTTTTTTTTTTTGTTTTCTCAAATATATGTTGGAGTGAACATTTTCTAAAATATCTTAAGATTCCTAATACATTCTTAAATAATGTATTGCCATTTTTTTTGAACTCTCAAATATAAACTAAATTCGTCAATTTAAATTCGGACTTTTTTAAATACGTTTTATTTTTTAATTTTTTCTCAAAATTTATTTAATACAAAATATCTTTTTTTGGTCGAACAAAATTTCAAGTTCATCGGGCTAGAAAAAAAGTCGCTCGAAATTTTTTAAGTCTAAAAAATAGTTTTAATAATTACATATAGATCATAATATAATAATACAAGGTAGAATCAATAGAGAGAGTAGTCAAATTTAATTCTTGATAAGTCAAAAAACTGAAAAATAAAAAACAGAAAATAAAAATCAAGAATGAAAAAATATAAAAAGATTTGTTTCCATTTACTTTTTGAAATACTTCCTGAAATGCAGAGCTCCATTCTTAGAACGTTTTATGTAGCTTTATTATATTCATTTGACCATTTACCAACAACATATTGAAGAATATTTTCTTGTTTTTAATAAAATTAATTTGAAAAAATTTGTTTACAGAAAAATATTATAAAAAAATATAAATTTTGTTTTCTTTTATTTTTGAAGTTTTGTTTTAAATTTTTTTACATTTTGTTTTACTTTTCATTGATTGACTTTTCAGGGTAAATAAAATTGAGAACGAACTTTCTAATGATTCTACCTTTAGTAGTTTTATCATGATATAGATTGATATATAGATAAACTATTTTCCGCTCACTCAAAAATGTATACAAGAGAGCATATTTTATGAAAATTGTAAAATTTTTAGAATCATATTTTTGAAGTGCACAAAAGTCATATTAAAATGTATGTCTTTAAATTTATTTTAAGTGTAGTGTGTTACACAGATATTGATAATTTCTTGCACCAAAAATCATTCTGATAGCTTTTGCGTGTATGTTTTTTATAAATTTTCAAATCTAAACAAATTTTTATTAAAAATTATAAATACTAAAATTTAAAATTGTTTAAGCAAAAATCTTAGAATTTTTAAGTGTATAAAAATATAAGCATAATACATATAAATATTATTTATCTATCGACTGATATACATATTGTCTATATATATTTTCAAATGAAGCAAATATACTGATCTCAATCGAGATATCTCGACCAAAATCATCCTGCCAACCAAAGATTCGCTACTACATTCATTATATGACCATAAAAAAAACATTTAAATATGAGATGTTGGTCGTAACAATGCACAGTGGTACAGAATCGACAACTTTTGGAAATAAATCTGTAACTTCTGATCGGCTGGATGGATTTGCGTGAAATTTACCATGTAAAGTTTGGAAGGGGGACCCAACAGATCCCTCAGGAGCGGAGCTAATGGTGCCCGATAACCCAAGCGGTCAAGGTACACACACTCCCGAAAATTTTGATTTTAGTCTAAATTTTCTAAGATTCCAAAGCAAGAATCGGCAAACGGAAAGTAGTTTAGGAATCTATAATATGTTGTTAAAAGTTTTTAATTCAAATCTACGGGACTTCGGAAAAATGCGTTTTATAAAAATCTTAAAGTTTTTATCGCTTCCAATTACGTCAGAATGTTTTAAAAGTAAATATGTAATTTTATGCAATTAAGCTGAAATGAAAATTTACTTCATTCTAAGGTACCGTTTCTCAAAATTTTGGTCCTGACATTATTCTTAGGACCTTTTCGGGTTTTTGGGATTTTTTGTTCATATTTCTGCCAAAGGAACAATATGAAAATTTGGTATCGCAAAAAAGGACTTAGGGCGCGTATTTAATGACGTAACAAAAATTTAGTCTAAAATTTAGGAATTTTTCACAAACAATTAAAATTTTACACATAAATATTTAAAAAAATAGAACCCAAAATAATACAATATAATTCTCTAGCAGTTATACTGAAACGGTTTTTTTCCGTTTTTTAATTTTTGAACTCGTTTGAATTTTATTAGAATTTTTTTAAAACATAATTTCCTTCATAAACTTAAATGTTTTTAAGTATATGGGAAGGATTTATATGAATTTAGCATTAAAATACGTGTATTTTTTAAGCTTTTTAATGATATATAACACTTTATACTTTTATTAACCCATTTTGGACAGTTGTTGCGTTTTCGCACCAGTAACTTTAACATCGCCTTATTAAGTAGTTGGTGACTTTTTTATAATTATTATTAGTTTGATATGCTGTATAGAAGATAAGAGAAAAAATCTAGTTTTTTTATAAATACTGTGTCCAAAATTAGGTATTAAAGCCTCTTGGATCGCCTAAAAGCATAGTGTTGCGAAAACGCATCAATGGTCATTTCGGCGATATTTTAAAATCTTCTTTCCAGTCCGTGTAATTTAGAACCAAAATTATCTAAGTGTTCAAATCTTCTGAATTTGTTATCACAATCACAAAAACAAACTTTGTGCCAAATTTGTCCAAAATGGGAACAACGGAATAAATTAAGTTTAAGTGAAATACGTAAAAAAATTATTTAAGAAGTGTCTTTGGACCAATTTCCATTTCGATCTAGCTCACGAAAGGATAATGCCAGGACAAACATTTTGAGAAACAGTATTTTAAAATGAAGTAAATTTTCATTTGAGCTGAGAAAATCGATACTTTACATTTTGGGTCACCCTAATGAGCATACTATTTAATGTCCTGGTATCATATCAAAAATTTCAATATGCAGTATCTTAAAAAAAAATTTAATAATTTCATTGGTTATTGAAAGGTTAAATTTATTTATCTTATATTATTTCTTACAAACATCTTTATATCTTATTTTATATTTTTTGTTTAATATTTCGCAAAACTAAGCAAATTAATTGTAGTTGAGACTCTTATGCCAACCAAACAAAAGCAACAAAAAAAATTTTAAACCGGATTTCAAAAAATAAAATAAATTTCAGACCATATTAGATACAGCACATACATACATACATATATACATACATACATACATATAAACATTTTTTTTAAACATTGGTTTATAAGTAACTCGTAACTTTTAAGTGAGTGTCTTGTCTGTATTGTATCATCAATTATACGCGTGAAATGAGGAAAGAAAAAAATAAAATTATTAATAACAATAAAACCGAAAAAAATAAATAAAATAAATATTATTTATGAAATTCAAACTGCAGACAGTTACAAAAATAATACATAAATAAACACGATTTTACAAACATGCAGTTAACAAATTAACGCAAAACCACCATCAAAAATGTTTTTTTTTTTTTTTATATTAAGAGATGTAATTTTTAATTAAAGAAAAAAACATTATATTTTAATTATGCAAAAAGTATTAAATTACCTTAATATATAATGTAAGGTGGTAATTGAAGATTGCCAGAAAAATTTGATATGATTATCTTAATGCAGTTTATTTTAATTTTAAATATCTTTTGTTTTAGTTATTAAATTTTATATAACATCTTATGTTTACAGACCCTGTATAATAAATTTATTTATATTTGAGTTTGTTTACAAAATTAAAATTAATATAAGCTGTAATTTTCAGCTTAATTAACTAGAAATTTCAGCTATAATTTTCTTTTATACCTATGTATATATTTTCATGCTTTTGATATTAGCAAAAAAATAAAAAATAATAATGAAATGTCAACAAAATTTGTTAATAATTGACTAAGCTTCTTATTAACTTCCTCCAATTTAGGAAATTTGTTTATTGTTGCACTTTCGACAAAATTATTAAATTTTATATAAACATGGTCTCTTCCGCTAACCTTAAAATTAATGTGTTTTTTTATTAGTTATATAGCGACAAATTCGATGCATTAATAAATTTTAAATTTGTTGTCGTTTTTTTTAAAAGGCGTATTCTATTTTTATTTTTTATTTTTTTTAAAGTATTAAAATTTTTATTATAATGTTCATATAGAACTTTATTTTTTATACTTCTAACTTAAAAATAGTTTTTCAAAATGTTGTTAACTTTTAACCGAAATGAGTTCCTTTAAGAAGGAAAAAATTACTAGAGAATACTTAAATGTATCATAATTTCATAATATCATTATGAAACTTTTTTTAAATATTTTAAAACTACATATTCCTATTTATAATATCTTAATACCCACCATCAATAAGTTGGGGGGTATATTGATTTTGTCATTCCGTGTGTAACATGTCGAATAAATCAGTTCCCAGACCCCATAAAGTATTTATTTTCTGGATCCTGGTTTGATTCTAAGTCGATCTAACTATGTCCGTCTGTCTGTTGAAAGCAGGATAGGGCTCGAACGAGACAACGAGGAGGGACGAAATTTGGCTCAATTATTTATCTTATATATTGTTTGTTTGATATGAGCAAAATCGGTTAATAAACAAAAAAGTTATGGACTAAATACTAGAAATAAAGGGTGTTCGTTGTAGCTTCATTTCATACTTTTCTGCTGATATCTCTTAAACAAAAGCATGTACTTTACAGCCCACCTCCCATATAAGGGGAAACTTCAACGAAATTTTGTACAAACAGTTCAAGGACCAATTTAAATTCGGAAACAATAAATGGGTGTGTTCCGCCCACCTTCCATATAACGTAAAATTTGAATAAGTTGATGGTGGGTATATAGATTCGGCCGAGCCGAATATAACATTCTCGCTTGTTCTGTAATCAGTATTATATGCAGCTAACATAAAATTCTATGTTCAATATAAAATATAAAAAAAAAATTTTTAATTGATCTTCTGTTCCCTACCAGCGATTTAAAGTCACGGGTCTAGAACATTTCGTCCAAAAAATTATATTGAGTTTTGTCGTGAAATGGGTATAAAAAAAATTGTAATTTTTAGCCAATTATGAAAAAAATATTTAAAAAAATTTTCGTAAAAACTTTGGTCTATAAACCGTTATTTTAGTACATCATGCAAAAAAAATGTTCGATATTTTTCTTAAAAAATGGATAAGAATATTATAATTTTGTTCCCTTTATGGCTAAAATGTTAAAAATTTGCATTGTAGTAAGTACTGTAGATAATATATAATTTTCTAAATTTTTACAAAAAAATTTTCATCAAAATGCCTTAAAAAGTCTTCTAGCAAAACAAAATCCCATGGGAAAATTGTTTAAAAAATTATTTCCATAACCAGCATAAAATTACGAATTTTTTGATACCCATTTCGATTAAAAAATCGAAACTTTTTTTTTACCAAAATGTATGGGACCAATGATTTTTCAATCGCTGGTAGGGAACTGAAGACTAATTTTAAAATTTGTTTAAATGATTTTTTCCTATTAAGCAAATTTTTACGAATCGTTTGAGGGGTCTTCCTACATCGAAATCTCTTGAGACACTTTAATGTTCATTAAGAAAATTTCGAAAAAGTTCTACTTAAAAAAAAAATAACAATCAACTTTATCTTTTCCCAAGAAAAATGTAACCTTTTTAATGTGCAAAAAAGTTATACGACCCCAAGGTTAGAGTTGAGGGTGGACCACCGGGGGGATGATATTTGCCTAAAATAATTGTCTTATATAAGGTATGTTTGGTATTGAAAAGGGGATAAATCGGTTCATAAAAAAAGTCAAAGCCAAATACTTGAACAAATTTGTGGAACTTTCGCTCATAATTGAATGCCGATATTTTCTAAATAAAAGCATGTAAGGCAATGAAATTTTCTCCTAATAGTTCTAGGATCAATATAAATTCGAAAATCAAAAATGAGCGTCACCCGCCCACTTCACCACCCATATAAGGTTGTGATTACATTGACAATTTACGGGCTTTTTGAGACCGTTCGCTTACAAATTTTAAATAAACATAATGTAATTTAATATTTCGAAGTGGTGTCAACTTGATGCCAATTGGTACCAATTTTCGTTAATGATTTCGACACAAAAAGTTCAACTTGAACACATACGTTTCAGATTTACTATTGACACTGAATAGTATATTTGTCAAGAAGAATGTATATTTTCTCCAAAAAGGATTTTAGTTATCATTGAAATTTTTTGGATTTTTGGTATGAAAAATACATCAATTAATAGTTTTAATGTGGTTTAAAAAATGCGTTATTTTCCCTATAATAAAAAAAAAAAAATCAAATAAAAGTCGGTTTTTTCGATTGTTTTGTATTTGAATGCTTAAATTAATTAAATATGTATAATAAATTCAATGTTTATGGTAATTTTTTTAACGATATTTTTATAATTCTAAATAACCTTTAAAACTCAAAATAAACCCCTGTCTCTATAAGCGTTATGTTTTCAATAATATAAACTACCATTACCTCAACATCTGTTTTCTTTACAAAATTCTTATAGAAAAATATGCATGTTTTCATTTAAAAAATTATTACACTTAATTGCTGTTGAAATGCATTACAATAAATGTAAATTAATTTATACAATTTCCTCAAATGTGTAAGAAGTACCTTATCAAATTGACATTTAAACTACAATATTTCTTTTAATTACCACCACATTGGTAGGAATTTTCTATTATCATTTAAGTGTATGTATTTGGTTTTGAGAAAATGAAAATTTAAAAATGAAAAATCAATATTTTCCACATGTAGCACATATAAATATATTCACTCGTTACAATCTTGCCAGGGGTTGTTTTCCCATTTAAAAATATCACAAAAAAAGTTCTCACACACATTATATTCATTTATGTGGGAATGAATTGTCTGAATATTTTTTCTGTATTTGTTTGTTATTGCTTTAGTACTCGAGTTCAACAATGACCGACCGACCTCCCTCTTCAATTATGAAATTATGTTATGTTTTCTTTATACATAGTTTCTTTTATTTTTTTTTTTTATCGACATTGCCTAAATGTATAAGGGACTTTGTGGAAAATTTTATAGAAAATAATAATTAGAATTATTTTTTTTATTATTATTATTGTGCATACATATGTAAACAGCATGTAACTTTTTATTTTTGCTATTTTAATCGATTACACATGATGAAAATGATGCTGATGCATTGTGAAAGTTTTTTTTATTTGAATTATTTAGAATTTTGAAATTTTAATAGCTAAATTCTTACGATTATTATTTTATGCCTTTCACTATTGGTGGTAAAATATTTTTAAATGGAAGTCGATATGTATATAGCAAAAAATAATAAATAAGTATGAAAATTGTTAACAATAACACTCTGCTACAAAATCACACTTTTTATTTTTAAAGTGTGAAGTAGATCCTTTTGGGGACATCACATTTTCAAAGGTTTCCTAATACCCTCTAAATTTTGAGATCTTTCGAAAAAACATTTTGATGGTATTTCCTTCACCATTGGAATACAATCTTTGTTACATCCAGGAGGAATAAAAAGTACCAAAAAGGAGATAAAATGGGGAAATTAAATTTTATTGAAATTAAATTATGCATTTTTATTATAAGTATTAAACCTAGAAACATGAACTTAAGTACATGTAGTAAGTGTAAGTGAGGGGGGACTATGTGGTATTTTTTTCATTTAATTGTACTTTTTTAATTTTCTAAAATATTGAACCTAGAAATATTAAATTAATGGTCCTAAGTCGTTCTTCTAATGGTACTTTTAGGATTTCCATAAGAGGGTACTTTATGGTACTTTTCGTTATTTTAATATTTGTCTTTGAATTTTTTGTAATAACTAACTTTCAAACGTGAAATTAAAGATATATGGTTCTGTGCTTAGAATGCTCAAGCTCTATTTGGTCACATTCTTCTCTACTAAAATATAATAATAAAAATAATTTGGTAGTTTTTGAACCTTCGAACGTTAAAAATGTAAGATACTGTTAAATAAAATATTTAAAAAGTTTATTATGTTGACAGAACACCAATATTATAACTGTTCCCACGGGAGATAGGAATCATAGTTTAATTTTCGGAGTTTCTTGACTTTTGATATTTCATTTTGTTTTTTTCTAAATAAAAAGGCTACCAAGTTTTTATCTGGTCTATGTAGGAGTACTGCAAGATCAGGTTAAATTTGATTGTTTGTTTTTTAATTTTATTTCGATACTTAAAATCAGTTTTTAATAGGATTTAAAGTGCAAACAATGAGTATAGCGAATCAAAATTTCTTTAAAAAAATATTACATAAAATTAAAAAAAAAAAAAAAATTGCTTTTCTCCGCTCCCTGATAAAGAATTTGCCTCCGTTAGGATTTGTATGACGAATAGGAGAAAAATGTTTAGGGAATGATATATTAATCCAATTATATCCGCTCCCTGATAGAGTTTTTAAAATCTGACTCCGTTAGCATTTGTAAGACGAACAGTTTTATAATTAATTTTCTAAGTTATCTGTAAGCTTTAGAAAGCTATGGAATGGCAACAAATTAGAACCAACATTTAAAATTATCTGAAACAGATAAACAATAGTTTGGTTTCCAGGAAAAAATATAATTTTTCATATATATAATTTGTTGTCCTTATTAAACATTTTCTTTTTTAAAATTTAGACTTTAACATCATTTTTCGAAATAGTTTTCTTTAACATTAAAAACATTTGTATACATTTTGTTTAGAATAAAACGAAATATAAATTTCCTAACTTTTATCAATGAATTGTTCATATATATTTAATTAATGTTTTATTTGGAGCATACTTTCTGGGGCAAAATGATATAACAATTCTTCAAAAATACTATAAGTGCTATTTAAATTATTTACAAAATTTTAAAGAAGTCTCTTCAAATACCTTTTGCAAAGTTCGTTATGAAACTTTGTAAAATAAAGCATTTCTAGGTAATTACTAGGTATAAAAAGCATTCATTTAAAATGATTTCTTCTTGTTGGATGCCAAAATATTTAACATTTTAAATAAGTCCAATTATCGAATAATCAAACGATCAATAAAAAAATATCAATAAAATTGTGATTACATTGAAAGAAATGTACATACAGTGTTACCATATGCGAAGATTTAACTTATTTTTGAGTTTTTTAGAGGAAAGATTTTTAATCCAAAAATAAGATTTCAGAAACATTTTTATTTTGTAATTTTTCACCAAATAATAACATTTTCCCCAATAATAATACAGCTTTGAGTACATAAATAAAACGTATATTTTTTCCAATCTTTGATTTTTCTTTGCTTTCGAAAGGTCTTCTGAAATAGAAATTTTTATGTAAAATGATTCAAAAAATGTATCAATGCAAAGATTTTTATTGAATTTATTCTTTATTTTATTAACCTGTTGAGATTTTGTTTTTGAAATTTCATTTTAAATGCATAAATTGCATAAAAATTTTATTTTAATAAAAAAAGTTTTTTCTTTAAAAAATTTGATATTTAAAAAGGAATTGTAAGATTTTTAAAAATTAAATATGGCATATTTAATTTTTAAAAATGTACATATATAAATATTAAAGAAAAGTCCTTAGCCTACATACAATTTATCTCATAACTTTTTCTCTACTTTTGGCTGATTTGGCGTATTGTTTAGGATAATTTTGCTAAAAGATTATTAAAAAGATCTATAAACAAATCCTTATCAATGCCTTAATTTTAATCCTTTAAACCTTTGCTATTAAAAAAATAAATAAAACAAAGTCTTCAGAATGAAAATAATAAGTTCATCGTGACTGACTGTAATTCTAAAAATATAGACACGTTTACAGTAATAAAAAGAACTTTGATACAAACTTGTTATATATATTTAGTTCTTATCTAATCTCAATGTGGAAGCAAATAAAATGTAATTTAATATAATTTACACAATATTTTGAGCAGATAATAGAACTACTAACAAAACAACAGTAATATGAAGTAATAATAATGAAAAAAAAAAAAATCGTTGACGTAAACATTTTAAGAGATAAGAGCAAATAGAATAAAAAAATATTTACAAAACATCAAAACAACGACAAATATAAATTAACAAAATTAAAATATAAACAAAATGCTTTTGCAAAAAAAAGTGAAATTTTTAAAATTAGAAATTTAAAAGATGTTTCTAAAATCCTATAGAAATGCGAATGTTTAATAAACATTGAAAATGTATACACAGAAAAATGAATAGAGATTAGTTTAAATTAAATATTTTTTTATTGTGTACATTTAAACTTATGAATATTAATACAAATAATGTTTTTTTTTTTTTTTTATGTATTAATTAAAACATTTAAATTTGTGATAACCCTGACCCTTGTTAGAGTTTTATTCTTATATTTAAAAAAAATATATATTAATAATAAAATAATAAACATTTTGATTTTTTATATTATATTATTTTCTTTCAAGACATATTTTAAACAAAATAAAGAAGACAAAAAAATAAATAAAAGAAACATAAATAAAAGTCAACAAATAAAACCAGAATTTACAAGTATTTTATAGAAATAAAATAACAAAAAAAAAAAAAAAAAAGCTGTAGTTCCAGTTTGCTTAAGATTAATAATTATAAACGTTTAAAAATCAGCACTCGTATCTCTCTCCTTTGTTTATTTACCAGAGTACCAGTATACTTCATATATAAAAAACTTGAAAGTCGACTTTAATAATATTGAATATTAAAACCAGTAAGAGGTTTTTTGTTGTTATAAGGTTATGTGACGAATTCCAAACACCTTTCAACACTTGATATTTAATATCTTTGTTCGTTTAAAATGTGTGAAAATTATAGTTCTGCTTATATTTCATAAATTTATACACCGATTTTTGTGATTTTATATTATTAAAATACTCTAGAATATCAAAGGATATATCAAATAAGTATTTTTTTATTTAATATTTTCCTCATAAAATAAATTTTTTTTCCATAATTTTTTATTTATTTATTTTTTATATAAAAAGAAAAATAAAATAAATACAATATCCAAATTTCAGTTTGAGGTACTGCATTTAAGAGTGTACCGAGAAACCACGTTTTGAGATAAATAAAATAATTTCCCAATTTAATATCAGTTCCTACCAGCGATGGAAAAATCATAGGTACCATGTTTTTAGGCAAATAAAAAGTTGTGAAATTGTTGTATATTTGATTTTAGTCCCCATGGTTTCTTGGGTAAGTTATCTTAGAACTTTTTAAAGATTACGTCTTTGGCGTACAAATTTTGATAAAAAAAAAATTACCCGCCTTATTACAATTTTTTCTACAAACATAACCCAACGTTTCAAACAGATTTTTTATTTTATTTTTTAAAATTAATTAAAGAAAAAATAATTTATCGAATAAACCCAGCAAAAACTTGGTAATGACATGTAGGTACGGATGTAGTTACTTTTCAATGATAACAACATACTGTCTCCATTACATGAAAGTAGATTAGTAACTATATACTTTTAACCTTGAGATCGTATTTTTGGAAATGTTACTTTTTATAAATTTTTTCCATTAAGTTATAAAAATTATATATTTTAAGAGTGTTTAAAACATGAAAATAATTACTTGTTTTTCTATGTTGAACGAAAATTTTATTTCAACGATTCAGTTTCAAATTATACTCTGTAATTTGAATATATTAAATTGTTTATGTTTTAAATAAATAAATTTTAAAAAAATATATATCAGCTTTTTTTTTCCATATTTCTGTACTTGTTTGTAACCGCTAATGTAACTAGTAACTATTAATTTTGCTAATAATGACATCTGTAATACTTTGAAATTAATGAGTTATTAAATAGCTTCAAAGTAATTAGTTCTTGTAATTACATCTAAGTAATGACATTCAGAAATGCCTAATGGCCTCTAATGACATCACCGTGTTAAAATAATGAGTTATTCATCTAATGTATAAGTAGTGAATAGCCATTATATTAGCTTCTTAACTCATTACATGGCAAGCAAAGTTTTTGCTGGGAAAAAATAAACAATTTTGAATTCGAAAATGTCTCCGCACAGATGATTATAAAATAGAAAACAAGCCAAATCACCCAATAAGGCTAAGTACAGACTCTTCCGAATTGTACCTATTTCATATAAACAATTTTTTAATTTATATCAATATAAATTATAGAACAAAACTATTCTATTTAATTGTGTCTATTCTATTTAATTTGAAATCGGATAAGAAACAAAAATTTGGTAAACGGTCAAAAATTTGTCTATGTCAGATTTACCCTTCTTCCATAGTTTTGTTCCTGTATATTTTAAAATTTTCTAAAACTATAAATTTACGCTCCTCTGCTACGCTTATAAGAACTTTTATGTAAATTCAATCTGCAAATTAGAAGTTACAGATTTATTTCCAAAAATTTTCAAATCTGCCACAATACATTACTAAAACGCAAGAAATGATTAAAAGAAAAAAAAAAAGCGCTAAAAGATCTAAACGAAAATTGGTAAAAGCGCTAGATTGCCCGTTTTTTAGTTTCGGGCTAAAAAAATATTTTTCGCGTTTTGGACTACTAAAAATTAGATAAATCTAGCCCGAAAAGGACTAAGTTGGCATCACTGCGATTGTTGATTTTTTACAACATCATAATCACAAGAAAATAGTAAAATTGCGAGTATTAAGAAGATTCATCAAAATGCAAAAATTCATAGAACGTGAAAAAAAGCTTAACATTTTAAGCTGTTAAATGCTTTTAGGTTTTAGAATGTATTTTATGCTTCTCTAATGAGTTAACATATTTCCTTTTCAAATACAAACGTATTAATTAACTTAATGACATTGACCGCATTTGTAGGGTACTGGCGTTAAAAAACAAGAATTAAAGACTAGTTTAACACCCATAATCATATAATAAATATAATAAAAAAAAGAAAATTGTTGTTGTCTTCAATTCATATTAGAAATTTATTTAATTTTTAATAGAAACCATTAAACTAAACTTTTTTAAATTTTATGAGAAAAATATTAACAAATATTTTGCAAAAATAATAACAAAAAAATTTTTAAAAGAATAACAAATACAAATCCAACTAAGTAGGTACTAATTTTAGTGGGGGACAAACAATTACATACATAAATATCGTTCTTTTGATTAAGAAGTGTCATAACTAAAAAAATTATATTTTTATGTTAAAAATATAGAAAGTACGTATTTGCGTATAAATATCGTGTTTATATCTTTTATAGTCAATGATTGAGAGCACAATTCATTTTTCTTTAAAGTATGAATACTTTGATTGCATTTCTGCAAAATCTCATTTTTTGAGTTATGATGTTCTTGAAGTAAATGAGCGGATATGTACTTCTGAACTGGACAAGTCTTGAAAAATAAAACTTGTAAACAAAATATTTCAACATTAATTTGTGGTTATTGTTGTTGTTGCAGTTTGCGTGACCAAATACACGATATGTAAGTAGCCAAGTAGTTTTTAATTATTTCAATATATTTATGAAATTTTCTATATAAATAAACATAAAAACTTGCCTGTTTTGTAGATATTTTTTATTTTATTTTAAATTATTTAAATGAAATACAATACATACACAGTAGAAATACATGAAATGCATAATAATGAAATGGTTTAAACAAAAAATTAAAAATAAAAAAATACCCACACCATTCATTTATGTACATATGTATGTATGTTTGTCCATATACAAATTATTTACATTTTAAATAAGTTTCTAAAAACAATTTATAAACAACTAACTTACTTAAAATAGAGATGGTTTAGTGATAACAATTTTTCTTATACAAATTTATTTCGCGGTTTTATGATAAAAAATATTATATTTTAAAAAATATAAAAGTAAATAAATGTTGTTTCATGTTATCTTTATATTAAGAAATAGGAAATAAACAATTAAATTTAAATTTATCATTATAAAAATAATCATATTAATTAGTTATCATATTTAATCATAATTAAATAAAAGATTCTTAAAGCAAATTTTAAGTGAGAATGTTAAGTTTTTGTAAATTTCATTAGAAAAATTACTAAATTACTATCACATCAATCATTTAGATTGTAATAATTTTGGAAAATGTTCCATTCAAATTTAGAATTTAATTAGAATTAGAATTTTATTATTAACTATGTAAGTATTTGATGGCTTAAACTGATAACTTAAAGAGGAAAAATACAGCAGTTCTTATCAAAATTAAGCCTTAAAGTCTTCGAATACAATTAACAAAAACATATTTTATCTTTACCTAGGTCTTTGATTTTGAAACCAAATTACGGAAGTATTTAGGTGACATGTCACTTTTGTATTATGAAAAAAATAAAAAAAAAATTAATGGAAAAAAATTTTATTGAAAAAAAAAAAAAAAAAGTTTTGTCCTATTTTCTGTGAAACGCAAAAACATTGGTCGACAAAAAAAACTTTACAGTCCGTTTAGATACCAGAGTATTAATTTAAATAATGTTCGCTCGAATTATTCGAACAGTTATTACAAATAACTTAAAAATTGTATTTTTCGAATAACGAATAATTCGAATATTTTTATATAGAATATTCGAATAAAACAAATAATTAATTTTTTTTAATTGAAGTGATTTTATTTAATTATTTATAAAAAAAATATCTAAAAATTTTTCTTAGTGCTTCGAATAACGAATAATTCGAATATTTTTATATAGAATATTCGAATAAAACAAATAATTAATTTTTTTTAATTGAAGTGATTTTATTTAATTATTTATAAAAAAAAATATCTAAAAATTTTTCTTAGTGCTAAATTTAAATAAATGCACATTTGGAAACTTCGCACAGTGGTTCCAAAACGCTTTTTTTTATACCCACCATCAAAAAGATGGGGGGTATATTGATTTTGTCATTCCGTGTGTAACATGTTGAAAAAATCATTTAAGACCCCATAAAGTATATATTTTCTGGGTCCTGGTTAGATTCTGAGTCGATCTAGCTATGTCCGTCCGTCTGTTGAAAGCAGGATAGGGCTCGAACGGGACAACGTAGGGGGACGAAATTTGGTTCAAATATTTATCTTATATAAGGTTTGTTTGGTATTGAAAATGAGCAAAATAGGTTAATAAACAAAAAAGTTATGAGCAAAAAGAAACACAGGGTGTCCGTGGTAGCTTAATTTCATACTTTTCTGCTAATATATCTTAAACAAAAGCATGTACGATAACGAAATTTTGTATAGGTAGTTCGTGGGTTGAACTTCCATATAAGGTGAAACGTCAACGAAATTTTGTACAAATATTTCATGGACCATTGTAAACTCGTGGTCCGTCCACTTTACCGCCCACCTCCCATATAATGTCAAATTTGAAAAACTTGATGATGGGTATATAGATATAGATTCGGCCGAGCCGAATATAACATTCACGCTTGTTTAGGTTAAAAAGTGAACTAAGACGTTCCAGTATTTAATAACCTAAAACTCGATATTCTTCAAAGATTCAACTTTAATAAATATTATTAAATTCTTTCTTAATATTTCAATATGTTCCTGCCTAAAATAAATTTATTTTATCAACAAATGAATTCAGTCCATGTAGCACAAACAAAAATATCGTATAAATTCGACAAATAGCATACAAATTCGAACCAATTTGTTGAGGGAAATTAATTCGAAATTTATTTTAAGAAAAAAAATTATTTTCTATCATTTTAGGAATACTGAACAATTCAAAAATTCTCAGTATTTAACTATAAAAATTTAAAATATATGTACACATGTACTTTTTATTACTTAAACAAAACCTTAAAATTTCTTTCCCTTGTCCCCAATTCTTTGAAATACATAATTATTTTTTAAATTTTCAATTTTGTTTTATATTTTATTAAATTTAAAACGAATATATTTTATTATTTCTTGGACTTGTTAAAATAACAGTATTTGAATAAAATTTTAGTGTTAAGGTGTTACTTGACCTTCCCGATTTATATACATACATATGTATGTATCTAAATATTTTTTTTTTTAATTTAAATACAAAATTTATACAAACCCAATAACAACAAGACAAAATAAAAATAACTTAGTAACAAAAAATAATAATAAAAGTAAAATAAGCAAGTAATAATGAAAATACCAGATTGTTTATATTTCAAATTGACTTTTAAGTATCCAAACTAAGTACCAATTGAAAAAATAAAAATAAATTCATATGTATACAAATCATAAAGGTCGAACTAAAAACAAAAACTATTTAAAAAGAAATAAAGGTTAAAAAAAGGGGAATAATTGCATTATTTAACATGACTTAAATTTAAATAAATAAAAGTACAACATACAACTACAAAAATTAAAATAAACAAGTGTAAAGTATAATAAAATGTAAACTAAACAGTGTATAAGAATTTACAGTAAATATTACTCGTACTATTTGTGTATATTTTTTCAAATGAATCAAAGACATTTGTTTTATAGTACCTACCAATTCGTAGCCTTTTAAATTTGTATTTGAATTTAAAATCATTAAATTTGACCTTTTATTGGTAAACTGTAAAAAGACATTTAAATATGACTCAAAGTATAATTTAAATAAAAATACACCACATTAACGATAAAAAAAAACTTTTAGATATAATTTTAAATAGCAACAACTATAAATTGTATACGAAAATAATCATTAGGCAATATTCGACTATAAAATATATTTATTGAATCACGAAAAATATATTGCTAATTTAAAATCTAATTTAAATGTGTTAAGATGAACTTATTGTACTATTTATATTAATGCTTAATAAAGAAATCCAGTTCCCAGAATCAATTTTTAGCTTTTAATCCTTAATATTTAAATCTCCCATAATTCCAGCTACTAAAACTTTCAATATGTTACAAATCTTATGAAAAAATAATTATATCCTTTGCCATTTCTATAGCAAACATAAAAAAATAGTTTAGTTTAGCAATATACTAACAAATCAAACGTAACAGAAAAAAAAAAAAATTTATTGTGAATATTTTTTATTTTTGTTATCGCTGTTTCTTTATACTTTATTCAGCTTAATTTGTTTGTTAATTTCCTATATTTGCAAAAAAAAAAAAAAAAAAAAATACACACACTAGAGTTAAATAAAATAAATTTAGAGTTTTTTTTTTAGTTTTGTATGTGTTTCTTTCATAGTTTGGCACAAAAGAAAAAACCTCGATGAAATACGCAACTTTTTGAAATCTCTAGTAACTATGCGTCATTGTTATGACGTTTTATTGGCTTTTTTTAATTTCATTAGTTTATTTATATTTTATTAATCAACAAAGCTAAATTTATGTTCAACTTAATTGTTTCAATATTTATTTAAAAATGAGTCACTTATTCATTCATTTGTATGTAATTTTAAAAGAAAATTTTCCATTCAAGATTTTTAATTAAATATTAAAGCATACTAATTTTAATGTTTATTGAATTCAAATTGGTACTCATTTGAAAAAAAATCGTGATACTTTCTCAATTCTATTGAATAGTGAACATTTAATTTCAAATAATTATAAATTTGAGATTAAAACTTCGTGTTAAAAAAAGGATTTAAAAATTGCATTAAAAAAAAAAACTAAAATAAATAATTTTTTTACAAAAAATTCTCGTTTTTTTTAAATTCATTTAACTTTAAATCTAAATAAAGTACTAAACTTTCATGCTAATAATTTCAGTTTAGTTTAGTTATAAGATGCCTTTATTATAAGGAGCATATAAAACAATGTTTATTAACCCTGGAAAGGTTTCGATATTTTTACCCTTCTGAGGGCTTCGTTAGTCGAAACGACTTTTATTAAAAATATTTCAAGACGTATCATTAAAATGAAAAATAAAACAATTAATTTTTGGTTGATGAATTAATTTAAATAAAATAACAGCAAAAGTACCTAAATACTTTCCATTGTTTTCAAAATATTAAGAAAAAACTGAAAAGACCTCAATATTTGTACTTTTTCAGAGATGGTGTTACATAAGTACCTTTTGTGTTAGTTGTGTAAAAAATTTGGATCAGGCAACATACGTTTTTTAAATGTCTGTATCCTATAATTATTCTAACCAAAAAAGAGTATAAAAACAATTTTTTTTGCATACTCTGTGCATATTTCAAATTTGTGATACTTTTTTGCATTTTTTACAGTATTCCTTAGTAGTTCAGTGTTTTTTTTTAACCGCAGAAGCTGCAAATCTTATTTTCTTTTTCTACAATTTACATTATTGTTATAAATAAAAATATGAGATTTTTGAAATTTTTACGATGTTTGGTTGTTATATTGGGTGTAGAACACAGTCGATAAGACATTTCGTCCCTGCACTGACTAAATTACCTATGTAAAAATTTTGGAAATTTTTTGCTGCATTTAGATTCCCTACTAATTATACATATGACCACCAAAGCATTTGTCAATATCTCGATTAGTTTAGGATTTACAAAATTACCTATGTAAAACCATATATAAAATGCTCCAACAAAATTACCTACACTGAACCAAAAAGGTACATAAATACAATGAAAAAGTTTATTGTTTCAATGAATTTGTGCACTAATTTTGACCCTATGTACAGGTTCATTGAAACAATGTATTGCCATACATTAACACTAAAATTCAATGTACATTTTTCATTGATTAAATTTATTCTTACATTGAATCAATGATCACGTTCATTAAATAAAATAAATAATTCCTGTGAACAGTACATTGATTTCAATGAACTCATATTTTGACCTAATGAAACTATACATTGAAAATGTATTATAATCGGCTTGTTCTGTATTTTTGGTTTTTATTTTATTTTAAATTAAATTATAGATGCCATAAATATAAAAATATTACATTTCACTAAAAAATGTAAGTAAATAAAATGCATGTTACAGATGTGATTGTGTTTGCTTTGCCATTATTTTTATAAACTAATTCCTGTTGTCCTCTATATTGCTCAATGTTGGTATGGAATATACATTTAGACGCCACATTAATATGACAACAGCATTATCCTGAAAAAAAAAAGTTTATAAATAAAATTTTTAAAATTCGTTCAATTGCTTTAAAATTTTTAAACTACTTACCTTTAAATTTTTTTGTCTATAAAAATTTCTTTGTTTTCATAAAATGTTCCCAATAGTTATCACCAGATGTTTCGTCCAAATCTTGATCAGTCTGCAATATATTTTTATTAAGAATTCAATTAAAATATTTTATATATTTATGTATACTTACGAATAGAATCAATCCTCTTTGGTATGAAATCACGATATTTTTTAAACCCTCAGGCTTTAGTTGTTTTATCTGTACAAATATAAATTAAATGTAATATTTTGAAACTGTTTAAAACCATTAATATTATTCTACTTACGTGTAAGGAAGGCAAGTCCAAATTCCAGTTTTAGAGTAATCCATATAATTTGGTGTATTCAAATATTATGCTCGACTCCTGTGTGAATGTATTTATATCTATGTATTTTAATAATTCGAACTTTGCTTTATATCTTATTTACTTTTTAATTATTTTCATTTTTAAAGCAACACTGATTTTTTTATTTTTTGTCTTTTGTTTAAAACGCGTCATTTCTTGTTAAGAGATAAAAGCAAACTGAGTTGTTTTGGTTTTTGTTTTACTTTATTTCCCATTAGAAAGCATTTATTTTAACATAATTTAATGAATTATTTCATTGATTCAATGTTTTTCTTAATTAAATCAATGTATTAGTACATTGAATAAACGAATTCAATTGAGTTAATATTTTTATGTAAACAATATTTTTAAATCAACGAACTAATACATTAAACCAAATAATAGATTTACTTATTTTATTAAGAAATAAATTTAATGTCTGGTTTCAATGTAATGTTTATAATAGCGTTATTTTTTTCATTGAATTTTAATGAATATTTTCATTGAAGCAATGAATTCGTACATTAAGTTAATAAATTCTTGGAAAAAAATTAATGAATTTCATTTAATGTACTTCATTTATTGAAATTACTTTTTTCAGTGTATGTAAATAATTTTTCATACAAGTTAATATTATTAATATTCTTAGAGAAAATGGCAATATTAAAATTTAATTTAATTTAATAAAATTTAATTTTTAAAAGTTTATATCCCAAGACTAGTTACACTAAAATTAACTGATACAGACTTACGTCAACTAAAGCTTTGATGATGTCAGTCAGTTTCAGATTATGAGCCCAAACACAACCTAGCGGATTATTTTTTGTATATGAAGATTTGACAACTAAAACAACACAGCGGAATCCGCTGGAAATTAAAATCTATTTTAATTTCACAACGGATTCTCAAAAGCTCTAATTTTCTCACTCTCCCTCTCTGTCAGTGTTGCCGTTGTTACAAAATGAATCACATAAGTTTACATTAAATTTATATAAGAAAGAAAGAGATAGATAGATTTGCCTTTTATTTTTTATGTATTGAATTTAAGAGAGAAAGATAAATATTTTTTTATATATGTAGTTTTGTTGTTGCCAAACACAAAAAATATAAAGCAACAAAAACAAAATATATATGAAATCCGCTGCTGGATTCCGTCTTCATTTAATTTGCATTTCTCTCTTAGAGCGGAAAACAACGTTGAAATCCGTTTGGTTGTGTTTGGGCTCATATGTTGGATTTCTTTTATTCAGAAATTTAAAGTTGTGTATAGTGTTGATCGAAAATAATATTTTTGGAGGTACTTTAAAATTGGTCCAGCTCACGAAAGTGAAATAATTAATTCCTAATATTTTGGGAATTAGTTTAAGACACATAAATCTTTAATTTTAGGAGGGTACACTTGGAAAATTTTTTGTCTTCGCACAAATTGATGCACTTTATTGAGTTCAGGAATTTTTAGTAAATCGTTTATTTTATCTCATTTAATATATTTTTTCTGAAAATCATGAAATACTGGTTCATTCATTTTTCTTTAGCTATCGTTTGATACATGTAACATTAATATTGGTAATTTTCTTTTTTAATTTTTTTGAAGATTTTTCTGGGATCATCAACCGTTTAATAGCATGTTCCAATTATCTAAAGAAGTTGAAATTAGACCAAGATATTACTAATAATACCTCCTTCCATAGTTCAAACTTATATTTAAATGAACTTAAGAACCTGCAAAAAGAAAAGCACAATCATATCTTAATAAAAAAATTGCTCCACAAAATTACTTATGTAAAATTTTCGTTGATTTTCTCCAAAACACGCCAAAAATTTCATTCTTTGTCATAAAAGACATAATTTGTATTACTAAGCCTATTCATAAACGAAGAAAATTTGTACAAATTTTGCGAAGTAACAAAGAAACTGCAAAACTTAACAGTTTTTCAGCTTTCCTGAAAAGTTATTAAAAATTACATAGGTAATTTAGTCAGCGCAGGGGCGATTTGTTCTTTAATTGTTTTTAACATATTTTACAACTATTAATACAATTAATGTTTGGTTTGATGCAGAAAATATAGAGCAGCACTAATGAATAGCACCGATAAATCTTGAGATATTTCACTGCATATTTGGACAAAAGTATCAATCGCTTCCTTAGGTTTTATTATAGAACTCATAAAATTAAGTCGATCTGTAATCGTTAGTACTTTATAATATGGCTTTATTTAGTCTTCAGCATGCCTTTTCTATTTGATATAGGAAATAGAGCTTCCTCATCATCATCATTGTGTAATGTGACAAAAAAATATACTTATGTATTGTTAAAATTATTTCTGGAAGTCTTATTGTATTTATTTTCCCCCAAAAAATGTATTTCACACTATAGGAACAAATATTAAATACACTGCATTACTATATTTATTAAATTACATTATCGTTAAATATTCAAAAATTTACAAGTGCTTCGTTAGTCGTTTCGACTAACAAGGCTGCTCAAAATACTAACTTCCAGACCGCTCACAGCAACATACGTCTGGACACTTCAAGATCTTATTTACGGTAGGTGTTATACAAAAATTCTCAAAAAAATATGAAACGAATAAAGAAATATCAATCAAAATAGCATTCTTGTTAGTCGAAACGGCCAACGAAGCCCTTCCAGGGTTAAAGCAATAGTACAAACATTGCACCGTGGGGCAGAATCGAATTTATTTTTGGAAATAAATCTGTAACTTTTATTCGGCTTGTTGGGTTTACACAAATTGTCACATAGGTATAACAAAGGAGTGTGTAATTTTAACTTTGGAACCCAAACCCCTCATGAGCAGAGCTAAGGGGCTCAAATTGGGGTACCTCTGATATAGAGAATTTTTAATGTTTTAATGTTTACCAATATTTTAATTCTTATCCGATTACAGATAATTTTACATCTTTTCAATACCTTACATCTATAAAAACTATGCTTATTTGTGGTATTTATCTTTTATAGTTTACGACTTATTTACATGTGAAATTTTAACTTCCTTAACTTTGCAATTCCATTATTTCCGAACGATTTTATTTAAATAATTAAAGAACAAAATTATCAATTGAATAAAGAAAATGTAAAAAATAAAATGGACAGAATCAGCCATATTAAGAATTAAAAAAGTTTTAACTTTGGTCTGGGTAGGATTATGGTCTATATTAAATTGGTTTCCTTATGAACCAGCCAGACGCAGGGGGTTTCATCTTTGGCGTATATAAATTGTTATGGATTTTTTTGGGTGATTTATTTTTTTAATATATACAGATACTTTTTTTCGTCAACCCCAAATTTAAAAAAAAAAATTTCCACAAAAAAAACCCGAAAAAGAAAAACACGATTTTTAATTCAAAACAATTCAATTTTATTGTTTTTTTAAAATATTTTTATTTTGTTTTTAAAAGGATCATTTTTAGATGAATTTTTAGACATAAGTACATTCATATGTACTTCAAAAATATGTAATATCATCAGATCGTTATCATATTAAGAACTGCCTGTGCAAGTTATTTTTAGTAAAATGTACCTGAAGCATCTTTGAAATTATATACTTTTTTATAAAATTCTAGTAAATTAGATAGAAAATCATTATAAAAATAGTCGTATCATTTAGTAAAAGGAAGTTTTTTCTCATAAACATCAATTGGTCTATTGCTTTTATAGCAAGCGCTATTGCTTTTATACATTTCTCTTTATCAAAATACTTTTAAAGTTTAAACATTTTTAAATTTTCAAAATCATTTTTTTTTAAATTCTGCTTTAAAGTTGTAGTGTCTTCACTTACCAATGTGCATTTTAGCAGCTCGTTCTCAAATTTTGGACCAAAATCAATTGCATTGATTGTCGTTTTAAATCTTTTTTATTTGATAATAAGGTCACTTTTCATATAGAACACCAAGAAGTAAGGCCCAATTTTGACGATGATGGTTTTGCATCTGATGGTTTTAGTTTGTTGGCAAGAGGTGTAAAGAAGCAAGAGGGGTAAGAAAACAAGCACGAATCGTGATTTCGTGTGTGTTTTTTATGTTTCTTATTTACAGCATTCGCACTTTTCTTATGTTGCTTTATTTATTTTCGCTTTTCAGAGTGTAAAGTTCGTCGCTATGATGCCTAAACTTATATAAGTGTTACCATATGGAAAAATTGTGATATACAAAATTTAACAAGTAAAATTTCTATTTTATACACAAAATTAAAAAAATGTGTAATTTTGTTTTTTTAAATCATTCATAAAGGCAATAAAAAGGAATAATTATTGAAATAAAAGTAATTGTATCCCAAATATGAAGGAAAATAATTTTTATTTTATAATTTATATGAAGAAATATACATATAAATTTTGTTGTATAGTTAAATTATTTTATTGTTAACATTAATTAATTCATTAATAAATGATGTAATTAATATGCTTTCTTAGTAAAATGGAATAATTATTGAATTAAAAATACTTTTTTCCTCTTAAATAAAGTTCTATTGACAACGGCAGCACTAACATACAATTTCAAACAATCATGCTCAAAATCATCGTCAAAACGTACGAGATTTTGCAAAGATTGCTTAAAAGAAAATAAAAGAAAACATCATGACTGGACAATCATAGTGAAAAACCCCACTAATTTTGGAAAAATTTGCTAAGTTGTAGGAGGCGGGAGCTTCTTCAATTGGTTAAAGCAAACCTTTAAAAAATTTAAAAAAGTGCAAATATATGAATGGTAACATAAAATGAATGAGGCATTTATCGATGCCAGATTAAACCAATTTAAACTATTGCTAAAATTTTACAGATTTTACCCAATTCTATTAACTTATAAAAAGATGCTATTATATCAAAGTTTCCCCAAAAATTTCCCCAGTATAATTTTAATATCCCCAATCAATTCCCCAAACCCCAAATCAAAATTTTCATCCTTTTCTGCATCAAAAAATCCTCAAATTTGGGGTTAAAACCCCAAATCTGGCAGCCCTAATGATATAAAGATTAAACTCAATGCGTTTTACAAAACTAAAATAACGTTACTTTATCATACCTTTGGGATTTTAGAACAACACTAGTCTATATATAATTTTTATATTTAATATATCAAATGGCTCTTGACTTTCCTCTATTAGGTTTTTTTTATCGGGTTTCTTCTTTAAAATAATCTTCGTAAAGATATCTTTCAGAACTCACACCCAAATGTGTGAACTTCTATGAAAATCAATTTCCAAAATATACGCTATTCTGATTCTGTGAAAAATCGTATGTAATGGGTCCGAACACACATTACACATTTTTAATATTAAGGCATTATTGGTTTAAAATCAAGATTTAATAGTTAAATTGTTAGGAATCTTTCTATCTTTAGCACAACATACTAAAAAAATTAATTAAAATATATTTGGATTGTTTCCAAAAACAAAAATCTCAAAAATTTAAGTTTTTAATTGACGAAAAAATATAAACGAAATTTGGTTTAATTTTTCCATGCCCAGTACAAATCGCTTAAAGGAAGCCAGCAGTTATAATAACTGTTACTGAACTAGTAATTAGGAATTAATAAATGCATGTTCTAGGAAGAAGTCAATTCTTGCTTCAAAGATTACAAATTACACTAAATTGAATCTTCTCTCGATTACTTAGGAAGCATTAAGAAATCAATGCTTCCATTATAAAAGAAACATGTGACTAAAAGGAATTAGAAAACCAAATAATCAGCCCTTGTGTATATAAAGTTCTGACAGGTACTAAGAAGTGTAGGGGTATTCACACTCGTCTCAACACAAAAAATAAATAAAAAATATGTATGGTTGTATGTCCGTACGTATGCGTAAATAAGTGCGTATTTCTCGTGATGTTGTTTACTACCACCAACCATTCAGCCACTACGTAAAAGCTTATATAGCACCATTATTATTCTTATTTCTTTCGTTTTTTTTTTTTTTGCTTATTTTTTATATATTTTTTTTAATAATTTTGCACATGAAAAAAAGTATTTTTTTGATGCGCAATTTCGTATTTATCAGAGCAAACACATGCGAACAAACATCCTAATACAAAAATGTATGTAGCAAAGTTTGTACTCGTATATATACAAATGTATACAGTAAATATGTAATCGTATGATATACTCTTACTCTGTATTGTATAGAAGAGAGTGTGTATGTTTTAAATTTTGTTTTTTTTTTTTTTTTTTTGTATTTTAATCATTTTGGTTGTTTTTTTATTTTTTTGTGCTTTCCATACAATGATAATAAAATTTTTAAAGAAAAAAACAAAATTGAATGGAACTTTTTGTTCTGCTGCTGTTGTTGTTGGTTCTTATTGTTATTTATAAACTTTTTTTAGAACAGGTAAAATAAAAATAAATAATTTAGAAATAAATACATAACTTACGATTAAGAGTTCTTTTTCTTTTATTTTTAATCCATAAAAATATATTTTTTATACATATTTATGTACATACATTTGTAGCTATAAGTTTATATTATTTTACTCCTATAGACTTGGGGAAACTAGTTTGGATACGCATTTAAATTGTGTGAAAAAAAAACAAGATCCAAAATTAGGTGGAATTATATTTAAAACAAGCTTCTGAGAAAAATTTAAATAATAAATTAAAACAAAAAGTTTAAATTTTTTGTTGTTTTAAATTCAGTTATCATTATCATAAGCTACTTAATTCTCATTATAGTTCATAAAAATTGAAATTAAGTCTAGGAATATTTAGTAAACAAAAAATGATTTTTAAATCATTTTCGCTTATTTTTTTTCAGCTTAATACAAGGCTGGGTAGATTAAGTACCTAAGGCCATATCCTAAACTGAAAATTACTTGGAGAATTTTTGGAAAATTTTAAATAAGGGTTTAGCAATTCTAAAACGATTGGTACACATTAACGTCTTGAACCAATACGCACAAACGCATTATAGTCTTTAAACAAGTTTGCAAGTAAAAAAGAGGTTGAACCTAGCGTCGTAAACGCTGTTTAAGATGTGATTACATAGTGTCGTAAGCCGACATCCGGTTCGAAGGACCATAAACAAGTTTGCAATCGTAAATTGCCTTGTTGTCTCTGTTTGGCGGTACCAAAGCAGAGCTTGTGGACTATAATTAGACACCAGCAGAATGGAATACGTATTTTCTGTGCTGCTACACACTTCATCAGCATTCGTGGTGTCTTATCCATTTTGGTTTCGTTGAAACCTAAACATGTCGCCCGCCTTGCACTGGGTGCAATTTTGAGGGACTCAGTTAGCAGCGCCAGGCGTTTGGGGCAAGTAAAAAAGAGGTTGAACCTAGCGTCGTAAACGCTGTTTAAGATGTGATTACATAGTGTCGTAAGCCGACATCCGGTTCGAAGGACCATAAACAAGTTTGCAATCGTAAATTGCCTTGTTGTCTCTGTTTGGCGGTACCAAAGCAGAGTTTGTGGACTATAATTAGACACCAGCAGAATGGAATACGTATTTTCTGTGCCGCTACACACTTCATCAGCATTCGTGGTGTCTTATCCATTTTGGTTTCGTTGAAACCTAAACAGTCTTCCCACATTTAGAGGTGTAGAGTATAAAAATTGGATGCATTACAAGAAAATAAAGTAAAAGCTCTTATGGTAAAGATTAAACATTTTATTAAAAGCCAATACAAAATTAAAAATTCTTCTAACTTAAGGTACGGTCACATTAGGGAAACATTTGACTGAAACTGACAAATATTTATTTGCCGTAATGTGACCATAAAATATTTTTGTATGTCAAACAACAAATCAGATGATTTTATTTTTAATCTATAAATAGCAAACAAAAATATTCGTAATGTGAACACAGTGTGACCACATAATGGAAAATATTTTCCCATTTTTTGGGCAAATAATTACTTGATCTTACAAAATTTTTGTAAGAGAAAACACTATCAAATAATAGTTTTATCAAGCCATATTGTTTACTATTGAATCTAAATCATTAAAATTTTAAATATTTATGTAAATGAGAAGTCTTCATCAATAAATTCCTCAAATATAGAGCAATATTGCTGATCATTTTAATAATTTCATTAAACATGCAAAAAAAATATTATAATAAAACAGGATATGTAATTATATATATATATATATATAAATTGGTACCCTAGAAAAATTAGATGAACAAATTACTTAACTTCAGAATTTTTGCATATAGCATCGTCTTGGTGTCTTAAACATACTGCCAAAAGTCATCGATAATCACATATTTGCTACGGAAGTTATTCGCGGTTAAAGGTGCTAAAAATAATTTTACTTATGATGCATAATGAGCGAGATATATGTGTGCAAAAAAATGATTTTTGGCACCTTTAACCACAAATAACTTGTGTACCAAAAACGTAAATATAGACAACTTTTAGCAGTATGTCTGCTTTATGTTGTCAGTTATGGTTATGTAGCGGCAATATGAGCTGGATTCGTCCAGTTCGGAGGTGTATAAAGTGGACTTGAGCAAGTGGTTCCAGTGGGATCGCCTAAGTCGATGATGAGTCATGGTGAGGTCGTTGCTAAGGCTGCTAGTGATGCAGGTGGGACAAAGAGTGCTATTACTTCCTCTGGCAAAGCCACCAAGGAGACGCGTTGAACGGGGCACCCTAGAAGAAGAATGGGTCGATCAGGTGATGCCATCACGGAGGATATTATGGAGGAGGTGTTTGGGAAGTCAGTCGTTGACCTTCCACAGAAGGTGATTGAGTATGACGAAAAATAGGAGGCCGTCTTGATGAGGTTCATTGCTGGAAATGAGCAGCAGTAGGGTGACCTTAATGATATGGAGTTTTCCCGTGTACAGCATATGACATTGTCTTTTTTTTTTCTTATTTTTTATATTCTTCCTCTTCTAAAAAAGTAATCGAAGCTGCTCCACATCATAAAATCAAAAAATGTTCATGCTTTTTGTTTAATATATTTTTTGATGAAATAATTTTTGAAGACAAATAATTTTTCAAATGTGACCGATGAGAAAATATGTTTTCCTATTTGCCTGTTTGACTATATTTAATGTCTATTTGAACCAACAAAAATGGGAAAATAAATGTGAGTAATGTGACCACAAAATAAATTTCATATTGCTTTGAAAAAAATTTGTTTACGTTCGGGCAAACAAATTTGAAACAAACATTTGCCTAATCTGACCGTACCTTTAAAATTTTAATATAACAATTTTTAATAAAAACACAATTTCAAAAGGATTGGGGTAAAAAGAATTGAAAATGTTACTTAAATCAGGGAAAGGTAACAATAATGTTTATATTTTGTTTTTATGTTGATCAATAAATAATAAAATTCATTTTTGAAATTTTAAGAGAATTTTTGGAGAGAATTTTGATGTCAATTTTGACATTTATCATCATTTATTTGATAATTATTTTGTATACCCTTCACCACAGGTGTAAAGGGTATGTATAAGTTTGTCATTCCGTTTTTAATTTCTACAATATTCATCTAAGACCCCAAAAAGTATATATATATATACTGGATCCTTATTGATAGGTCCGTCTCTCTGTAGAAATCAGTTTTTAGAAAGCCCCAGTTATTGAATATATATGTTTTTTTTTTTTGTAGGGAATGTTCCTTAGAAAAACGTTAATAAAAATGAGCAAAATCGGTTTATAAGTAGCCGATATATCGCCAAAAAACCGAAGATACATACAAGCTAGCGACTTTGTTTTTATAATTCAAAATCTTTTTTTAAATCAGTCCATTAGTATCCGAGATAAACAACCGAGTTATTGGAAAAATTTTTTTTTCATTTAATGCCTGCTTTGCCTATTGTTGATATTTTTATGGGCACTGAAAAACAACAACAATAAGTTATATAAAATTTGGGTTTTCCAAGCCCATGTACAAGTTATAGACTTTCGGATTGTTAACATTTTTTTTTTTTGCTGAAGGAATAAATTAAATCGGTCCATTATTATCTGTGACATCAGCCAAAACGAGTTTTTGAACGTTTTGAAGCCCCAATATAAGTTACAGTCTTCGTTTTTGCATAGATCTGTCACAAATATATTTTCAAATTTTAAAGTCAATCGGTCTATATCATAAATGCCTTACATATAGCAATATTTTAATGAAATTAAAGAAGTGCAAAGAAGTTTTGTATAAGTGTTAATCTTTGTGTCAAATTTCATGAAAACCGGTCCATAATTGACAAAATTGCCAAATTTTATGAGAATCGGTCCATAATTTACCATAGCTCCATTATAAACCCACTTCCGGGAATCGCCCTAAAGTGCATAAAATCATATAGATATAAGTATCAACGCATTATTCTGTATTTGTATATTTTATTTTACATTTAGTAAAAGTGTTGGTCTACAATTGGCCACAGGTCTAATATAAGTCTCCTTCCTGAAATTGTATGCTCATACACAATGGTGTAGGATATCATATGGTCGGTCTTGACCGAATATATCTTTCTTTCTCATTTTATTTATATTAATGTTGTCTTCATTTGGTGTTGGTTTATTAACTTGAAAATATATTAATAGTATATAATATAATAATATTTATATAACATTCCAACTTGGGGGAAGCGTACATAAGATTCGGCACTGCCGAACATAGCACTAGATATCATTTTCTTTAACTAATGATAAAAAAATATAATAACACTTGACCTAGATCTTGTAAAACTGAGATAATTGAAATTTCAAATACATATAACTCGAAAAATATATGACATAAATATCACATGCAAGTTCTTCAAATGTGCTTAGAAAGAAATTTAAGGTGATATAAAAAGAAAAAAATGGCTAGTGGTTAAAAAATATTACCCTAAAGTTCCATTCCATCAAAGTTTAAAAAATATTTGGAAAAACACATAAAAATACCGGAAATCGATGGCTCCATTTCAAAATTTAACTTTAAGAAACAAACACAGTTAAAGTTGATGATTTTATTTCCTATATCTAAAAAATGGTTAATTTTGACAGCTCAGTACAAAAAAGCAACGAATGCAACCTATATTAATGATTTTTATTGCTATTGATACATAATTTTGTCTATTTTTATTTGGTTCAAAATTTTGTTACGAAAAGTTAATTTTCAAAATTCAATTAAGCTCTACTTTTGATATATTTCACCCCAACGTGCACTACTTTCACATGCTCACAATTATATGCACATATTGATTTGTTAATTAAAACTTTCTTTGCTACGGGAAATGGTGTAAACTGTTGTATATATAAAAACATTTACACATTCACACATACATATATATTTTGTAATAAAAATTTTATAGTAAAATTTTTTCAAAAGCAAAAACTTTTATAAAAATTTAAATTAAACTTTTAAAAGAAAAGTTTGCTTAAAAATTTGCACTCATAACAACAAAAATTCTCATTTAATTTGTTCATGAGAATACTTAATTTGATAAATATAATTAATTCGAACAAAAGATGATTTAAAAAAATGTATTTTTATAAATAAAATATTAAAAAAAAAAAAACATACAAACAACAACAAAAATGTCAACTTAAAAAAAGTCACGTAGCAACTGGAAAAATTATGACCACGTGCTAATTGAAATGTTAATTCAAATTCAAGCTGTGGGATTATTCTAAATATGACAATCACAAACAGCCAAACAGGCAGTCAAGTCAGTCAATCGAAATGGACAGACCGACTAACCAAAGAAAATAAGGAGATACAGGGGTACAGACTAATAAAAATATATACATATACATATGTATGTGTGAATGGATGTGAATGTTTGGGTGTTGAAAAATATAGTGACGCAAAATGTTAATAAATATTTAATACAAAAAAAAAAGACAGACAAAATAACAAATAGATTTATTATATACAATATGTATTACTGTGCGAAAATCAATTAATTTTTAACAAATTAATATAAAAATATTTACACACGTTTTATGGTTGGAAAGTTTTTTTCTTCCATTTCTGGGATATTTTTAAAACAATAGTAAATTTTTATAAAAGAATTAATTTAATTTTGCTGTTTATAGAAATTTTTATTAAATAAATATTTGTTAAAGATTTTATTTTATAAGATTAGCACACATAAACACAAACATACATACAAACATACATATGTATGTATTTTATGGTTGTTGTTGTGTGTAAATACAATTCAATGTTTTTTTATTTAGTTGTTCTAGAAAGGGGGAATTTTTGATCGAATTTTGTATTATGAACTGCGCAGTTTTTTTATACTTTAATAAAAAAAAGTAAATGATAAAGAAAAGTAGTCATAAATTAAGATTTGTTTTAAGCTAGAATAAAATAATGTAGATATATTTCTAAAGTTAGTTTTTTTCATAAAAATAAAAAACACAAATTGTCAAATTTATTCGCAAAATTTAAAAACGTAAAAAAAACGAAATGTTTTATTTAAAATGTCTTTTATTTTTAGGCCTAATTTTGCAATAATTCTTATTAAATGTGCAAAATTAAAATTGTTTGTGTCATTATCATTGAAATTAAAAAAAAAAAAAACATATATTAAATATAAAACAAACAAATAAACATACTATACATTAGTGAATTTTTAAGACAATACACATATTTTCAAGAGCATTGTCAAGGTTAAAATACATACGATTTTGTTTTATGTACATACATATGTATAGGTATTATTGTTGTATGTCATAAAAAAAATTGATAGCAAAATTTATGAAATTTAATTAATTAAAAATATATATTTTTAATAAAAAAAAGAACAATCTTAATGAATGTTATTTGAACAAATGCACCGTGTGAAAAAGTCACAATTGTAGCCATTTTATTGAACTTTAGATACTTTAAATTTTATTTTCTATAAATTTATTTTTAAAATTTTAATTATCCTGTTTAAGAACAACATACGTAATCTTTAGTCTTGTTTACTTAATTTAATATACAAAAAAATATATGTATTTATATAATTTAATAAATTCAATTAAATTCTTTTAAATTGACAACAAGTTGTGTTATTGAGTTGTTATTCAAAAATTTCAATTTCGAAGAATTTTTATTCTAACAAGTATTTAGAAACTTATTAAGTTATATTTTTAATACTAAGAAGTAATTGTATATGATCCTCCTTAAATGGTATAATTTGAAGCAGCAAAAATAAACTACACACCACGTGTCTCCTCTACCCACTCTTATTTTCTCTTTCAAATAATATAGTAAAACGTCAGAATCAATCAATGTTTCGAGTTAAATGAAATACTTTACATTAATATTCGTAATACACAAAAGACACAAATAAATAAATATATGAATATGTAAATAATACATATGTATAATATATAAAGTATATGAATACTTGGGTACATTTTAGTATATAAATATGTAAATCTAAGTACCCTACAGTTCGGACAATGACCATGCACTTAAAATATTACTAGAAACATAACAAATATAGTTACTTTATAATGATTATTCTTGAAGTAAGAAAAAGAAAATCAAATAGAAGAAGAACCACATTTAAGTGGAAAAAAACAGAAAGCCAATTATCAAAATCAGGGACCGAAAATAACGATTATGGTAAACCTTTGAACCAAAAAACCAATGAACCAAGACGGTTAGAAACAAGTTTGTTGAATACTTTTAATAGTTTTTTTAACCCGCTTTCTAAATATGCAATTTTTGAGAAAAAAAAATTATTAAGGAGTGAGATCGAAAAAATCCTAACATATATTAAATTCAATAATTTGGAAACGGGTAATCTTATAGTTTTGATTTTTTTTTATTTAATTGATATTATATTACAGAACACAGAGCTTTCTTACCATAGTGACATGATGACAAATCGGGCCAAAAATATGTGCACATTGTACTCTCTTATGAAGAAGCCTTTTTTGCAAACATTATTTAATGTATACAGTGAAAGCTCCCATAGGCACACAGCGATCGTCACGCTGATGTTGTCCGTTATCGGGAGATGTCCGCCTATGGGATATGGTACATAATTTTTTTTTTTACAAGGGGTAATTCAGTACTATATCTTTTTATTTCAACATCCAAGATTGATTGTAATGAATTAACTTATAGATATACATATTCTTATTTAAACATATGTATCGTCAACTAAAATTCAAAAGGCTAAGGGCCACTTAAAAAACAAATGTTGGTTTTATTTACTGGATTATAATGTACTGACGCAAACTAAATTTATACAAAAAATTTCATGCTCATATCTTCAAAAATTATATCAATATTGACAAAAGTCAAAAGATCATAAACGAAACAGTCATAAAATTTGTTCCATTTAAGGAAAATTTAATTTGAAAAGTGTTTTATGATTTATCTATTTTTGCATTAAGTTAACGTTTGAAAAATTTTACTCAATAGCTCAATTTTAAAGCAAAGAAACTAAAATTGTTTTTTTTTTCGTTTGCTTCTGCGGCAAAAGACGTTTTGCATCTTCATTTAGACATTATTTGCAACAAATTATGATTTCATGAAATTTATTTTATCGAATTTATGGCTACAGTTCGCTTCTCTCCGTCTTCATTTTTCGTACGCGAAAAAAATCATCTATTAATTGGCTAAGGTTCAGATTTCTTTCAACAGCATTTTTACTAACGATTTTTCCACGCAATTTTAAAAATTAAAAGCATGTTGAGGACAAGTTTGACAACAAAGTCATCTTGGAAAAATTATGTTGGTGGCCTGGCCTCGATCTTAAGCAGCATATGACTGATGACAATGTCGCTCTGCCCAACAAGAGCAGAATTTCTATGCCCCTTGTTCAAAAAAGTTGTCAAGATTTTTAGGAATCTGCCGCCATTGTGTTGTACGAAAAATCATACACCCATCACCGAGACTGTCTTCAGGGCGTAGGTAACTGGAACAGCATCTATTTTTAGGGATCAACTTTTCATTTTCGTTTTTTCTAATATGAAGAATTTTTAATGAAGTGTAAAAGTAAAAATTAAATTAAAAAACTAGTTTTTGCTCAAAACCAGCAAAAAGTTAACTAAAAAACAAATAGTAAACTATTTAATTTTAGAAAATATAAGTAAATATGAAATATGAATGCAAACACGGACAAAAATGATAATAAGTAGCATCTTATTATAAAATATTCGGTACATTTCTTTTACAGTTTATGATTTTTGTCCGCCTACGAGAGATGTTTTCTCTAAAAACAGGTGTCCGCGTCCGCCCAAGAGAGCGTCCACCTAGCGGAGATTAATTTATTCTAAAAATGCCAACTAAACCATGGGACCTAAAAAATTGTCCGCCTACCGGAGATGTTCGCCTATGGGAGCTGTGCGTTAAGGGAGCTTTTACTGTATTTCGGTATTTTGCCGCAACTGCATAAAGCTAGCCATACCAAGAGTTTTTAGGAAATTTTGTCTGCTTTTGGGTCCTAAACAAAATTTCCTCGAGCATTAGTAACACAAAAATTTGGACCCGAAAGCTGCGAAAAATCTGCCAATACGTTTCGTCGTCCATTATACAACATGAGAATTTTTGTATGAAATTTGATTTTAATTTCCATGCCCTATTCTTGGCCTCTAAATTTTTAGCAGCATTCCTGTCTGGAACTTCTTGGACTTTGTATGTTTTCAAGCCTGCATTGGCTTTAACTTTTCGCACCAAATAGTCAGCTGCTGGTAGAAAACTACCAGATGTGTTTGGAGTTCTTTTCAATATACTTTAAATTTTCTTGCCCTTGTCAATATGATGTGTATCTTTTTTTCTTCCCTATCAATGGTCAAATTCTCCTGATACTGTTTAATAATATTGGAAACAGTTTGACGTCAGACCTTTAATTCTTTGGCCAATTTTTTCTAGGACCAAAGATAACTAGGAAAAATTAAATTTTCTGAGCAAAACAAAAAATATAAAAATTAAAAAAAATTTAATATGTACAGTTTTATTTTAAAGCTCAAATCGTTACGGTCCCTGATTTTACAAAGTACATGCTCTAGTAGTTTAAGGAAGCATTGAATTAACTACACTATAAATAACTTGCGGACAGTAAAATAGCTAATTAATTTTCCTCTGAATTATAATGCTCAGTTTACCTAAAAATTACTGAACTCTAGATAGAGTACTGTAGGGTATTAATAAATGTGTTTGCACATAATACATTTCTATTATTTTTATTTATGTATACATAAAGCCCTATTTCAATACATATTTTATATACAACTTTTTATTGATTTATACAAAAATTTTAATAAATAACCGCAAATATCGTATTCGAATTTATTTTTTATAATTTATTCTTCTAAAAATCTATATATTTACAAAAAATATTTGCTTATTGAAAGACACTTATATGTCTTTTTATTATATTTTAATTTCCTTTAAAAACGTGATTTCTATTAATTTTAAATTACACAGAGTTACAAAATGAGAAAAAATTTCAAAAAAAGTGGATAAGAGGCTTAGTACTTATTAATACCGTGTATCTGAATTGACTGAGGAACCCCGTGCCGCAGAATCTGTGTTTCCCTGTGTTATGTATCTCAAATTTTTATAATGACTATTAAGAAATTTCTTAGAAATTCCGAATTTGGTACATTTTGAAATTCTGAAATAAACTTTTCGAATTGAAATGAAATTAAAAAAAGATTCGACTTTGATACCCTTCACCATCTTACCGACAAATAATAAAATTTCAAAAAAACTAAATAATCAGAGCAAGCTTTGCTTTAAAAAAATAAACAACAACAATGCCATATTTATATATTTTTGTATGTATATACAAATTGACTGCATATACAAAAAACAAAAACAACAACGTTAATCATTATATTACTGCTGTTGCTACTTGCCAATACAAAAAAAAACAACAACAAAATAGTCATTACAATGCTTAATATAAATGTTTGTGTGTGTATTTATATTGTTAACAGATTTTTTTTTTAATTTTTGGCCCATAACTCGGTTGTTTATAAACGAATTTGATTGATTCAAAAAACCTAAATTTTATAAAAATATTTATGACCTATTTGTATAAAAATAAAAATCTGTAGCTTAAACAAGGGCTTCAAAAAATCAAAAATGCGTTTTGCCCGATATCTCAGTTATTATTGAACCGATTTATTTCATTTTTTTCAGCACAAAAATTCAGAAAAAAATGTCGGAGTCTTCTTTGCAAAAACGAAGTTCCTAGTATATATAAAAAGAAACTGGAAAACCGGTTCTAAAAACTGGTTTTTTAAGCATATCTCGGCAATGTATGAACCGATCTTGCTGAATTTCAATAGCAAAATTCTCGGAAGGATTTGATATATATATTATATATGCCAGTTATCGGTGGGCTTCATAAACGCCATTTCAACCTACACAAGGACGGACGGACATGGTCCTATCGTCATCATTTCTTACAAAGATCCCGAAAATATACACCTGTGGTGAAGGGTATATATAAGTATATATATATATATATATATATATATATATATATATATATATATATATATATATATATATATATATATATATTAGAAAATTAATTATATTAATAAATGTTGTATATATATATATATATATATATATATATATATATATATATATATATATATATATATATATATATATATATATATATATATATATATATACACAGAAAAAAATATTTCAAATAATTTTTTAATAAAATTATTAATTAACTTTATATTGGAATTTAATTACAACATTTATTAATATAATTAATTTTCTAATTGGTTTTCAGTTTTGTTTCTTAATAAATTGACAGCTGTTAATAAAATATAAAGAAAAATTAAATATTTGTCTATAAAAGTACAGAAATAAAATAAATTTAAGTGAATTTTCAAAAATTTTCAGCTCATTGCATCTATTTAAGGAAAAGAAGTAATAATAATATTAATTATTCTAGTTATTAATATTATCATTTTGATGATTGGAGCAAAATCAATTAAAAATTAATTAATATTATAAATTTCGTAATTGAAGTCCATTTTTACTTTTTTCTGTGTAAAGTGTAATTTTATAATCTAATATTATTATAGTATTCAAAATTTTTCTTCAAATATTTGACCAAGTTGTAATTAAACTTATACGATGGAAAAGCCTAATTAGTGTACTTACCAGCTTAAAAATTAAAAATCAATAAAATTATATCTGAGTTGGAAAACAAGATTCGGATAGGTTCGTTTGTACAGTACAGTTTCATATCGGCTGCTCTAACTGAACACCTTTTTTAAGGTGTCATTGAATATTAGAGTGTCCCGTAAAATTGTAGGAAGACCCCTCAAACGATGCGTATCAATGAGCTGAAATTTAGTTCCCTAACAATGATTGAAAGTCACGGAATATATTTTTGAGTTTTGCCTCGAAATGGGTATCAAAAAATTATAAATTTGGGCCAATTTTGATAAATATATGAAAAATTTTCGTAAACATTTTGGTCCATAAACCGTCATTCTAGTACATCATGAGAAAAAAGACTTTTCCCTTTTCCCATAACAAATTGAAGATGAATTTTAAAATTCGTTGAAATATTTTTTTCGTATTCAGCTCATAAATACAGCGGACGAAATAAATTTAAGTTCACTTAATAAAATGTTGGTTTTTGCAAAGAATCGTGTATATATCATCTTTATTAGTTCGGTATAATGCTGTGGCGAATTCTGTAATATACTGTTTATTTTATTTATTTTTATTTTTTAGTATTCAAGCATAGAAAAATTGTTGTTTTTCCTGCTCTTGTTTAGTTTTAGCGCGAAATAAATTTATGTTCAGTTTAAATAAAAGTGATTTTCTTGGTTGATTAAAAGAAAAAGTATTATAAAACTATATTTAATTTTCTGTGAACATGTCAACGATCTTTTAGTTACAATAATTTTTATTTAAAGCCGTTGTCCGCAGAAGAACAAGAAAAAATGTTGACTTTAAACGATTAAACGCTTTCCAACTGCGCAAACGCTAAAATAAAAGGCAGATCTTTTATGTACGTAGCAAAAAAAGAACTGAAAAAGTCATGATTTTAACATTGTGTTGTCATTGGAAGGAAGTACTTAGTGGTGAAAAAGAGCTAACCCCTGGTTGTCGTTGGTAGGATGTTGTTCTCTTATAATTCTTGTTCATTGCTTTTGATGCACTTCTCTTAAAACTATGTTTGTACAATTTTTTAATACAAATTCCGTTTTTGCCCTATTAAATAGTAATAAAAATGATTTAAAATTTGTAAAATTTAAATTTTTTTAGAAATTATTACCATTTTTTCCCGCCAAAAATTCATTTATTTTCACTTTTTTGGAAGTAATTATTAAGAACATCCAAAAAAGTTTAAAATATGCACTTTGTTCCACTTTTGAAGTTGTGAGAATGTTCTTTTTTTTGGAAGAACTTCATCGTTTTTTGCTGGGTAGTAAAATAAAATTATGCCACTAAAAACAGTTCCTGTCGAGATCCAATGTTGTCTCTACACCAAAAACGGGTTATTAGTCGATCGGAATATCATCTACAAGAATTTGGGTCTCAAATTAAGAGTTAGTTTTGATTTCCAGTAATGACTAGAACAGTTTAACAGGTTTTTTAGAACTCAGAACACCTTATTTTTACAAAAATAATGGCGTATCACATTAACATAAGATCACAAAAATAAGCTTTTGAGTTGGTAAAAAAAAAATGAGTCGGCAAAAAAAAGAAATAAATAGTTTTTAATGCTAAAAGGAAGTTTAATTTGGATGTACTCGTGAATCCAGAATTGTTTACGTTAAGAAAAGGAGTCAATATGAGCAGACATTTTAGAAGAGGTGCTTTTATGATATTGGCTGGATTTTCTTTCAAAGGGAAGCTTACACTGGCATGGATTTGAATCAGAATGAATTCCGAAAATTATGTTGAAATGCTAAAACCATCGTTAATTGAAAAAAATTAAATTTAATGGGCTTTAACTTAATTATTCAGTAGGACAATGTAGTCTTTCATAATTCCTGGCAATTTAAGGAGGCAGTTTTCTCTAAAACCATTAACATTTTGTATTTTCCAGCCCGTAGACCTCTTCTAAATTTTATAGAAAACTTATAAGAAATCTTCGCGTGCAAATAGTGAGCAGTATGAAACCGTTCACAGAAAAAAGTAAAAATGGACTTCAATTACGAAATTTGTAATATTAATTAATTTTTAATTGATTTTGCTCCAATCATCAAAATGATAATATTAATAACTAGAATAATTGATATTATTACTACTTCCTTTATTTAAATAGATGCAATGAGCTGAAATTTTTTGAAAATTTACTTAAATTTATTTTATTTCTGTACTTTTATAGACAAATATTTAATTTTTCTTTATATTTTATTAACAGGTGTCAATTTATTAAAAAACAAAACTGTAAAACAATTAGAAAATTAATTATATTAATAAATCATATAATTAAAATCCAATATAAAGTTAATTAATAATTTTATTAAAAAATTATTTGAAATATTTTTTTTCTGTGTAACAACAAGAAAAACGAAGTAGGAACGGTATGGTCCAAAATTCTTTTAAAAGTTTTGGAAAACTTTGTAAATTAAATTCAATCCAACATTTTTTATGTAATCAAATATAAAGAAAATGAAATAAATTACAAATTCTTAAAAAAAAATAACAATTAATATTCTTTTAAGCTTTTGTTTAGTGAACGTTTCTTTATTTCGTACCTTATTTTTGTTTAAATATTTGAATGTAATTCTTTTTATTTTTTATGTAAATATTATTAGAAAATATAAAACAAAAGACAAAATAAAAAAAATAAAATTTCAACAATCGATTTTTGCAGAATTTTGTGGGTGAACTTATATTAATTTCATCGCTGTACACGTTGTTTGAGGGGTCTTTCTACACCGAAGTCTCAAAAAAGCGTTTCCTCGGGACACTGAATTGAATATTTATGATTTTTCCATAACATTAATATAATTTTACTTTAAATTTCTAATGTTTTGTAGGTCTATAGTATATATTTTGATACGATAGCTTTTTTGTTTAAATATTTTCTTATCAAAATATTAAAATCTAAAGTGTAATCCATCCATATTTTGAAGGGTGAGTGAAATTCGGCCCAGATAAACAAAAATACTCTTACTTACTATCTTGTCATTTGTTGTTATTGTTTGCAAGTCATAGTTTTTTTTCTTTATCTTTATACATACATATATACAAATACATAAAGTATTTACATATTTTCGTACATATACATATTTATATACCTAAATGTATGTACATATATAATAAAAACGTTGCGTGTTATTTTTTTATAAAAAAAATAAATAAAAAAAACAACGTTAACGAACAGACTTTTATACTCCATACAAAAAACTTTTTTTTTTTTTTTTGTTTTCATATCACCATACACGCACACACAAATCCATACATTTTACTTAAGACTTGGCCTCAATGTAGATAATTTATTATCTATACTCACATACATACATTTATTTATATGTACATACATAAACATACAAACTAGTGTGTTAAACAATAAACAGAAAGTATATTTATTTGTACTTTATTTTTATTATTTTTTTTTTTTTGTTTAAAAAAAAAATATATTATTATTATTTTTTTTTAAATTCCGTTTTGTTTTTTTAATTAAATGAAGAATATTTTTAATAAACAATTATTTGGTAGTGATTTATTTATTTTAAATACTTTTAAAATTTAGATAAACATTTTATTCAAATTAAATCAAGAAAATCAGTTAAAATGTTTAATAGAATTTTTACAATTGAATACTTATTTAGAGATATTTGTATTTTATTATAAATAAGTATTAATATTTGAAATTTTTAGAGCCAGTTTTTCACTTAAAGATTAAATGCCAATTAATAATTAAATTAGTTAATCTAAATACTATTCTAATCCGTCATTTTTGTTTTTAAGTCCGACATTAAAACTTCTAGTATTGCCATATTGAACGGCAATTATTTATGGATAAAATATGGTAATTTGTGCAAAAATCACATGTTGTTATCAAAACAATGAATGTTTCAATAAGAAGAAGAAAATTCAGAATACTATTTTATTATTATTTATGGAAATTTGGAACAATAAATTAAATTTTAAGAGAAATATGTAATAAAGTCAGTATTTGGTCATCTTAACAAAAGAATTTTACAAAAGTTGAAAATGCAACCACTCGTTGTCATTGATAATTGTCTATGACAACGCCCGGAAGGGCATGTTATAGTTAAATTAAATGTATAATTCTTCTAATTACACTGGTCGACAAAAACATTTTTTTTCGTGCTCCTTCAAAAAAAAAAAAAAAAAATATTTGGACTAGATGCAATTCCGCATGCTAAACTCGAATCAGCTTTCAGTTTTTTCCCATCAGGTCGATTTTTTTTTTTCATACTAAATTCAAGATTTCTTTTTTTTACTAAAACTTCTTTTTAAAAGTGAAAACATCAAAAATGTTTTAGTTAATCATCTTTATCTCAAAGCTGGCAAAACTACGAGTAAATCATAAAAATCGTATCATAAAAATTGATGCACAAATCTTGATTGCATTAACAGTTAAGTTAGGATACCCATGCATACCTACAGTTAAGTGAAAATACACTAGTGCGCAAAAAAATAAAAAATTTCGTCTTAAATAAAAAAAAGTTGGATTAGATGGAATTTAACTTGCTAAATAAGAATCAGCTTAAACTTTTTATTTTTTTTTTTATGGACGTGACTACTATGACACCGCCTTTAGGCAGTTATACTTGTATAACTCAAGAACGGTTTGTCCTATTAAGATAAATTAAACTCCAATATATAGCGACATAAATTGTCTTTGAGCTAAATTTACATAATTTTTTGTCCAGTTAATATTTCCGTAGTTATTTGGTCATTAATAAAAATTATTATTATTATTTTTTTTTGGAAAAATGGTGAAAATGTTGATCCATAACTCTGAAATTCTTGAGCGAATAAAAAATATTGTTGACATACCTTGAAGACAATTTTCATATGCATCTTTTGATGTATCATTTATCGAAATCGTGTAAACGGTTCTTGACAAACCATTCTCGAATTGTATAGTGTGACCGCTGAATTAGTCATGCCCATAAAAAATCAGTACGTGATAGAAAAAAAGTGAATGCAGATTCTTGTTTAACTCGTCAAAATCCACCTAGTCCACCAACTGTAAATAAAATCAAGATTTGTGCATCAATTTTGAAGATACATGGCTTATTTTATTCGCAGAATTACCAGCTTTAAAATAAAGATGATAAACTGAAACATTTTTGATGTTGTCATTTATTAAAAGAAGTTTTAGTAACAAAAAAATCAAAAATTTTGCATGAGTAATGAACATCAAAATGCATCAAGTTCAACTATTCGTTTTTGGATTTTTTTGTCGACCAGTGTTATTGGAATTTTGTATGTTTCTTTAAATTTATACATGCATACTTTGTCGTCATCATCTGTTTGTACGTGTGTATGTGAATATTTTACCACAAAATTAAACCCCCAATATTGGCCGTTTAAACTAACAAATAAAGTCAGATGATCGACAACTCAAAAACAACATTCCAAGATTTAATTTAATCGCTAATTTTTAAGTGAAAAACTGACTCTTAGAAAAACTGAATTGTCATAAAATTTAACATAACCCTAGTGTTTTCTAAAATATTTAAATTTCTAAAAAATTACATTCTTTTAGAACTATTACGAGGGTTGCGTTTTATATTTTGCCAAACGGCAAAACTACTCAACTTACGTTAAATCTGACACTGGAATCGTTAAATATGAAGTTTTTGAGGGCTTATGTTCTCAGAAAAGTTATTTTATATATAAAAAATGTATTTCATCTAAATATTTAATTTTGAAATAAAAAAATTTCATACAATTATTTTCTACAACTTACAATGTGAATTAATTGAAAAACAATATTTTAGTTAACTTTAATTAACTATCGAAAATAAAGCCAGCTTATATTACTGATATATGGAATTCAATCGTGTTCGCGGATACCTCCAGAGCGAATTTTATAAAGGCCTTCTAAAAATTGTTGTTTTGCTAAAAAACACTGATGCTGTGAGTGTCCTGATTAATAAACGCCGACATATAACATATCGTAGGATAGAGGAATTCCTGGGCATTCATTCCACTAACACATAATGAATATTTCCTAAATATTTGATCAGTTTTCTTATTTAACCTCATATAATTTAACAGTCATTAAAAAATAACTCGCGCTGAATTTTCGATCTATGTTATTCGAATCGCATTAATGAGATTGTAACGGATGACGAAATTTGGATACATGGTTTTGAAACTGAAACAAGAGATTAGTCAACTGTACTACTTCTTCAAAGTTTGCCCAACTACACAAACGTTGCACTTCCTTGGAGCATTTAAAATCAAACGCTTGCGTATAACCAGTTTTTGAACGACACATTTCTACTGTACATTTGCAGTATCATAGAGCTGTTAGTTGTGAATGGTTCGCAATCTTTTGTTAGCCAATAGTCTTCCAAGAAGTAAATAAATTAACATTTACATTAACATTCTCATAATTCTAGCTTTTACACATTATTTAAAAAACCCGTCAATATTATTAGCACAAACTTTGAATTATTGGGTTATCCACCATCCAACACTACTTTAATATCCAATAACTTCATTTCATTACCCTTTATCAAAATAAACTGCTTGGCCAACATGTTTCGACAGCTGAAACATCAGATATTCTAATAAAAATTCTAATAATGCTTCAATCAAATTGAAAAAACTGCCTTAATATTTTATTCAAACGGATCGGAAAATTTATTATTTGTCATGAATATTACTATAGAAAGGAATACCACCATCTTTTGAAAAAAATATTATCGTTTTTCGCAAAATATAAAAGGTACCCCTCGCACAGGGTCATTTTTATCCAATTTAGAACGACAAAAATACGAAAATAAAAGCTTATTAATTGAAGTAATTCTTATCGCATTTATTAGTTAACATATCATGTAATATGGTAAAAAATACATAAAGTATTGCAAAGTGTCTATAGCGCGAATTATGGATTTTCAAAGTTGCAACTATACAAAAAAATATTATAATTTTATTTACTACTTTTATAAAGAAGTATATTAACTTTAACTTCATATATTTCAGTAAATACTGCAGATTTTGATAAAATTTTTTTGATATGTAATAATAAATGTATCAAAATTATTCTATTATAATTTGCTTGGTTAAAAAATCAATACTGTAAATATTTTTTTTATTTAAAAGAAATCATAATATTAAAAAATATATTTTTTGAGAAATTCTATTTTTAATGGAATGGAACTAAAAAGTTCCAACGAGTTCCAATCTAAAAATACAATTGTTATATAAAAAAGTATCTATAAACTTATATTTGAGAATATTGGCTGCGATCTTTTAAAATTTTAGAAATTTTTTAAGAATTATTTAAACACATTAAGGTAGTGGCTGAAAATTTATTATGCAAATGTTACACTATGATTGGTATGATTAGATCTTGCCACGACTACTTTTAAAATATCCTTTATTTTAATAAAATTTACAAAAATATGTCCGAAATTCATACAAATAAATTAGTTTTTTTCATTTTAGTGTTTTAGTGTTTGGAGGTGTTTAAGGCCGTATCTACTAACAGAATATATATATATTTCAGACCAATATCTCCAAAACTGGATTTTTGTCGCACTAAAACTGCCAAATATGACACTGTGCCTCGTATTAGTATTTTTTTTTTTTTTTTTTAATTTTCAATTAATGTAAAATTTATTTTATTATTATTTTTTTTTTATGGTGATAAATTATCTTTAAAATTATTTTAAAAATAATAATTTTTCTATTCTCTTATCTTTTTCACATGTCAAAATTTGAAGATATTTTTGAGTGGTTTTTTATTTAAAAAGTGGTTTAGGGTTTAATTGTTTATTTAACAATTTTTAAGAGCAGACATCAATTTATAAAAAAAAGTAACTGAATTTATATTTTCATTATCAGTTAATTTCTTTTTAGACTTTGCTATTTAATAATCAAAAGTTATAATAATAATTTTTGGTATTTCCTAAAATTTGAACAAACAAAAAATAATAATAAACGAACTACTTTAACAAATAAATTGCTGAGTGTTAATATTATCTACTTTAATGAATGTTTTTCTTTTCATGTATTTAAATTGGTATTTCCTACAAGTAATAATATTTTTGAAATGAACAATAAAATTTAAACAAAAATACCAAAACAAATACAAAATTTATGAAACATTTATTTGCACATATACATACGAATAATACATAATGTATTTATGTACAATCTTCCGCATTTTGGGGCTATTGAGTGTTAGACATTAATAACACCTACACTGTTTCCAAAATTATTTGCGGAAACAAATTAAATTTAAACTCAAAATGCATTTAGTTTATAAAAATTTTATAATTTTTAAATTTTGAATTTGTTTGAATTTATTTTTTATTACAATTAAAAAATAATTTATTTGAGGAAATGGTGTAGTGTAATAATTCTGATAAATACATTTTAAGTATTAATTTCCTAGTATGTAAATAATCTTTATTTTTTTAAATCTCAATTAATAACAAAAAGGATCAAAACCTTAGAAATTAAACATTTTAAAAACAAATTTCAAAAACTATAATTTTTCTCACACAATTTATCACAATTTCTTTGAAATTTCTAATCTTTTATTATAAAAACGTGTTTTTTACAAAAAAAAAATATTGAAACATTTTTTTTAGATTCCCCCTCAAGCAAAAAATAATTTATAATAAAACATAAAGTATAAAATATATTATTAATTACATAGAAACTGGTTAAGAAACTATTGACTTTATCCGAACAAAAAATTAAATTAAATAAAATCATGGAAATTTTGTATTTGGCACGGGCACACACACACTCTTATACAACAACTTTAAACAATAGAAAACATGTCAAAGTTACTTGGTGTATTTCGTTATTGACAAGTCAAACGCTCAGTCTAGCAGCTGATCTTCTCGTTGGTAACAAACTCAAAAAAGTTACCAAATTGAAAAAAAGCAAAATTTGAAATAAAACTGGTAGTTTTGGAATAGACCTTCATAAATAATCACGAAAAAAACTGAATAAATAAAATGTATTTGATGATTAATATTTATTTTTTAATAAAAAAATTACAAAATTAAAAAAAATACAATCTAATTTAAATTTTTGGAAACTGTTTAATAAGAAGTAATTCGAAATAGTTTGTTATCATTTCATTATATTTTTAAACAGATTTTAAGAATTATTCGTTATTTAGAAATGTTGGTCCTTTTACTGTTAGTAAATAAAATCTTAAGTCTCTTTACCGAAATCAGATGTAATTTTACTCCAAAATTATGCCAATTTCAGTATGATTAACTTTTAAAATTTCCAAAAGGATCCATAAAATATTATTCAAATTAAAAGATCTAAACCAAGGATCTTTCTTAAAATGTTTTGTTTGAAAATCATCAAAATATATCAATAAATAAAATCCAAGATTTTATTTTGAAATGAAAAAAATTGTTTACACTTAATTAACTCAAAGATTAACAGACGTATTAAAATAAACTTAACACAGCTTTAATAACCATTGGTAAGTAAAATTCCTTAAAGTTGTATTCAAAAACAATGATTCGCTTACTATGTATAACTTTGGTAAACCATTGTTAACTTTAAATATTTTAATGTTGGTTCGAATCTACTTTAAGGCTATTTTACATTTTTCAAAAAAAAAAAAAATAATAATAATAATAAATTTTTAAATGTCAGCATAATTATTTAAAAACGTATTAAATGAACTCTGGTATAGGATAATATTTTCTGTGATTATTTTTAAGCTTTATACCTATTTTAAACTATGTATATTGTTTTAAAATCATAAACATAAACAGGAAAAAGTTTTTCTGGGTGCTTTTGGATTAAAATACCAACATTCCGGCTGCCCGCATGTCAACCCAATATTCGCCACAATCGCATATGTTCAACATTTTCATTGTTTGATGCCAGCATGTAATTCAAAATAATACATTAATATGTACACGTCTTATATTAAGGTGTCATTAATATATCATACCAACTTCGCGTTAAAACTTATGCATTTTAACAGAAAAAATGATTAAAATAGTTAAGTTTTATCAAAATTTCAACAAAAATAACGTAGGGTCTACACGAGAGATTTTTCTATCATAACAAACGTCAAATTCTTATCATGATAAGAATTTATCACGTGTGGACCAAATTTATTTATATTATTGCAGCGTTATGATATAATTGTTAGAGCTCAAGCTTACTTTGAGTCTACATTAGACAAATTTTTATCAAGACAAACGTCAAAATCGGTGCGAATCTATACAAGGTAGCCTCAGTTAAACAGCTGATTATTATTTTTGGTTGTTACATCTGTCAAACTGCATACATAAAAAAAATTAATGAATTCGCCATATTGTTGTTTTTGCACAATTGTTGCCACCTTCCATAAATTCAAGTTAATTTTGACGTTTGTCTTGATAAAAATTTGTCTAATGTAGACATAAAGTTAAGATATATTTGTTTTGCTATCAAACATCATTTTGTTGTTGTATTTTGATGACGTTTATTTTTTTTTTAAGAAATAGCGCAATTCTTCATGAAAATCTCAATTAAATAATTATTTGGATCAAAAATAACACAAAATAAAATGAAATTTAAAAAACAAAACAAATATTGCCATTAAATTTTGACAACATTCATCGACGAAAACCAAAAAAAAAAAAGTGATTTATTATGATAAAATTTTATCTACGTGTTCCCATATATGCTGATATAAACAAAAAAAATGCAGTAGGTCTGCCTACGTTTTGTTACTTGTTATGATAGAAAAATCTCCCGTGTAGATCCTACGTAATGTAAACAAAACGAAATATGAATTTATTACAGAATATTCGTTATTCGGATACTTTTAATTACATCCAACAAAAATTAAATGAAATTATTTTCTTAACATAGGCTAAATAATATTTTTTCCAAAATAAAAAAAATAAAAAACTTATTTATCATCAAAAAAGTGCTAGAATATCAAAAATAATAATGGAATAAAACAGTTAACGAATTATTTATTCTAACTACTAACAACACTGACAATAAGAATGACAGAGAAACTGAGAAGTGTTGCCTACATAAACAAAAAAAAAGTTTATTAATGTAAAGCTAAATTGTACATTAAATAGTATCTGCATTAAACATAAATTAAAGACTTTTTTTGAATATGGCTGTAAAAATTTATTTATTTTGATTAAAATTATAATTGTTTCTAACCTTTTAGTACCAACATTACGTATAATTTACTTAATTATCTAAAAGTTATAATCGTCAATACGCCCTAAGGTCCAGCATTAATTTAAAATTGCTTAAAAATTTTGTGCAAAATTTGTAGTAATAAATATGTATCTCCTAAACTGCTGGTCGGATCGAATTCAAATGTACGAGAAAGTTGTAAAGGCGGTCCTAAGCATTTAGAAAAATCACCCTGTAGTTACCCTGTAATAATATATGTATTCACATATACTTTGTTGTGGAGTTTTTAAAAAATTAGTAATTTTTTGGAAAATTTAGTTCAAAATTCTTTTCACATAAACTTCTAGTTGTGTTCTATGGTACGAACTATAAAAAAAATTACAAACAATTTTGTACAAATCGGTTGATTAAACAAAAAAAATCAATCTTTATTATAAATAATGTGTTAAGAGTTTAATCTCTTCATACTTACCCATTTTAACCTTAGTATTTTATCTTCAGAACTTTCATCTTCAGCACTTTCTTTTATAAAAGAAATCGATTTGCGGCTCCATGTCGTAGAAAGTTTTGAAACATTTAATTCAATCTCTTTTTTAAATAATTTGGGGGGATTGGGGGATTAAAATAAATTTAATTAAAAAATAAAAAATACATTGAGTTTATTTTTTATTTATAGAAAGAAAAAAAAAAAATTGCTTAAACATTTGGGGAAGAACTTAAAAGGTATATTTAGGGAAATTTTTTCTCTTTTTAAAATTTGTTTTGTTATTTTCAAACAAGTTTTCTTTTTTTGTAATTTTGGGCGGATACATCAATCTTTATTTAAAATCTATTTTGCTTTCATTTATTTATTTTATTTTAATTTAATTTTACGCTCTCTTTTTAATTTTGAATTTTTTAAAAAAGCAAAAATTTTATTTGAAATTGGTTGAATTTTTTTGATTTTAGGATTTAAGGATTAAGGGGGATTTATAGTATTGATCAAAGGTGGGTCTCTTTGTTTTTTATAGGATTCTTCTTCTTTTTTATATTTTGCTTTTTGTTTTTATTTATTTTTTTTATGTATTTAACAATATTTTTTTTTTTTTGGTACTTTGTTGTTCTCTTTTTTATTATTTGTTTAAAAATACTTAAGGCATTTTATATGTAACTTGATTTTCGTTATTTATTTCATTCACTTAGTTTAATGTGTTTTTGTTTAGGAAAGACTTAAGAAGGAATTTTTGAGTTGTTAAGTTTTTTTTTTATTTTTTTATTTATATTAAGTTTTATAAATTTAAAATTAAAAAAAACAGCAAAGCCGTTTATTATTTAGATTTTTTTATGAGTGTATTTTTTAATTTCCTTTATGCAGGGATATATGATGTATTCGAATTGATAATTACAATGAGGTTATTAACACATATTTGCCAAAGCACAAAGAAAGTTAAAAGTATGGAAATTTTTTGAAATAATCAGCAAATAGTCAATAAAAAATTATCATGATAGTTTTCATTTATAATTACTTTTTTTAATATCATAATAAAAAAAAATTTTGATATTAAATTATTGAAATGCTTACATGGAAAAAATACTAAAATAAAATTTCATTAATCGTTATTAATGGTTAATTTTATTACCTTTTAAGTTCGCTTTAATGAAAAAATTAATTGATTTAATTCCAAAATTAATTAAATCAATCAAAAAATTAATTGAATCAATCACAAAATTAATTGATTTATTTACGAAATTAATTGATTCAATCACAAAATTATTTGTTAAATGACAAAATTAATTGATTCAATTACAAAATTAGTTAATTTAATTGATCAAATTAATTGATTTTGTAAGAAATTAATTGGTTCAATGACAAAATTATTTATTTCAATTAAAAAAGTAATTTAGTCCAAATTTAATTTTGGATAAATACATTGTTAATTGATTCAATTACAAAATTAATTGGTTCAGTTATCAAATTAATTGATTTAATTACAAAATTAATTGAATCAATCACAAAATTGATTTATTTACTTACAAAATTAATTAATTCAATTACAAAATTAATTGAGTTCAAATTAGAAAAGTATTTTGAATAAATACATTGTTAATTGATTCAACTAAAAAATTAACTGATTCAATTACGAAATTAATTGATTTAATTATGAAATTAATTGATTCAATTGCAAAATTAATTAATTTCTGTTCAATGACAAAATTAATTATTCCAATTAAAAAAGTAATTGAGTCCAAATTTAATTTTGTATAAATACATTGTTAATCGATTCAATTACAAATTTAATAGATTCAATTACAAAATTAATTAATTAATTCAATTACAAAATAAATTGAGTCCAAATTTAATTTTTTATAAATATTGAAAATTTATAATATTTTAGAAGTAATTTTTCTATTTATATTATGAATTATTTAACATATTGGATAAATAAATTGTTAAGATTTCAATAGTTTCAATCAATTTAAAAATGTTTCTAATCCTCATTGTAATCTCATTTCGTATATATATTTAATATATATATATATATATATATATATATATATATATATATATATATATATATATATATATATATATATATATATATATATATATATATATATATATATATATATATATATATATATATATATATATATATATATATATATATATATATATATATATATATATATATATATATATATATATATATATATATATATATATATATATATATATATTAAATATATATACGAAATGAGATTACAATGAGGATTAGAAACATTTTTAAATTGATATATATATATATATATATATATATATATATATATATATATATATATATATATATATATATATATATATATATATATATACATATAATTATATATATATATATATATATATATATTTCTTTTGTGGTATGTAATAAGTTTTTGGGGATTTTTTTTTTTTTTTTGTGATTTATTCATGTAAAAGCGTGTTAAAATGTTGTTACTTGTATTATTTATTATTATAAGTTTTGTAGTAAGTATTATTATTATAAATATTATTATAATTTATATATTGCTGTTTAGTTGTTGTGTTTGTTTGTATTTTACTTTTGTTTTTTTTTTTTTTTTTTTAATTCATAAATGCATTTATAAGATTTGTGGGTGTTTGTTGTTGTTTTTGTTTAAAGTTTGAGAGCGAAATGATGGACATTTGTTCTATTTGAAATAGCTCCTCAGGTTCTTGGACTTTTGAGCTTAATTATTTATATTTTTTTTAATTTTTTTTTTTTTATTTATATACTTAAAAACTAAATGGTATAAAATCTTTGTTATTTTTGTGAGTAATTGATGAGAGTTTTTGTTAAATGATTCTGATTTTTTTTTTATTAATATTTTTTAATTTCCTTTATTTAGTTTTACGTTTTTTTTTTTTTAATTTGATTTCATCACATTAATAGAAGGTTTTTGGATTTAAGGTATGATATTTTTTCCATTAGACTTTATGTATATATATATATAATATTTTTTTTTTTTATATTTTTTTAATAATTTTTATTTTTTTGAAAAAATAAAAAAAATATAAAATCTTTTTTAAATTTTCTTCTTATATTTATTTGTTTTTTCTTCTTGATTTCTAACTTAAATATAATTTCATTTTATATGAAATCCAATGGGTTATATTTAAGTTTTGTTTTTATAAGTATTTATAAGAGATTGATTATAACTTTTTTATTTATGTTTAAATTTATTTATAGTATTTTTGTTTTCTTATTTAACTAATTAAATTTTAAATTTCTTTGTTGCTGTTAATTTTAATTTAATTTATTTAATGGCACACCAAACGCACGCAATTCGTTTTAATTCATTGTATATAAAGTTAGATTTAACACCATGAGTTATTTTATTTTATTTTATTTTATTCAATTTAATTTTTATTCATTCATTTATATTTTTCTTTAATAATAATTACATATTTTCATTTGTTTAATTTATTGTTTAAAGTTAATTATGATTTAAAAGTTAATTTTAAAATAAAAGTTAAGGAAATAATGCAAAATTGTTTAATTTTAAAATAAATTTAAAGTTTAAATTTTATTTTATTTTTTTCGTGAAGTTCTAGTTATTGAAAAGCCTTTTTTAAAGCTTGTTGTTAACAAAAGCTTTCCTTTTATTTATTTAAAGAAAGCTTTAAGCTTTATTTGTTTTTATGTTAGAATTTTTTTTTGCAGAATTAAATATGATTCTCACTTTGCTTTTAGTGCAAAGTTGGGACCTATTTGCTTTAAAATAGTTTTCTTTTTTTATATAAATTCACTTAAGATTCATATTCTTGTTATTTTTTGTTTGGTTTTTGTTTTTATGATTAATTTTTGTTAATAAAACATTTCTACACTATAAGGCAAACCGTTAAGTAAATCCTACATGATTGATGATTACAAAATTTTATGATTTTAATTTTTTTTTTTAGTTTTAAATATTTTATATTATTTCTTTTATATTCATTTCATTTAAATTGGAAGGATTTTTTAATTTTTTGTTTTATATTTTATTTATTTTTTGTTTTTGTTAAAGATGTTTCACAACCACATAATTTTATTATTAACAGAAAAAGAATTATGGCAATACACATTTTAAATATTATTAGTTTTTTTTTAGAAAATTTTTGGTTTTAGGTTTGTTAAAGCACCTAGAAAAATATGACTTTGGGAAACCAAAGGAGTGGTAAATTAAACTTCATACATATAAAACTGAGTTATTTATCCTTTTTAGACTATTTTAAGAATTTTTTTTATATTTTGCTCATAACAGAATATTTTGTCATATTTTAATGCATTAATCCTTCATGGTTTACATATATTACAACAAATAGGATAATTTGGCATATTTTTTCAATGCTACTAAAAATATGCAACATCATATTTTTTGTGGGCTTCCATACAACCGAACTGTTAGTTACAAATTGAAGAGTTTTGATGTGATCATATTTTTGCATGTTTTGGGCTTAACAACTTATTTTGTTATATTTTAGTAGGAAATTCTTGTTTAGAGCATATTTTTGTTATATAAATTGCATAATTTTGCATAAATTGCACTAAAGAGCATTTTTTCATATTTTGCAATTTTAAAATTATACAACTTTTCTTTTTTACAGTCACTTACAGCATATTTTGTCATATTTTAATGACAAATTCTTGTTTTTATGGAATTTTGCTTATTTTACACTCAGAGAATTTTTGACTTAATATGAAATTAGACCATTTTCATTTAACAGTCAATTATAGCATTTTTTGGTTTAACGGCATATTTTGTCATATTATAATGGAAAAAAATTGAGTTTTTTTTTTTTTATATTTTATACCTAAGAGTATAATTTTGCTTATTTTACAATTAAGATTTTTTTACATAATTTGCAATTACATCACTTTTCTTTTTACAGTCAAATATGTTTTTCAAATCCAATCATTATTCGTCTTAAATACAATTAATATTTTTAATTGCAAAAAATATAGTAACCCAGGAAGAATTCATGCGTTCTTCAACTAGTTCTGTAGAAGTGTTACCTAGCCAGTGCCCATTATATTAAGCGGTTCTAAAACTAGTGATATTAGCAATGATTTTTGTTCGAAATTATCACATTCAGAACTCATTCCATGGAACGGTTTCAGGATCTATTTTTTTATTTTTTATTATAATGAGACATTTTTCAAACAAAATTTAGTTGATTTAAAAATATGTGAAACTCATATAAGTCCTCGACTTTCTTATATTTTAGATCTTTATGAAGTCCTAGAGTACCTTAACTTAAGGCTACTAATATATTATTAGATAAGTTTCAACCTTAGATCTTTACTGAGCTTTAATTGAAATAATTGTTATAACCCAGGTTGCGATTAATTAAAGATTTTAATTTGGTTCAAGATTTGTCTGATACATTTCAATCTATAATTATAATTTGATCTGTTTACAAACATTAGTTTACATACACACTTCCCCTTATTTTACTAGGTCTTCTTAGTAAACCTTAAACCTAAAATTTTTTTAAAAATGTTGAAGAATTTTTTTTAGTTTTAAACAATTTTGCATTATTGTGGTTTTAATATTTTGTTTTTCTTTTTTTGGTTTATTTTAAAACTATTGATCCTTTAGACTTTAAGATTTTACAAATTTAAAATTACAATTCTACTTTAAATTTTTTCTGGGTTTTAATATACTTTTTCTTTTTTTTTTAATGAAAATTACATTTAATACATTTAATTTATATGCTTTTTGGTTTTTAATAAGTACATTTAAAAGTTTTTTTGTTTTACTTGTTGTGAGAATTTATAATTTATTAATGTTTTTTTTTTTTTTTTTTTTTTTTTTGTTTTTAACTATTTTAAGTAGTTAATTATATTTTTTTTTAACATAATTTGTACAATCAAGTAATGATTATGGCATTTCTTTTTGTGTGTGTGTGTGTGTAAGTATGAGTGTATGGTTTTTTTTGTTAATAATTTATTAATTGAAAATTTTTTAGGATCACTTTTTTCAGTAATAATTTCTTTAATGAAATTTTATTAACAAAGTAATTTAAGTGATCATTACTTGTTTGTGTTTTTTATAATTTTAAATTTTTGTTTGTTTTGTTAATAAATTTATGTAAATACAAAAATCACAGAGAATTATATGATTATAGTTTTTATTTTATTAATAATTTCCAAATTGTTTAGATTTTATAATTTTATAATTTAGCTTTTTATAAATTATTTTATATTAAGAGGTTTTGTGTCATTTTTAATAATTTAATTTAGAGTTTTTTTTCTTAATTCTTACTAATTTATTTTTTGGTATTGATTACACACTTATTTAAAATATTTATAACAAAAAAAATAATAATAAAACAAAATTTATTATTTTTTCATTTTTTAATTTATTATAAAACAGGCAAATTTTATAAAACTTAAAATTCAAGAAAATTTGTTTTATTAAATGTTCATTTAAGAATTTTTCCAAGAAAATTTTATTTTATTTATTTTATTAAATTTTCAAATGTTATATTAAATTATTTTTTTTTTTTCTAAAATTTGCCTGTATATTAAAGGATTTTTGTTTTTTTTTATAAGATTTATTTAATTTAATTTTAAAAAATATATTTAGGGAAGAAAATAAAATCTATAGTTTTATATGTGTATGTCAGTAAGTATTTAGTGTTTTTTTTTTATATATTATTTTAGTAATTATTATCATTTTTATATTATCTTGGTTTAGAATATAATTTTTTCTTTTTGGTTTTCAAAGTTTATCTTTTCTTTTTTTAATTTCTTTCACTTATTTTTTTAGTCTGTGAGTTTTCTTTTTTAAACAATTTTCATATAAAAATCATTTCCTTGTTTGTTGTGGTTTATTTAGAGATTTTTTCTTGTTAATATTATGTATTTTGTTTTATTTACTAGTTTGGTGTCGTCAGTTGGTTTGTTTGTTTATTTTCCATGATTGGTTCCCTAAAAATTAGCATTGTTTAACATTTTTCAAAGTTGTTTTAAAAGTTAAACTATTTTTAGTTTATACTAATTTTTGTTAATTTAAATATGTTTATATTAAAAACCTTTTTTAGTTAAGAAAACAATTGCAAGAAACTTTATTAAATAGTTTTTTTGTTTTTTAACTTAACAACAATTAAGTAGATTTAGTTAATTTTAAGTAATATCAATTTGCTTACAAATTTGTTAAATGATTTGTTTAAGAAAGAGTTGGTGGTGGATTTTTTTTTTTTTTTTTTTTTAATTGAACAAATACCAAAATTTTTCTCTACCAAAATACACTGAGAAAAATGCTTAAGTTTCCATTTTATTGAACAGTTTTTTTCTTTTTTTAATTTGCTTTAAAAATCTTGTTTATATTACATAGAATATTGTTTAATAACAATTTTATTTCATATGTTATTTAGTTATTATCTTGTGAGTTATTTTAGTAATAGCTAGTATTTTATAAAAACATATATTTGATATTTGAATAATTTAGTAGAAAAAATTTAATTTTATTATTGCTTTTTTCTTACTAGAATCATTTCTTCTTTTCCAACAAGATGACAAAAGATTTAAAAAAATAATCAAAAACTGAACTAGAACTTCAACTAAGAGTAAACAAAATTAGTTTTATCTCTCTTAATTGATTTTCTTGAATTATTATTCTAGTTCAATTTAATGTGAGATGTTACTCTGTAATTCTATTCATAAAGAAAATTATTTTCTTTTGTATTGAAGTATAGAGTAACTTCTCTTAACTATAAGTTTAATTCGAAAGAGTACAATTCCTATTCCTTAGCCAACAAATCATTTTCCATTTTAATTTTTATTAATTAGGAAAGAATATTACAATAAATAAATATGCACTTCATTCTGTAAAATTACCACATTTTTTTAAACACAAACTAAAAATTAAAATCAATTTTTTTCAAAAACTTAAAAGAATTTAAAAATTCTTTGTGTTATAAAAAAAATTTTTAATTTTTCTTTAAAAGTTACCTAAATTAAATATTGATTTTATTTAAAAATTTAATGCCATAAAAACAAAAAAACCAAATATGTAAATAAAAAAAGATTCGAATAAAACCTGGGCATTTTGCCAAATTTCGAAAATGTTGCCAAAAGCAAACTAAACAACAACAAATTGTTTCACTAAACAACACTCTAAGCAAAACAAAACTGAAGAAAACAACAACTAAAGTCAACGACTGAGGTAAAATAATTTAAAAATTAAAAACAAAAAAAAAAAAAAAAAAAAACTAATGAGAAAAGAATTTGAAAATTCAAATAATAAAAAAAATATTATTTACGCGATTACGCTTGTGTGTTACGTCAAATAAATACAATCCCAAAACAAAAAAAAAAAAAAAGATTTTCTTAGAAAAACAAAAACAATTTTAAACAAAAAAATATTTTATTTGTGCAAAACAAATGCCCCAACACAACATTTCATGTGATGAAAAATTCGTTTATTTTTAACAAAATAATAAAAAGAATAAAAAAAAAAAAAAATACCAACGCCATCCAACCAATATATAGTCAGTCTGCCCCCATAATATTAAGCAATCTCGCCAAAGATAAACCATTACTTTTTTTGGTAATTTTCTTTAAGGTATTTTATTTAAGTAAAATTATGTATACACTTAACAAATTATTAGGAGCATTTCAAATAGAAAGCCAAATCAAAACTTTATGTTAATGCGTTATCATCAGTGTTATTTAAAATATATTTACGCTTCCAAACTTCTCTTTATGGCCTCTAAATATATATCAAACATAAAGTAAATCTTAAACCATTTCAAATTTCATTTCTTTTATTTATTTATAATAATTAATTTTTTCGATTAATGATTTAGTTCTAAAATGTATTTATAAATTTATAATCAGGGCAACTAAAAATATGCATTTTTTTTCTAGACCAAATGAACCAATCTTTTATTTATCCGCTTTAAACAATTTTTATAGCATCTTTTATTTATCTGTATATTCTGGTCATAACAAGATATTCCACAAGAGCATTATTTTTCATATTTTATACTTAAGAAAAAAATTTACATATTTTTTCCTGAAAACATCCTTTATTTATTCGCTTCAGACATTTTTAAGAATTTTAGTATCGATTTGTTACAGCATATTTTAGTTAAAACAGTTTATTATTTTTATACTTAAAAGAAGCATTTTGCATTTTAAGAGTAAAATATGCATTATTGACATTTGTGAAATTTTTTACTGTCAGATATATTGTTCAAATAAGATTCTCCAATAACTTTCATCCTATAAATTAACAGAAATTTTATAATAAATATTTGTAAAGTTAATTGCTGGTCATTTCAATTGAATTTTAAGTTATAAATAATTTTTATTGCAAATCTTGCAAAAAGTATAAAGAAGGACACTGCTAAATCGGTTTAGTAAATTATTTGTTGGGATTCACACACAGCAATTTTTTTTTTTTTGCTGCAATTCTGAGTTCGTTGGCAAGAGAGGTAAAAAAAATGTCAATATTTTCTCTCCTCTCTTTCCTAAGAACAAAGAATTGCAGAAAGAAAAATTGCTGTGTTTAAACCATGACTTGAGCAAAGCACGTAAAAGTGGCTAAAATAACATTTGTCTTATCTATATATATAAAAGAATAACGTGACTGACTGAATGACTGACTGACTGACTGACTTATTCATCATCCCACAACGGTTGAAGCTAAAGAGACGAAATTTGGAACGTAGGTAGGTCTCCCTCTGTATAGATCCACTAAGACGGGATTTTTGGAAATTCGATTTTTTATGGGGAAAAAGGGGTAAAAACGGGTAAAATCGGTAACTCTATAACTCCCAAACTAATAAAGATACACAAAAAGTTGAATAGTTGTCGTTATTCATTTAAAAAATAATCGGACAGGTGTCTGGTACTTTTTTGAAAATCGGTCCCTTTAGGGAGAAAACGGGTAAAAACTGTATTTTGGTACTTTTTTGTCACCATATGTATCTTTAAAACCAATCAACATACAAATACAATTTATGTCGTATTCATAACTTATCAAAAAACTAGAAATATAAATTTGGTACTTTTTCGAAATTCGAAGGGGTAAAAACCGTACCTATTTTTGGTACTTTTTTCATAAAACATTTTTTTATATTTATTGACATAACCCTATGCGTATTTTAATATGGGATCTCACTATAATTTAGAAACTCATTGGAATACAATTTCTGATACTTCTTTGGGTAAAAAAAAGTACCAAAAAGGGGGTAAAGGCGGGAAATTACATTTTATTCAAACTTAATAATAAATTTTCCATTATATTAAACTTAGAAACATAAGATTAAGTAAATGTAGTCCTATGTGGATAAGAATTCACAAGAGTGGAATTTGTGGTACTTAAAGATAAATGGTCCTATGAGTAAGAATTCAAGAGAGACTTTGTGGTACTTTTTTTTCTTCTAATGGTACTTTTTGAATTTTCTATAATATTTAACCTAGAAACATGAAATTAAATATGCATGGTCCTATGCGAGAAAGAATTCACAAGAGGGGTACTTTTTTTTGTGGTACTTTTTTTGTTCTTCTAATGGTACTTCCTGAATGTTCTGCAATTTTCATCCTTAGAAACATAAAATTGAAGATGTAAGGTCCTAAATGAATCAGAAACCTTAAAATGGATTTTGTGGTCTTTTTCTTCTAATATACTTTTTCGTAATTCAGATATTTATTTTTCATTATTCTAAGATTAGAAACCTGAAATTAGAGAGATATTGTTATTTACGGATGACATAACACCACTATTAAACATTTTCCCAAGGTAGTAAAGAATCTTAGTTTAAATTTTTTATACAGTATGGTTTTAATAAAAAAGTTCCGCTGACGAAGTAGCGGGTTTACAGCTCGTTCACAATAACTGTCGTTATAGCTTTAACATTATATATCGTAAATATTTTTCAAACAAAATTTGTTGAAAGCAAAAACAAAATAAAAATATTTTCGATATACAATGATAAAACAATACGACAGAGATTCTGAATAGGACGATTGTTTTTGCGCGTTATAACCATTATCGAAAATGGCATAAAATTTCACATCTAACAATGATGCAATTTATAATAAAAAATAAAAAAAGAGAAAAAATGGTATGATACTCTATACCATTCCGATCCACATAATTTTGTTTTTACTTGTATAAAACTTATTTGTGTTAAATATTAACATAATACTAACATTTCTGTCGGATTAATGCACGTTAAAGTGATTTTAGGGAGAAGGGTTTATATGAAAGCTAAGGTCAATTATGGACCGATCTTCATGAAATTTGTGCTTATATAAAACTTATTTGCGCAAAATTTCATTAAAATATTCATATTCTTAAGGTATCTATAAGTGTTAAGACTCTATTCCAGGAGGACATTTGTATAGGGGCGAAGTGAAAAAATGGACGGATCATGACCAATTTCAATAGCGTTCGTTATGCCAAATTTCATCAAATTATTTTCTAAATTGCGACCTGTACTTTGTGCACAAGGTTTACATGGACAGACAACCAGCCACCCAGACGGAGGACGGACGGACATCGTTAAATCAACACAGAAAGTTATTCTGAGCCGATTGGTATACTTTAAGGTGGATGTTGATATATTTTTTCTGTGCGTTACAAACATCAGCACAAACGCATAATATCCCAACCACCTTTGGTGGTTAAGGGTATAAAAAACTGGATTTGAAAACGACAAAAAATTACTTTGGTATCATGAATTCTAATATTATTTGTTTTATGTTCGAATTACAATTTTTGTATATTTTGCTCAAATGTAAATAAATTCATAATTATTTAATAAAAAGAAATTTATATTTTTCATTTACATACAAAGGAACACATACAAATAAGACCCAAATTTCCACAATTATGAGGTTTATGGCAATATATGTCTCGGAACTGTACAGATTTCTTATAACAAAAAAATTTTTGTTTGAATTTTTTTTTATTTTTACTTTTTTTATAATATTTTAATAAATACTCAATAATTTTTAATAATATTTCAATCTCACATCTTGATAAACCAACTATAGAATTCAATTGGCTAAATCTCCGAAATGTGGAGAGTCGTTTCCGATTTCTTATAACAAAAAAAAAAAAAAAAAAATGTTACAACTGCAGATGTAATTTTATTAATTTTTACTTTTTTTATAATATTTTAATAAATACTCAATAATTTTTAATAATATTTCAACAAAAACACTATTGCTTACCAATTTTTCTGAAAAAGTTACATTAAAAATTGTAAACCAATGGACATATGTACAACATGTACTGTGAGCGTCAAAAAAAGTAAACAGCAAGTATTCTTAAAAATAAAGTTATTTTATTTTAGATTAAAAATGCTATATAAAAAAGATTAATGCACATTTGTTTGGTAATTAACTAAATATAAATTTCATAAGAAACAAATTTTAAAACAGCAGCACATTAAAAAATAATGCAACAACAGATGCCCGATTGGATTAAAGTTTGGGGACTGCAGAGCATTACAAATATGTTGGGGAGATTGATAAAGCAACCATTCCCTCAAAATTTTGGAAAACAACTTGAGATCTTTGTCATTTTGAAATAAGCAGTTGTGCAATAAGCTAATTTTTCGCACACTAGGATCCATATTATATTAATGAAGCCTCCAGACGTCCTCAGACCATTACGGAGTCTCAATCATGTTTAACTATCTCAACCACACATGTGACGACGCCTTCATTCCATCTTTTTAATATTTTTCGTGTTTTTTGGCGCCAAATATTTAAATTTACTTTCGTCATTGAGTAAAACGGTTTCCGGGGAGGTTTAACGTTAATTTTTATACTTTTGGGCGAAATTCAAACATTTAGTTTGGTTGGCTTATGTAAGGTACTTACGTGGTGTTCTTCTATGGAAGCCATTTTTGTGTAGTGTTCCTAAAATGGTACTGGCTCTAGAATAATAAGCGGAAATTAACGTTACTTTTTTAGCTTAAGGTACCAGAAGCAGGACTTTACAAACTATATCTCTTTTCTTTAAATCTGTAAATGATTTGGCCATCTTGCCCGAGGAAAATTCTCTGCAGTATGATGTTTATTTGTTATTTATATATTACTCTGCAATAATTCCTTGAAACATTTTTTTGCAATTTTAGGCAAGGATTTTTCCTTTTTTATATAAATCTAATATTATTTTCGAGTTTGAATTGAGGATTATTTTTCTATTGTTAAACAATCACTTATTTACTTCGATTTAAAGCAAGAAACGCCAAAAAATAATAAAAGATCTGCTCCCACTTTTACAATTCACCGACCTTTTTATAAAAGAAAAGTGCCACTGTTTACTTTATTTTGACGCGTAAAAATTGGTATATTTTCTTAAAAATTCAATCAATACTTTATTCCGATTTATTTTCGAAAATTGTTTTAATGAATTTAATTGCCAAAGAATTTTGGCATATTACTTTTTTTATATCATAATTTATCTACATCTCACAAGAATTCGTTAAAAAGGAATTGAGTTGTTTACTTTTTTTGACGCTCACAGTATGTATGAAACAGCTGATCCGAACATCGGTTTTATTTGCATTCGAAAATACCAAGACTAATACAAATTCATTTTGACCAAATGAAATCAATATTGGTTTGTAATTCGGACTTAGATTCTATGATAGCCCTGAATATCTTGTTATAAAAGATAACGGTTTAGTTATTGCCAAAAAATCCAATTATTTGCCCTAATGTCTATTAATAATAAAAATCAAGTTGTTTTAGCATGAATAGCAGATACGGCCCAATCATAAATATTCCCAAGGAATTCTGTTCCCACGGAAAAAATCTTCCTTGAGAATTTTTTCCCTTAACGCAGTAGATATAAAAGGGAATTTTATTTTTCACAATAAGAGAATGGGGAAAAGTGAGTAATCTCACGTGGAATTTTTATTTATGATTGGGCTGATAATTTAATATTTTTATGCGTATAAAACTCTTTTTAGAGCATTTTATTTTATTTTTTTTATTTTTTTGCCCTGGTTATAACGAAAGTAGCAGAGATTTTGAAAAATTCAATATCTAAAAGACTATGTTCCAGACGTTTACACATTGGGATTTTGTTATTAAAAAAAATGAACTTTTCTTTATTTTTCACCTTTACATTGTAAATACACCGCCTGCCAAATTCTCTTCTAATCTAACTAACAAAATTTCTATAAGTGTATTTTATTATTTCTAATTTAAATAGAAGATTCCTCAATAACACATTGCAAGCAAAAACAAAACACATGTAAATAAATAAACAAGAAAGAAAAGAATAAAAAACCAGCTAAATAAAAATGTACTATAATAAAATTTGCTTAAGAATGTACATATGTATGTAAGAAATAAAATAAAAAGACAAGGTTTTTTGTTTGTTTTTGGTTAAATTGAGCACAAACCTTTACAAAAGATTTGCACTACAATAATTTATTTGAATATTTCAGTGTTATTTTTTCCAGGCTATTTTCTTTTTTTTTTATGTTTCTGTTGTTGATGTGTATTCGAATTAATTAATAAACAGATTTTTTTTATTTTTTTGAATTACAATATACATATTTTTTCTTTAAATACATATAAATATAATTTTGGCTCTATTACAATTTTGTTATAAAAGAGAAAAAAAATAAAAAAAATACATATATGCATTTTTTAAATACTTATTTTTATTATATAATAAATTTTAAAAGAATTTTTTTTTTTACATAAATTTCAATTTATTTTGCATTTTATAATATATTAAAATCAAGTATTTAAAAATTGTTTTTATTGATTACAACAAAAAAAAAATTTAATAATTTTTTTACAATTTTTTTGTTTATTTCTTTGCTTTTACAAAAATTGTATTTACAAAGAAATGGGTTTTTTTTAGATTTTTATTTTTTATTTTTCATATTCCGTTTTGTAAATAATCGTTTTTCCAAATGTTATCGTTACAAAAAAATATATATTTTTTTCAAATAATATTGATATTTTGTTTTTTTAGTTCTTGATATTTCGATCTTTGATTTACTTCATTAGTTTTAAGGTTTTAACAATTTTTTTTGAAGTAAAAAGTAAAGAAAATTATGTTTTTTTTTATCAAGATTTATTTATATTTGTTTTTATTAAATGGTTTGTTTTAAAACTCATGTATTTATCACACATAATTGCATTTTTAATTTTAATTTTTTCAAACATTAAAAAAAGAAAACGTAGATCTAAAACAATAATCCAAAATTAAAATATCTTTAAAAGAATCTTAGAAATAAATGCAAAAAAGAAAAGTAGCAAAGCTTGATTATATTAAGCTTGTAAGCGATTTCCATTGTTGTTGTTGAAAAACAAATTTCAAAGAGTTATTTTTTTTTTATTTTTTTGGAAAACCTTTTAAAAAATGCTGTCTTTATTAGTTAAATATTATTTTTAATTTTGGATTTTTAGTTTATTTCCTCGTATTCTTTCTTTCGATTTTTGTTTGGAAGTACTTGGTATATTTAAAAAAACTAAAATAAAAACATTTGTTTTTAAATTAATATTCGAGCATATTTTGTATTAGCTGTTTGTTTAATTTTTTCCATAGAATATACTCTTTTTGGTTTTAAATAAACAAATTTTTAAAATATATTTTTTTTTTTTTTATTTGTTAATTTTTCTTAAAGAATTTATTAGATTTTTCTCAAATAAAACTCTTAGAGTTTAGTTTTTTTTATTAATTCTTATTATAGTTTAAAATTTATATTTTAAAAAATTGTTTAGTTAAAATTTGTTTTCTTATATAAATATAACACATTGATGTTTCGTATGTTTTTGTTGTTTTTTTTTTTAATTTTTTTGAAGCAGTAGTATACTTTTTTAAAAGTTTTTGTTTTTGTGGTTTTAAAACTTTGTAGTTATAAAAAATAATAATAAAATAAAAATTATATTATAAATGTGTGTGTATTTAAGTCTTTGTTAAAGCTTGTTTCACATTATTTTTTATTTTTGTCTGTTTTTAAATTATTATAAAATAAAAATAATAAAAATAAAAAGGATTTTTCTTAAAGGCTGTGTTTAGGTTTCTTTTTTTTAATAAAATAAAAATGTATTGCATTCCAACAAAATTTAAAGATTTAATTTAAATTATTTAATTAATTAATTATAACCAGCCAAAAACACTTTAACTGATTTTATGTTTGTTTAATTTTTAATATATTTTTTTTTTCTCTTAATAAAAAAACATTTCTTTAAATAGAATTTTGTACTTTTGGTGTTTAAGAGTAAAAAAATTTAGAAATTTGTCCAATAAATTTATAGAATATTTATTATTATTATTTTTTTTTTTACAAAACATAAAATCCTTTTAAGAGTTTTTGGCTAGAGAAGACAGTTTATTTGGAAATGGAAAGATCAATAAAAAAAGGGAAAGAAAAAAGTTAGAGTAGTAATAAAAATTTGTTGTATTTTGTTTTAAATTAAAATAATAAAATGCAAAATTCTTTGTATTTATATATAAATATAAAGAGCACTGCTCTTTTTTTATGTTTAAACTTAAGATTGCATACAAATATCACGTTTTAATAATTTCATTTAATTTAATTTAAAATTTTCTTTCTTCAAAGAATAGAAAATCTTTAAAATTTACAACAAAAAGAAAACAAGTTTGACTAAAAATTAAGTTATTTTAATAATTTAGTTAAGTTTTTTCAACACTTATTTTTAAAGAAGTTTAAGAAAAATCTACAATTTGTACAAAATGAAGTGCAGTTTTTAATTTTTGGCTTATTTTTTTAGTTTTTTTTTTTTTACAAAAAGTTTGAAAAAAAAAAAATAATTGAATTTTTTTTTTTATTAATTTTGGGACGTTTGCTTTTGTTTTTAAACATAAATATAACCTTAAAATCTTTTTTATAAAACATTAGCAGTTTTTCATTTATTTTATTTGTTAATATCGTTGTTGTAGTTTTAAACTCTTTTTTATTTTTATTTTTTATCAAATATAAAAACTATTTAATTGAGTTTTACGTTGTTTTTGCAGTTGTCATTCAACTTTTATTTAAATTTAATTTATTTTTTATACAAAAAATATCTAGTTTACATTTTTTAAAAGTTTATTTTTTTAGGTTTTTTTCTTTTGTTTTATTTATTAAATAATTTATAATATTAAATGCTAACAAAAAACAAGGTACTGGGTTTAAGTTTTGTAAATGTTTTCTTTAGATTTGGTTGTAAATACACTACGAGAATCAAATAAAAAGTAATACATGTCTAATATACAGATCATCATCATTATTTTTATACATCATATAATAAGAATAATATACATATATAAAAGAGACTTGAGGCGGGGTTTAAAAAAATAAATAGATAATTCAATATATCCCTTAAACAGAAAATGAAAAATAAAAAAAGAGTTTAAGATTTTAATAGAGAAGAGTAAAAGAGAAAAAAAAAAAAAAAAACGATAAAATTACTTATTACTATAAAAAGTCTTTAATATAAGAGGTAAACATAAATTAAATATATAAAAAATTGAAATATATAAATTTTATATATAACTCTCATATACTTAAGACTCTGTCTAACTTAATACACTACCTTTTGCAATTAAATATTCAAAATTTCCAGAATTTTAAGTAAAATTAACATTTACAAAAAAATTAAAAAAAAAAAATGTTTTGGACTGGTTTCGATAATTCTAAAACAAAAAATAATAAAATTATTTTTTTTTTTTTCCAAATTAATTACAAAAGTTAATCATCACACGTGTTTTAAAAACATTTTGAATAGCTTATTTTATCAATAAAAAATCACTCAACTCTGGCCTTTGTTAAATATTGGAACAAATTTTTGAAAATTAAAACACAATAAATTAAGGCCAAAGTTTTACAAGCTGTTTTAAGTTATAAATTTACATTTACAATAATATATATATATTTATTATATATATAAAGTATAATTTAAAAAATAAACAAAATAAAGAAATAAAAAACCAAAGGCTCAAATAAACGAGAGAAAGAATTTATATGCGAAAATATAAAAAATCAAAAAACAAATAAGTATAAAACAAGGAAGAAATGTGTTAAGAAAACAAACTCCTTTTTTTGAAAAAAGTTAGTTATTTTTAAAAAAATAAAGCTACAGTGATATAACAAATATAATGTAGAAAATATCACAGACAATGATGACAACTTTTTTCGCAATATCTTTTGACAATTTTAAGAATTTCTATATTATTGTTGTTAAATAAACAAAATAATTTATATTCAAGCTTAATAAACAAACACGTGAATAATTTACATCTTTTTTATAAAATATTTACTTGTTAACGCTTGAAATTATAAATTTAATGTTTTCTCCTACAATTTCCAAATTTTTATTTTTAATTTTAAATTTCAAATTTGTTTTTTTTTAATTTGAATTATTTGCTTGTTTTTAATCTATTAATATTTTTTTATTTTTTAAGTTGCTATCACTGATCACAGTTAAATCTGTCATAAAAGTTCTCCCTTTGAAACTGTGTCAACCTAAAATTATTTGTTTTAATTTTATCATTTTCTTTGCTGCATTACTCTCTTTCGTGTACAAGAGCCTTTAGAGAAAGATTTTGAAGAAAAGAAGAGGAAAGTAAAAAAAAAATAATACATAAATAAATAAGTAAAACTAAATTTGTAATGTTGATAATTGCTACACAAAATTGTTGATGATATTGCAAATGCGAAGATATAAAATAAAAAAGGAAAATAATTACAAAAAAAAAAAAAAAATAATAATAATAAAAAGAAAATTTATAGTTTAAAGGGAACTTGTTGATTAAAGCGTAAAAAAGTCTAAAAGAGAAAATAATATTTACAAGTCTAATACAAATAGTTTTGCTTTTTTTTCTATTTCGACTTCTTTTTTGTTTTTTTTTTTATACAAATCTCAAATCTTGTATACATAACAATTCACTTCTGTAAGGTGTTTTCTCTTCTGTTTAATGTGGGATTAAATTGGGGCATGTGGGGGAGGGAGTTAGTTTCAGTAGGGGTCAATAATAAGGCTTACTTATCTTAAATAAAAATAAAATATATATTAAATAAAATTTAAGTATGTATACTAAAGTTGAAATATGCTGCTGAAGATCCTGCTAATGTTCTCTCTTTTGGGGCTGTTGTTGTTGTTAAAAAGCGGTTTGTTTTTGTTGTTATTTAGATTTTAAGGCTTTTTATGGGTTGTTGCTGCTGTTGTCTTTGTATCTCTATATTTTCTGTTTGTTGATACGAAAGAATGGTGACAGGAGTAAAGTTGTAAACCTCTCCTTTTTTTATTTTTTGGTTGAAAAAGCCTTTTCATTATTATCTGTTTTGAGTCTTTTGATTTTTAGAAAATGTTCTCTTGTTATTGTTTTATATTTGTTGTTTATGTTAAGCTTTTTCTCTTTTATTTGTTTTGCAAATGGTTTGGTGGGCTTTCTTTTTAAAAAAACGTATTTTTAGTTTATTTAGTTTTAAAAATTCATTTTTACTGTCTTTAGTTTTTATTAATTATTTTTTTAAGTTAAAAAAGTTTTTTTTTTTTTCTTTTTTTCTATTTTTTTTTTTAATACAATCAAGTCTATTTTGAATATCACTTTTAAAAAATCAAATTTAGTTTAGAGATGTTGTATGTATGTAGTTGAATATTGGTTCATGAGGGAAAAATCTTTTATTTATTTTTGAGATTTGTTTAGATTTTTTTTATTCAAAACTAATTATTTAGTTATTGTTTTGTCTAGCACTTTTCTTTTTTGTAGATTTTAAAGAATTTCTTTCTTTGATTTTTTGGTTTTAAATTAAATTAAATAAAATTATTAATAATTTATATAAGTTCACAGTTGTTTATTATTATTTTGTTTTCTTATTATTATTATTAAGAAATTGATGATTATGAATTTTGCATTTTTTGGCATTTTATTTTTGTTGTTGTATGTTGTAGTTGTTGTTTATTTATTTTTAAATTATACGATGAATTAGGGCGTTCTTTTTTATTTTATTATGTTTTGAATTGTTTTTTTTTTTTGTTTATTTTATTTTAAAGTTAATATATTTTTGTTTTTAGTTGCTTTGTAATAAACTTGAGATCACAAGCACTTGCCAAACAGAGACAGGCAGAGGGAGTATATGTGTATGTATGTATGACCAACACTATTATTAACTGCATTATGATCGATTAAATTACATATTTTGAATTTTCTTTGTAACTCCTCTACTGCTGCTGCTACCGTTGGGCATAGAGTGATGATTTTGGATTATTGTTTGTTTATTTTTGTTTTTAAATATGTATATATATTTAATTTTGTTTTAATTATTGACGGATTTTGTTGTTGTTGATGTTGCTGTTAAAAAAGTTAAAACATTATTTGGGGTTGCTGTTAATTTAATTAAGTTAAATTGGCGTTTTTTGTTTTGTTTTTACTTTATTACTTTGTAGTTAACTAACAATGCGGTTACGATTGCACATTTAGCAACAATTTCAAATTGTGCGTATCAAAATCATCGAGCAGATTACGCTTCGAGGACTTGACCACATGGCCGCCATAACTGTGAGAATCATGGCCATGTTGATGATGGAGATGATGGTTGTGATGGGTTCTGGCTGCGGCGGCGTGTAGAACACTTTGTAGGCCGGGACCAGCACCGCTGGCGGCCTTTTCGGCGCTCTTACTACCAGTCCAATGTTCTGGAGGCTTGGGTAAAGCAGTGGGGGCTGGGGCATCGAAACACTTACTGCCGGCAAAGTGAGTGAGGGCGGTGGGAATGAGAGGATGGGTAGGTGAGATCTTTCCACCACCAACACACAGCAAAGGGCTTGAGTGCTTGGAGCGTGGCTTTCGTGCCGAATTGTTACCTCCATTGCTAGTCATAATCGGAGATATGCTCACGCCTCCACCCAAAATTGAAGCGGGCGATTGGCGTGTCGACTGGTGATGATTGTTCTGAGGTGATCTTTGTCCATCGCGATACTTTTGCGAACTACCGCCATAACGTTTGCCTCCACTACCCGGTTGCTGATAGCTCTGGTTATTGTTAAAATAGCTGCCACTATCGTTATGTTGCTGCTGTTGGGGCGATCGTCTTTGCTGCTGTTGCTGGCGTTGTTGTTTACGCATTGAGGCGAAATAGCCACTGCTGCTGCCATTACTGTTTGAACCAACAGATGATACACTGGAGGCGCTGCTGCAATTTGAGCTGGTTGATATGGCCGAAGACATGTTGCTACCAGGAGGAGAACTACTCAGCATCGGCTGGTGATGATGTTGATGATAATGATGATAATTTGTACTGTTGCTAGCAATACTGTTGGAATGTGCACTAAGGGGTGGTGTTGATGGTGGGGAAGTACCGCCGCCTCCGCTGGCTTTAACGGCTCCTCCTGTTCCATTTTTCGAACGTATTGATGCCGCCGCCGCTGCGGTTGCTGCTGTTGTCATTTTCAGATTTTTACTAACGCTATTGTGCGAGTATGTCATAGTACAATTTTTATTGTTTTCCGATTTGGTTCTTGAGTAGTAATGTTTATTTTTTTAATTAAATTTTTCTCTTTGTTTTTATTTGTTATAATCTTTGTCTGATTATTTTTTTTTATTTTATTGAAAAATGTTGTTTGAGTTTTTATTTATTTTGTTTTTTTTTTTTAATTTAATGCTTAATATTTAAATATCACACACAATAAAATCAACGCTTATTTAAATAAATGGGGTTTTTTGCGAGTCCTGCTTCTTATACTTTTCCTGCTTCGCGAACGTCGTCGTCTTTATCCTCTATCAAATACTCGCCACACTTCCTTTATTCCTTCTATTATTTTTGCTCCTTGACGACGTCTTCTACTTCTCTTCCTCTTTCTCTTATTTACAATATTATATATAAGATTTATTTATTATATACTTTTCTATATATATTTGCGTTTTTATATAAATTATATTATTATATATCCTTTATTATAAATTTAATCAGTCTGTTGATTTGTTTAAACTTTTTGTTGTTGTTATTATTTTATTTATCCTTAGCTAACGCTTTATCGTCGTATTCTTCTTCTTCTCACTTTTTTGGTCGTCACTGGCGTTAACTGTTGTGGTATGTTTCTCTTATTATCCAATTTGTCGCCTTCTTTTCTGCTTTTTTATATTGATGTATTTTATTGCGCATTAAATTTTGGTCCTTTACACACAAGATGAAATATAGACATAAATATGGAGGGAAGAAAAAGAGAAACCAAAGAAAACAAAAAATTAAACTTAGTTACAAAATTACTAAAAATAAAGAAATTATAACAAAACAAGAAATATTTATGTGTGTTTGTATGTATCTATATATGTATGTATAGTTAGTAAAAAAAAGTTTAAACAAAAAATGGTACTCATTTACCTCCCTAATTCAACTAAATTCGTAAATATTTCCTATACTATTTATCCGATTGCAAAGATTAAGATTGCATTTACAAAAATAAAATAAAAATAATATAAAAGTTTCATAAACACAACTTTTAAAGTATTTTGTAATTTCTTGTGCAAACAATTTTTTTGTGGAATTAATTTTTCTCAATATTTGGCACTCATCAAGATCTTCGGCACACTTGAAATTATATTTTTTTTACGCCTTAATAACAGTTTTTCTGTGTTGCAGGCCTGCGGCCGGGCTTAAGGACTTTCTCCTCTGGGTATGTTGAACACAGGCTTCGCTAAATAAGCTTTTTTCGAATATCAAAAATTTTTTTAAGTTCCGCCATTTCTATACAAAATGTCAATTTTGTTCCCAAATAATTAATATGGTAATGATATATATCATTGAAAAGGTATTTATAAGTGCTTTTAAAAGACATCAATAATATAATTAAGATCCGACAATTATTAATAAAGATATTCAGGAAAATATATTGAAACTTTGAAGACCTATAACTCGTAAACCGAGTAAGAGGGGACAAAATTTGTTATTGCACTATAATCACATGTAAAAGTACTATAGAATCACTATCAAAATTGTTTAAAAATCAACTGTGCCGAAGATCTTGATTTACGCCATTTTTTTTTAAATATAAATTGTCAATAAAAATAGTAATTAAAATTATTTAAAAAAATAAAAATTTTTGCTCTTTCTAAGGGCAAATATAATAAAAAATCGATTAGTTTTTATTAATACATATATTAATTTGCTTTGGCAGAAGTTCTACATTTAAATAAAACAAAAATTTGTATTACTGTATTTGATATTCCGACAAGTTTATCTATTCAATTCGCCTTGTATTTCACCCTTATTTACAGAGAATACAACTTTTTATTATTTATTTAATTATTTTTGCTTGTCTTTTTGTTATAAATAAATTTAGAAAATTCTCAATTTCGACACTTAATTCGTTTCCAGTATAAACGTTACTGTTAAATTCAGAGTTGCAAATTTGCGTATTAAAATGGTAGTCTACATATATTAAACAATATATAAAATTCAATACACTACTTTATTTCACTACACATACAGTGCGCGAAAAAACCTAAGCATATAGAATAAAAATATAAGTATATCCAAAAAGTATGTTCCACATTTTGTTTTGAACTATTTGCAGGTACTTGTTTTGACATTGAAATTACAAAACTTAAGATCACTGTTAAGAAATATGATGTAATTATAAAGAGTAGAACGAATTAACCTAAGCATACAAATTATATTAGTATGCTTTATTTAAAACTATATACAATATTATAGCGGTTTAATAGTTTTTATGGCTAATTGCATTCCTAATAACATATTCCAAAACGTAACCGCATTGATAAAGAAGTCTGTAGGCTAAATATACGTCAACATTGCATTATTGCATTATATTTTTTTTAGTGCCTTTATAGTGTTAAAGCGGCTCCTTTCAGCAAAAACTGTTTGGCATATAACTCCTCGCATACTCTCGGAATAATTCAGGTCTTTAAAAAAACTGTCTCATGTCCTATCAGAACAGTTTTTTTCCGCAAACAAATTTTTTGATATCTTTTAATTTTTGATGAGGCGATATCTCACTGAAATGTAAGGACCAAGTTCCAATAATTCTTTTTATAAGAAAAGGAACGTTTCTCATTATTTCCTGTACTTATAAAGTCCTTTAGGAATATTCTATTGTAACTATTTGCATCATATTAAATAATAAATCTTTCCAGCAGTTTGGTAAGTATCTGATTTTCTCATCCCGCCGTTTAATTTGTATCAATACACGAAAGAACCATCTAGTAACACAATTTAAATAATTTATTGTCATTAAAAACAACTTCCTCCAATTTTGATCTAAAATCTTAGATTTTCGGCGAACGACAGACTTCGTGCTTTGAGAGAGGGCAAAGATTTAAATTTTAGTATCCCATATCGCATACTTTATGTCGAGATATGATTTTTAAGTATATGAATACTACTCAAAGATACTATCAGTTTAAAAATAGTTAATATTTGGCGAGGCGATACTTCTCTTTTAGTGGGAATTCTTTTTAGTTCCATAATATTCATATTAAAAATTTTAGATTTATTTTTTCAACACTGTTCTTTCAGTAGCCTTCCTAACATTTGGACACATAAATATGATAAACTTTATTTCGGCTAAGTTTTCGCATATTTGTCAAAAATCCAGCCACATTCTCTGAATGGTGTCAACCTGGCGGGACATTTCGTAAATTACTGCTACATTAATACAATGAAACATATCAAATTCAATTACTAGGGAAACAGAAAAGCCAAATGTATTACTTTAATAAAATACTGACTAATGCATCATGATTATCAAAAATTTTTATTTTGTATGCTTAGGTTATTTCGTTCGAAGTTTTTAAAGATTTTTATATTTTTCCAAATAAACTATATAAAATATAACATTTTCCATAAACCCCTTAATGCACTTAGATTGCAGTGTCTAAAAAGATAATTCATATATTTATTACATTTATAGGTAAACTTTTACTCTGTATGCTTTGGTTTTTTCGTGCACTGTATCGTGTAAAGGATTTTATATATATATATATACGAGCGTAACCCGGTGCGCTTCGCTACCCCCTAATAGGGAATATAAAACAATTGCTACTGTTTAGGGGTTTTAAAAAGTGGGCGTAAAATATGGGCGTGAACCCAGTTCTTACATAGCCTTAAACGACCACCGTTACTGGTGCTATCTGTGTGTTAAATTTCTTAAAAATCGGTACAGGCGTTTGAGAGTTATAAAAAGTGGGCGTGGCATACAACCCAGTTCATACATAGCCTATAATGTCCAGCGGTAATGGTACTATCTGTGTGTCAAATTTGGTGAACATAGGTGCAACAGTTTAAGAGTTTTAAAAAGTGGGCGTAAAATGTGGGCGTGGCATCCAACCAAGTTTATATATAGCCTATAATGACCACCGGAAATGATACTATCTGTGTGTCAAATTTCGTGAAAATCGGTACAACCATTTAAGAGTTATAAAAAGTGGGCGTAAACTGTGGGCGTGGCATCCAACACAGTTCATACATAGCCTATAATGATCAGTGGCCCTGATACTATCTGTGTGTCAAATTTCGTGAAAATCGGTCCAACCGTTTGGAAGTTATAAAAAGTGGGCGTAAAATGTGGGCGTGGCATCCAATCGAAATCTTATATAGCCTATAACCACCTCTGGCACTGGTATTATCTGTGTGTCAAATTTCGTGAAAATCGGTTCAGTCGTTTAGACGTGATTGACGCACAAACAAACAAACAAACAAACAAACTTACACCTCATTTTTATAATATATATTAGGATATATATATATATATATATATATATATATATATATATATATATATATATATATATATATATATATATATATATATATATATATATATATATATTATTGCGAAATTGTACAATTTTTTTTTTATAAATTAGAAATATTAAATTTCACATATATTTAACAAATTTTACATGTATTTATATTTCTTTTTTTAATGAACCACAATTTTGTTATATAAAATTCTTAAAATGATAACGAATTCAAATTTATAAGTATTTTTTCTTCTTTAAATCGTGTATTTATATAATATATATATACGGTATCGGTCACCTAATTAGCCCACCCAACCAGATTTTTTTTTGGACTTAATTTTCTTTTTCTAGAAAAAAGTTTTTAATTGTTTTATTAATTCAATATATTGACTATTATATACTTAATGCATTGCAGCCAAAACTTGCATTAATAAACTAACAATTTACGCAAAAACATTGTTTTATTAAATATTCCTATAAAAATCAAGGACAGCTAATTAGCCCACTTACACTATTTATTACGAAAAATCTAAGTAAGCTCTGAAAAAAATTATGTTTTAATATAAAATTCTAAGTATAAAGTAATTTTAATTAATTTAAGATAATTTTCGTGGGAAGATTTCATGGAAACATCCATTAAAATACTAATATTCGACAACACATACAAAGTGGTCAAAATCGATTAAATCCATTAAGAAAATTGGATAATCATTACATTATCGTCAATAATCCTCCAAAGTATCATAAATCATTCAAAAACCTCAGCGCTGTGCAAAGAAATGAAAAACTTAGTTAAATTGCGAATTTCAAAAATAGAATAATCATAAATTTCGCAATGAAACTCTGACTTAAAAGATTTGTGGCGAATAAAAAACGCTTTAAAATGTACTTAAGTATCTACTAAAACTAAAACCAATTGCCAAATGTTATACTATATAGTATAAAAAACATCATAAGTATAGATATTTCAAAAAAGAAAGTAAGTTCTTTATATCAGTAAACAAAAATACAAAGAATTTTATCTAAAGAAACCGCTTGGATGAGATGCATAAAATATTTGTCAATAAGTTACCTAGACGAATGATTTAAGCAAAGTTATTTTAAATTTTGCAATGTTAAGGTAAGATTTTACAATTTCTTTTTAACTAGAATACTAATAAAACTTTTTAATACATCGCATATACCAACTACCAGCAATTGTTTGCACTAGATAGTATCGATATAATATCTATTAAATATTATTAGATAGTTTATCAATTTTAAAATGATTTCTCAACTTTTATTTTTCTTTTGGAAAAGATTTTTCTTACTTAAATGCTGATTATTTGATCATCTAAATTCGCGGAGTAACTCAAACCGTAATTTTAGTTAACGAATTTAAACTTTTTGTATTGCTTTCGATGTTACAGATGATTGTTTATCATAATCAAGGTTTCTATAAAATTTCATAATATTTTAATTTACATTTTTCGCGATTTTTATTAAATGTCGAATATTCGAAATATAAGGCGTTTTAACCAATTCAGATATGAAATTTTTTACGAAAATTGCAGTACTTCTACTTTTAAATTGTAATCCATATGAAAAATTACTTTTTTTCAAACCTTGCTTAGATTTTTCGTAATAAATAGTGTAAGTGGGCTAATTAGCTGTCCTTGATTTTTATAGGAATATTTAATAAACCAATGTTCTTGCGTAAAGTGTTAGTTTATTAATCCAAGTTTTGGCTGCAATGTATTAAGTACATAATGGTCAATATATTGAATTAATAAAACAATTAAAAACTTTTTTCAAGAAAAAGAAAATTAAGTCCAAAAAAAAATTCTGGTTAGGTGGGCTAATTAGATGACCGATACTGTATATATATATATATATATATATATATATATATATATATATATATATATATATATATATATATATATATATATATATATATATTCGTAAAATCACATAATTTAATTTATTTTTCTATGAAATTTTAATAATTTAAAATCGTAAATATTTCTTATACTATTTAACTAATTGCATATATTATCAATTGAATTGGTGCATTTATAAAAAAAGTTTATTATAAAAGTTTAATTAACGGAAGAGTTTTAAATATTTTGTAATTTAATGACCAAAAACGCCTTCGCTAACAATATTTGTTCTTTTTACTTAACTTTTTTATAATATTGATATAAGTTTCTAAAGGTAGTATGATTTTGAAAGGCCTTTAACTTCAAAGGTATTGAATTGCACTAAAAAATTTGTACATCAATATTATCACCATTAAAAATACTATCAATGAAAAAAAAAAAAAAAAAAAATCAAAAATAACGTTAAATATGAACTGAAATAATTAAGATTTAAAGAGTTGAATAAAAAATGATCTATAATCTATTTATTTATTTATTTTTTTTTTTTTTTGATAACTTTATTTTAAATAATTTCCTAGATTTTATTAAAATAAATTAATTTTTCTATATCTTTGTAGGCAAAAAAAAAGTTATTTTTTTTTTATTAGATTATAGTGTATTATGTATTTATAAAAATAATTAAGTATAAATTTAATCTTATGCTTTATTTCAGATTTTTTTTTAGATTCAAAATTTCTGTACAAATTGAAAAAAATTATTAAAAAAAAAATAAATAAACAACGGGAACAAAAAAATTTCTAAACGACATAATAGAGTTCAAAAAACCTGTGTCCGTCCTAAAACTTAAATCTGTAATATAAAAAATTAGAATTAACATAAAAAATGAATCTAAGCAAAAAAAAAAAATCATTTATTTATCCATTTTAAAGAAAATTCCTAAATTACCCTTATAGATTTCACATAAAATGAAAACCTTTTTAAGTTTTCAATATGTCTTGGAAGAAAATATAAATATTTCAAACATTTTTAATTTTTGTACATAAAAAGGGGGTTGCATATTATTGTACTTCTGAAAAATCTACTACACGTATCATATATTCTATATAAAAACATACAATACATACAATCTATGTTAAAAAAATATAAAGTACAATGTTTGGTTACACGACAATAACTTTTTTCTTACTACAAACAAAAAAACGACCTCCAATAGATATAAAAAGTTAAATCTGAAATACGGCAACATAGCATTTGCAGTTTGTAAATGTTTGAATGTGTGTGCTCAATAACGTATAAGCTACGTTGCCACTTTTACTTTGCTGTTTAAAAAACGTGATTTTGTAGCGATTTTTCTGAGTTTAATATATTTTATACGTACAAACATATGTATATATGTATGTAAAAGAAAAACATAATAAATAATCGATTTTTACCTCAACATCAAATCATTCAACTTTAATAAAAGTAATAAAGCAAAAAAAAAAAAACAAATAAAACACACAAATAAATAAAAACTAAAACAACAACTAAAAAAAACTAAATAAGTTAATTGTGTACTTACTTTAGACTTTGTAAACCATTTAGTTTCTTTTCGTCGTTGTAGTTGTTGGTGTTTATTTGCTATGTCGTTTTATTTTTTTTAATTTTATTTTGATTAAAACCGTAGTAATGCTGTCTCTTTCTCACGCACGTATCTTGTAAATTTGTAATAAAATTCCCAGAGTAGTGTTGAGAAAAATAAGATGGCTAGCTTTTGTTGTTGCGTTAAAATACACAATAATAAATAAATTGAAAGAAGAAATCACCTTCGTTACGTAGTGGGAAATTTTTCGAATATCACAAAAAAATTTTTTACGAAACTTGAGGGAATTTTTTCTTCTACTTTACAAAGTGTTTTCTGTAATATTTAAAGTGTTGTTTCAGCAATATGATTTCGCTTGAACACTGAATTTTTTTATTTAACTTTTTACAGAAAAATATATTTTCACTTTGTTTTACTTTTTTAGCTTTCAACCTCAATTTTTTTTCTAAAACAAGGTACCGAAGAAACACAAAAAATCACACTGTTTTTTATTTTTTTTACAAAGAAAAAACGATGATAGGAAATTTTTCAATTTTTATGTTTGTATGTATATGGATGTATTTATATTATACTGTCTATATTGCAGATTTAAATATTTGTACAATTTATATGCTGACGACGGCTTTTAGATTGTTTTTTTTTACTTTTATTTGTATATAACTGTTATTGTTATATTTCAATTTATTTTTTATTTTCAACTTTAATTTCCGCTTTACCGACGTTTCCGCGTTTAAAAACGAGTAAAACTCACAAAATATAAATCGTTGAAATTGTTTTATGAAAATTATTTCAACGTATTTTAGATTTTATTTAAAAAAAATGTATTATTTCTTGTTTTACTTTAATTTTAATTTGTTTTTTGATAGCTTCACTCGTTGTACTATTTTCGAATTTAACTTTTTCACCACATACATATATAAATAATAGATATCTACATACATATATTTATATATATATAGATTTTTCTTTTTATTATTAAATTTGTTGTTGTAGTATTATTAAATTTGATTTGTTATCACTTATTACAAATTATATTTAATTAATAATAATTATAACAGATAGATTACTATTATTTTTGTGTATTCAAACTTGAAATTTCACTTAAATATTTCTTTTTTTTTTTTAATTTTTTTATATTTTTTCAATATTGTGTGTATTGCGTATGGAACGCCTTCTCCGAACCTTATACCATGACTCTTTCGAATAAACTTAAAAATGAAATGACGAAGCAGCTAGTTTTTATCAAAAATACATGATTTTTCGAATACATGCAAGGAAAAGAGATGGTAAATATACTTCCGTTATCATATGTTGTCTCTGTTGGCGATGGTTTCGGATGCTTTGAAAACGTTATACAGTTTAGAAGTCACTGCTTCAAGTTAGTGTTGATTAAAATGCTGAGTTGGAAAATTAACGAAATCGTATGTAACAAAAGTACCTTAATAATAAGTCGTTCACATATTTATATAATAAACATTAACTTTTGTTTTAACTGTATTGTATATATTTATTTATTTGTTTTTATCTTAGTATAGTATATTTTTTATTGAGGCTTTTATCTTGTTATATTAACATTTTGTTATTGTGCCACTCGACCCTTACCCCTAGTCTCCACGCAGACATTTTTGTGTCCGCAATTGTCAAATTCTATCTCTCTCTTCAAAATGTTACGTGTGGACTCATAAGAAATCTATTGCGCAATCTATTTCGCAATAAATGTTTAAACACAAAGCTGAGCAATAATGTTTAACATAATCTGTCAAATTTATTGTTATTTTTTTAAATGTTGATTATTTTAACAAAACAAAGATGAAAAATGCATTGATTTTGTTTTAAAAGGACAAATAAAAAATAAAAACCGAGAATAAAATAAAATTTTCCTTAAAAAAGACAAATTAAAATGTTTATTTCTCATGTACGTTTTCTCCACGCCTTAACATAAAGTTGGAAATAAAAGCTTTTTCCTGTTATTCTGCCGACGTTATTTCTTGTGTTAGGAAATAAAAACGTCTGCGTGGAGACGTATAGTTATGACCATCACTGTTTGTTTATAACTCAACGCAGTTATAAAAAGATGATTTAAAAATGTGTATTTTTTGAGAAACACTGCTTATCGTTAATTTTAAACTATTTTATAGCTGTGGGAAATTTCATAGTATAAATATAAAGTATACTCGTAAGAACAGCTGTTTTAAAATTTTTTCATAGACATTCCTCGCGGAACTGTCAAATTGTTTTTGTATTCATATTCAAACATTTTTTCTAGTTATTTTTACTCTTCCTCTCTTTCATTCCCTCATTTTCCGTTTAACACTGGGTCTCCACGTAATATTTTTATATCATAATATGTAACAGAGAGTGTCAAATCCGCTCTCTGAGAGAATTATCTCACGTGTAGACTAAAATATTAGTATTATAAGAAATATTATGAGACTGTTGTTGGCATTTTGACATTATGTGCAGTTTTTTTACACTAACAAAATACAAGTAATTGTTGTTTTTGTATATGTGTGAGCACTTTATAATTACGCTATGGGTAATTTCATACAAATTTTAAATTTATATAAGTTCAGGCTCAACTACATAGAATACTTTCGCTTCAACTGCGACTGACAGCTACGCAACACATAAATGATATTAACCCAGTTGTTGCATTATTTTGTTATTAAAATTTTATAGAATAAAATATAAAGATGTAAAAATTCTATTATGTTCTTAGTTGAAATAATGATTTGCAAATTAAAATTTCCGACTCAACGAAAAAATATTAAAATAAGAATAAAACAACCGACAAAATATATTTACGTACTTCGGCACTTCAAAGTTGAAAATTTTTCATCTTTGAAGTACTTCACGCAGAAGTTTTGCGTACTGATTTGGTTCCGCTCAATATAAATGCATGTATTTAACTTAGCTATCAATCGCAGTTGAAGCGAAAGTATTCTATGTAGTTGAGCCTTCATAGTTTTTGCTACTCGTACAACAATAAAATATGGCTGTAGCTACCTCGTAAAATAGGGGCTACACAGGAGTTTTTTGTATCATAATATGTAAAGGCTCAACTACATAGAATATAGAGTATCCAAAACCGAAACCTAAAACCGGTTAACCGGTTTCCGGATTTTAACAAGCGCTGTCGGTTACGGTTTTTTTTGTAATTTTCGGTTATTTTCGAAACCGGTTTTTTATAGGCGGTTAACCGGTTTTATAAAAAGCCCTTTTTATTTAAATTTTTACTTAATTTTACTCAGAAAAAGAGTAAAAAAATAACAATAACAATAAATTAATTAATTAGACAATTCTCTTTAAATAGTTGAAATAAATCGAACTATTGAGTTTGAATGGAAAAATGAGTGCCTTAAAATGATTGCTTATGTGTGTATTTTTTGAGAGTAAAGCTTATAAGATAGTTGTGTACATAGATTATTACATAGATATGAAGCTTAAAAAAACTCAATTGAAAAAAATTACTCAAAAAAGGCACACGTACTACAATTGTTTTTGTTTTCAATACAATTTTTTACTAATACATTCTTAGACTTAGGTTTTTTTGACAACCGACTTAGGTTTCTGACAACGGATCTTCATATCTATGTTATAATCTATGGTTGTGTAGAAAAATCTTATCACAATAGTCTCATAATATTTCTTATAATACTAATATTTTAGTCTACACGTGAGGTAATTCTCTCAGAGAGCGGATTTGACACTCTCTGTTACATATTATGATATAAAAATATTACGTGGAGACCCAGTATAACGGGTAGTCTCCATTAGAGATGAGATAATGTTAAAACATCATGTTAAAATTATTTGCTCAAATTTCAATGTTTTCAATATGGAGTACATGCATTCATGTTAATTTCTTGTCTTCTCATTGTTTTGTTGTTGCATTCTACGCACATGCAATAATTTCTTTGTGTGTGTTAGTAAAAAACATTGTGTGTGATGCTTGGTGTTTAAACATGGTTCTTTTAACATTTGCTTTAACAACCGTGTTTAAACATCGTAAAAATTAACGTTAACATCAAGTTGAACGGTCTACATTTACCATTAACATGATGTTAGTGCTAATGATAAATATTTTATGTTAGGTGAAGACCACGGGTAACATAAAATATTTAACATTAACACTAACCTCATGTTACTGATAAATGTAGATCGTTCAATTTGATGTTAATGTTAATTTTTTCGATGTTTAAACACGGTTGTTAAAGCAAATGTTAAAAGAACCATGGTTAAATATCGAAAAAATTAATATTAACATCAAATTGAAAGATCTAAATTTATCATTAACATGATGTTAGTGTTAATGTTAAATATTTTATGAAGACGACTAGTTATAACAAAGACTCTATATTTATAAAGATGTTGCACTGCCATACAATGTACTGTCGGCGCTAAAATCCATAATGGATTTACGGCAAATCCAGTGAGAGCAAAGAGAGTCTTTACTGAGAGAGTTAAAAAACAATACAAAAAACTATGTGTATACTGCCCATAAATAAAAACAAGAAACACAGAATTCAACGCAATGCATGAGTTTGTACATGTGTCTACTGCCTATAACTTTGAGTCTACATTAGACAAATTTTTATCAAGACAAACGTCAAAATTTTATCAAGATAAAGATTTGTCTAATGTAGACTGAATTTGTCAGTATTATTGCAGCGTTACTTTGAGTCTACATTAGACAAATTTTTATCAAGACAAACGTCAAAATCGGTGCGAATCTATACAAGGTAGCCTCAGTTAAACAGCTGATTATTATTTTTGGTTGTTACAGCTGTCAAACTGCATACATAAAAAACATTAATGAATTCGCCATATTGTTGTTTTTGCACAATTGTTGCCACCTTCCATAAATTCGAGTTCATTTTGACGTTTGTCTTGATAAAAATTTGTCTAATGTAGACTCAAAGTTAAAAGAAAATTGTCAGAGCTCGTTGTCTTGATAATGCTTGGTAAAAGACGCCATCTTGATTGTTGTTGGTACTTTTTGCATGGTTTATTATGACATACGTTTTCCCCTATAATTGATAGAGATAAAAAATTATCTACAACTCAAACAAAAATTTGACGTTTGTCTTGATACAAATTTCTCTATGTAGACTCAAAGTAAAGAAATACAAGAAAAAAAAAGAAACAATAATTTTGTTGTTTATTTACTAAAGGATCAAATACGATCTCGTATGTTAGTGTAGGGCATGGTATGTGTTTTGTTGTTTTAAAAATAGAAATACTTTAATAGACACCGACTAATTGTGCCTTTTTTACGTCATATAAATTTATGTAAATATATTTTCGGAGTAGAAATTTAATATTTTAAAATTTAATTTGATTGTACTTTTGTTATTTTTGTATTTGAGGATGTTAAAATCAAATATATTTCTACATATAAGAAAAATATAAAATAAACTTATTTTCACTTGAAAAATATATTTATTAATTCATTGTGACAAATTAGATTTTTGTTTAAAATTTTGTTTTATTGTGAAAATAAAGGTGGAATTCTATTAAAAAAATATCATTGGCACAAAAATATTTAATTTGTAAGAACCATATAAAATTTTTTAGTGAGAAATTGAAATATTTTTATTTTCTGTAATATTTTAAATGAAAAACCGAAAAATGATTTATTCAAATTTAATGAAAAATTAAACTTTTATTAAAAAATATAATTTTTAATGGAAAATAAAATTAAAATGGTGTAATTGATGAAAATTAATTGAATTCATTTTTTAATTGTTAATATATGTGATTGTTTTAAGGAATAATTTACGTTTATTAAAGTAAAGGGTGATTTTGTGAAGACAAATTAGATTTTTTTAGTCGCTGACATTATTCTTTAAATTCTCAATGAAAAAAAAAAATCTTATAAAAACTACCAAAAATTACTGTAAATAAAATAATATTTATAGATCAAGTTTTTTCAATATTTTACTTCAAATAGCGCGACATACACTTGCTTGAAGTCAGTCTCGCTGTGGAAAAAATATCAAAAGAGGTACTTATAAAGCAACAACGAAAGCTGACAGAAGATCCATCATTCAAAACAACTCCAATTCTATCTGCGTCAAAAATTAAACAAAAATCAGATATTTAAGCAAGTGTGCCATTCGAAATTCAGCCCACCTAAGAAGACTAAAAATTATAAATATCCTGCCTCTGACATTAGTGAAGTAAAACTTCTTCCGTTTACCTGTGAATGCATGTTCTAAAAACGGAATGAAACGTATTGTTCTATAAGATGAAAAAATCAATCTGGAAGGCTCCAATAGCTATAAATATTATTATTTTCATTACTTTATAAAATAATGAAATTGAAAAAAGATTCGGCTGTGCCGAATCTTTGATACCCTTCACCATATTACCATCTTACCATCTTATCGACATCATATTACCATATTACCGACAATTAATAAAATTTTCGCCTTAACGTATGCTTGCATATTTTCTAAATCTAAATTTTTTTCAAACTACGAAAATTTGAATATGAAAAAAAAAAACAATCATAACAGGCTTTGCTTTTAAAAAAGAAACAACAACAATTCCATATATATTTATTTTTGTATGTACAAACTGACTGAATACACAAAGAACAACAACAACACTGTTATTCATTATATTACTTCTGTTTCTAACTAAACTACTTGTCTATACAAAAAACAAAAAACGTCACTAATAGTCATTACAATGCTTAATATACATGTTTGTGTATGTATTTATGTACATGTATATTCTTAACAGATATGTTTTAGTTTTTAAAAATAAACAACTACAATTCCATATCTATTTATTTTTGTACAGACTGCATATACAAAGAACAACAACAACAACACTGTTATTCATCATATTACTGCTGTTGATAACTAAACTACTTGTCTATACAAAAAACAAAAAACGTCACTAATAGTCATTACAATGCTTAATATACATGTTTGTTGGTGTATTTATATTCTTAACAGATTTGTTTTTGGGCAATAACTCTGTTGATTATGAACGAATTTGGTTTATTAAAAAAACCGAAATTTTATAAAAATATTTATGACTGATCTATATAAAAATAAAAATCTGTAGCTTGAACAAGGGCTTCAAAAATAAAAAAATCGTTTTCCCCAATATCTCAGTTATTACTGAACCGATTTATTTAATTTTTTCAGAACAAAAATTCAGAAACAATTTCCGAGCCCCCTTTAAAAATTCGAAGTCCCTGGTATATGCAGAGGCTTCAGAAACTAAAAAACCGGTTCTAAAAACCGGTTTTTAAAGCATATCTCCACCATTTATAAACCGATCTTCCTGATTCAAAAAACTGAAATTTTATAAAAATATTTGTGACTGATCTGTATAAAAATAAAAATCTATAGCTTAAACCAAGGCTTCAAAAAATAAAAAATGCGTTTTGTCCGATATCTCAGTTATTACTGAACCGATTTATTTCATTATTTCGGAACAAAAATTCAGAAAAAAATGTCCGAGAATTCTTTGTAAAAACGAAGTCCGTAGTGTATACAGAGGCTTCAGAAACTGGAAAACCGGTTCAAAAAACCGGTTTTTTGAACATATCTCCGCATTGTATGAACCTATCTTGCTGAATTCCAATAGCAAAATTCTCGAAAGCATTTCCGATCGTTTGACACACATATTATATATGTCAGTTATCGGTGGGCTTCATAAACGCCATTTCAACCGACACACGGACGGACGGACGGACGGACGGACATGGTCCAATCGTCATCGCTTCTTACAAGGATTCCGAAAATATAAACTTTTTTGCTCTCCGACGAAAATTGTGGAAATTACAAACGGAATGACAAACTTATATATACCCTTTACACCTGTGGTGAAGGGTATAAAAATGCAAATTATGTATCCAATAAAGCTGCGAATGAAGTGTAGTGGCTTTATATTAAGAGAATTTGATTTTGTTCGCATAGAATTATGGAAAAAACTTAAACAAAAATTTTACATTTTATACACTATTTGAATTCATTACATGGACATTCCAGCTCGACAATGCCCATTTTCACACCACCGGAGTGGTAAAACAATGAATTTAAAATAACAAATTTACCACTTTGGAGTAGCCACCAAAAAATAATTAAATAAATAAAAATCTCGAAGTGTCTACACACTATTTAAAACGAAAATATATCTATACATACATATGTATATAAAGTCAAAAATAATAATAATTTGTTTAGCAAAAATAAAACTAATTTTCATCAGAAAACTACAAAGCGAAATAATGAAAAATTTTACTTTTAATAAAAATCAAATACAACAATTACAATTAGTTGTGTTATTATTATAATTGTTTAATAATTTCTTAAACTGCAATAAAATTTTCATATAATATTTAAATTAAATTGAAAGCTTAAGAAATAAATTTACTATTTCGAAACTAGACAAAAATTTACATGTCACTATGAAAGGCATAATCACGCCGGTGCGGATCAAAGTATTTCTACTTGTAAAACAACAAAACACGTATGCTATGGCCTACAGTAATATAAATGGTAATATTTGCAGAGTTGGGGGTAGTGCACTAAATTTGCAGTTTCCACTAACACTTAGTGATAGTGCAAAATTTTTAACTACAATCTTTATTTTTTAGTGGTGAGTTGAAAAATATCAGCCTCACTCAGCATAGTGGTAGTGAACAAATATTTTTTTCCACTAAAATTTATTAGTGATAGTTAAAATGTTTTCAGCTCAAGCCTAGTGCAACATTTTTTTTCTTCACTAAATACTTTAGTGCAAAAAACAGCCCTCCACTAGTGATAGTGGAACTTAAAAATTGTTCACTAAATTGAAAGATGATCTAATGTTTTTTAAACTTTCTTCACTTAATACAAAATAAAGACTAACGCCAATTTTTACAAACCAAATTTAAACTTAAAATGTATTCTAAAACATAAATTTTATACAATTATAGTCTTTTAAATATTCGAATTTTCAAAAATCCTTTCGTAATGGATATATTTTTCGGGAGATCAACATTTTATCTCTCTAATTTTAGGAGTTCGGTCTGCGGAATGTTATATTAGTCAGTAACGTTACTCGTCTATATATTAATGTCTCAATATATACAAGCACGCTTATAAGATTTCCAAAATACACTAAAAGAAATTCTGAATTATGTAGTGCTGTTTTAAAACGATTATAAGTTTAATAATTACCTACATAGCTCTCTAAAATTAAGTAGTTCAGTGAGTTGTGATTGATTGAAAAAGTGTCAGTGAAAAAAAAAAAAAAAAAAAAAATTCATATTTATGTCTAGTGAAAAAAATCTAGCCCAAATTACAATAGCGCGTAGTCAGCAGCAGTGTGTGCTAAGATAACTACGCGCTATTGTAATTTGGGCTTTATTTAGCCCTGTTTCTAAATTCACTGCACTGCTTTCACATTGAGAGCGATACAAAGAGAGTGAGCAAATAAATGAGAGGCTAAAATACACAAGTAGAATAAAGCCCAAATTACAATAGCGCGTAGTCAGCAACAGTATCAGCAAAAATTATCAGCTGATCACTGTCAGCACAACATGTTGCTGCCGTTATAATTACAATTCAGCGAAGGCAGCCACAATTTACAACCAAAATCTAGTTTTGTTCTACATGTGTATTTTAGCCTATCATTTATTTGCTCACTCTCTTTGTCTCGCTCTCAATCTGAATGCAGCGCAGTGAATTTAGAAACAGGGCTAAATGAAACAGCACTGCAAACTGCTGCTGCATTCTAAACAGTGCATTCTAAATAATCAGCTGATTATGGCAGCACACACTGATGCTGACTACGCGCTATTGTAATTTGGGCTTAAATGTAATCAACACCCATAGTATAATAATAAAGTATACTCGTAAACCCAGCTGTTTTACAATTTTTTCATTGGCAAACCTCGCGGTACTGTCAAATTGTTTTTGTATTCACATGTAAAATTTTTTTTGAGTTTTTTTCTCTTGCTCTCTTTTGTTCTCTCATTTTTTCGTTCAAAGCATTTTGACATTGTGGGCAGTAGTTTTACACTAACAAAATACAAGCAATTTTTGTTTTTGTAGATATGCGAGTACTTTATTATTATACTATGTCAAAACCATAAAAACCAGTACATTCTAAATAATCAGCTGATTATGGCAGCACACACTGCTGCTGACTACGCGCTATTGTAATTTGGGCTTAAAGCAGGATGGTGGTTGTAAATCTTTGCTGCATACGCTTAAATCATAGTATAATAATAAAGTATACTCGTAAGACCAGCTGTTTTACAATTTTTTCATTGGCAAACCTCGCGGTACTGTCAAATTGTTTTTGTATTCACATGTTCTCTCATTTTTTCCGTTCAAAGCATTCTGACATTGTGGGCAGTAGTTTTACACTAACAAAATACAAGCAATTTTTGTTTTTGTAGATGTGCGAGTACTTTATTATTTTACTATGGCTTAAATGTAATTAAAAACATGTTGCTGCCATGTTATTCTGACAGTGAACAGCTGATAATTTTTACTGATACTGTTGCTGACTACGCGCTAATGTAATTTGGGCTTTAGTCTAAACGTGAGATAATTCTCTCACAGCGAATTTGACAGAGAGTTACATATTATGATCAGGGCTGTCAGATGTGGCGATTTTTCGCCAATCGTGGCGACTTTTAACTGCTCTTGGCGACTGAATTTTTCGTTTGGCGACATGGCGAATTTTTTGGCGATTTTTAACAATTTTTAAATTTTATTAAATAGACATTCGTGGTGTAATATTATTACGTTTTCTTACTATTTTTCTATCAAGGGGTCCGTACAATAATTGTTTGGTGGTCGCGAAGACCTTTTGTTTGAACATAAAATTAAAAGTATTTATTTAAGGAGATAACACTTATATAACATTTATTTATTTCTTCGTACTTATAAAATAATTCGAAGTTACTAATTAAAGCTGCAGAGTATTTAAAGACATTCATATAGAGTAAAAACTGTTTTCACTATTTTCTTAAATGTAGCTTGATTTAACAAAAGCACTTGATATTAAATAGAGAAAATATCATTAATATTTTTCATTAAGTATTAATTTACTTTTGGATTAAGAATTATTTAGATTGAGAATTTTTTCAAATGAATACTAAGTTTAAATTCAAACTTGAAATTCAACATACGTACTTATTTTAAGATATATGTTTAAATTTTCAAATTTCAAAGATTTTAGTTTCTTAGGATACAATTAATTTGCTACTACAAAATGCCTGTGGGTCGTTTTCAAATTGTAACATCTCAATTGGGTAACGAAGCAAGAGCTTGTAAGAACTCCATGATCTATATCGGGATTCATACACAGAAATTTTTTTGCTTCAATTCTGAGTTCGTAGGAGAGAGGAGAAGTTAATACTAAACTTACATTCTCGTCTACGAACTCAGAATTACAGCAAGAGAAATTTGTGTTTATGAACCCCGACTAACAAAATAAAGATCCTTAATTTATAAATAACTTCAATAAATGTTTGATAATTTGTTTTCAATCATCTTTCAAATATGTATATTAAGATTTTATAGGTCACAATGAGAAGAAAACGTTCATGAATAAATTAATTCTTTGAAACAATTAATAAGTTTAATAGGACAAATGTTCATTATATAATGTTAGAATCATTCTACTAAAAGTGCTAAAATGACCCTAAATTTATAATTTTATTTTTTATTTGTTTATTATTAGCTACAACAATTGTCATTGACTTTGTTGGAGCTGAATTTACATTTTAAAATTATATGTAATTTGAAGCACTAAAAGTTTTAGTTAATGTTTTAGTTTCTCTTCAAAAAAAATAAAATAATAATAATAAAAATTGAATTTGGTGATTTTTTATTAACAATTTGGCGACAGAGGCTCAAAAATATCTGACAACCCTGATTATGATAAAAAAAAAACCCGAGAGATTTTTGTATCATAACGTCGAGTCTACATTAGACAAATTTTTATCAAGACAAACGTCAAATTTTTATCATGATAAAAATTTTCTAATGTAGATTGAATTTGTCAGTATTATTGCAGAAAATTGTCAACGCTCGAGCTCTGACAACTTTATCTTGACGTTGCTTGGTAAAATACGCCATCTTGATTGTTGTTGGTACCTTTTACATCATTTATTATGACATACGTTTTCCCATATAATTGATAGCGATAAAAAATGATCTGCAATTTTTTTAAATTTGGACTACACGTGATAAATTCTTATCATGATAAGAATTTGACGTTTGTTATGATAGACAAATCTCTCTTGTAAACCCTACGTTACGTCGAGTCTATAGATGAGAAATTATTATCAAGAAGAACGTAAAATTTTTGTTTGAATTGCGGTTAATTTTTTATCTCTGTCAATTATAGGAGAAAACATATATCATAATAAACCAAGTAAAGAATACCAACAACAATCAAGATGGCGTCTTTTACCAAGCAACGTCAAGAAAAAGTTGTCAGAGCTCGAGCGCTGACAATTTTGTTTTAACGCTGCAATAATACTGACAAATACAGTTTACATTTTTATCAGGATAAAAATTTGACGTTTGTCTTGATAAAAATTTGTCTAATGTAGACTCGAAGTTAGACAAATTTTTATCCTAATAACAATTTGACATTTGTCTTGATCAAATTTTTTCAAGTGTAGACTCGACGTTAAGACACACTACGACGTAATCAAAAATATGTTCAACTAAAGCTGCTGGGTTAGCCAACTGTAATGTAGCTTTTCTTTAAAGTAACGAATCAATTTGTAAATTTAAACATGGCCAAAAAAATAATAATTTTAATTTCTACTCCAAAAAATTAAATTGAAAAATAAAAATAATTTTTTCCCATAAAAATCATAAAAGAACAGTTTTTTTGTACAAAAACTAGAAAATCAAAGTTACAGTTTGACATTTTAGCAATTACGATCCTTTTTATTGTTTCGTCCCATTTTTAAAATTAACCACAAACCATTGAATAGAACTTACAAAACTTCTATAAAAAAGCAAACACAAATATATTTTTGTTGAATTTTTTTTATTTTTTATCATTTCTATTAATTAAATTCTATTTAAAATGTTTTTATACGCTTTTTTGCTTTGATGCTAACACATAGTATTTGTTGTTCTTGTTATTGTAATTTTATTTATAATTTTTTAATAAGATACAAGAGTTTATTGAAAAATTATTATTAATTATTTATTTATTTTTTTTATTTTTGTTGAGGTTTTATGTTTTGTTACGATGCTTAATGATTTATTTTACATAAAAATAAAAAAGTGAACTAAAATTTTTATATTTTTATAATGCAAGTAAAAAATATAGATTTTATATAAAAAAATTATTAATAATAATTAGGTTGAAAACTTACTACAAATCGCCGATGCGCTGATAAAAAGTTCTTTGTGTTTTTGGACAACTTTTTAGAAGAGCAAAAAAAAAAAATAAAATAAATAAAAAATTTATAAAAATTATACCAAATTACATATTAATTCATTTGATAACTTTGATTTAAATTAAAAATAGACAATCAATAAAGATTTAAAAAAAAAAAAAATCAGGAACTATAGGATTTATTATGTTTAAAATTTCAAAAAAGCCCGTTTTTCTTTTTTTGAAACTGACAAAATCCTGTTAATGTTTAATAATATAATTTGGTTTTAATTATATTAGTTTAATTTTAAACAATCAAAATTTGCAGAAAAACTTCCCTATTAAAAAAAAGCTCTAAAATATTTTCTAAATTTTGAGCTTTCAAAAATGCTATAGATTCTTCGATACTCAGGAAGACTCAAATATTCTTGACATATGAAAAGATTAATAGTTGAAAATAAGTCTAGAAATAATTTCGACAACATTAATTAAAAAACATAAATTTATTATTATTTTTTATTAAATATGCATTTATTTTATTTTTTTATTTTTTGGTATTTAAAACATGCATTTTTATTTAAAAGGAAGAAAGAATTGTTAGTGAGTGTACTATTTCAAATATCAAATTTTTGAAAAACATTTTCTTTTTTTTTTTTTTAATTTTTTCTTGTGTATCAATTATTACATTATAATTTGTTATTTATTATAATTTTGTCAATTTAACATACATCACAGCAAAAATTTATATATTGTTTTTTTTTTTATAATTTTAATATTATTATTTTTAATATATGTTCTAAAAAGAGCGCTAAGTGAAAATGGGAAGTAGGTCATAATAATAAAAATATAATTAAATGTTTTGAAAAAAAAAAAACTAAATTAATATTAAAAGGTTTTAAAAATATGCTTAAATTATATATTAATTAAAAAAAACACAAACTACTAATAAATGTTTGAATAGTTATTTTTTTATAAATTTTTTTTTATAAAATACGTAATTATAATTGCATATTATTATTATTTTTTTATTTTTTGTTAATAATTTTAATTTGTTTTATTTATACATATATATAAATCTAAATACATGTAAATAATTATTAGTGCACGTATAAAAATTACCTTTTTTTTATTATTTATTTTTTAATGTATATATAATTTTTTTATATTTTTAAGTTTTTCATAAAACAATACCATTTATTTGAAAGTTGAATATTTTGATTAATTTTTAAATATGTATATATATATTTTGTTTTTTGTTTATTAATTTTTTGTTTTAATATTATTAAAATCTAGAAAAAGCACAACACGTTTACAAATGGTCTTTTGGAAACACCATTTAATCTAGTTTATTATTATTTTTAAATATATATTTTTTTTAATATTTTGTTGTAAATATAATATTAATTTAAATACAAACTCATTTTGGTTAAAATATTTAGAGAGAAAAATGTGATTTTTTGAAACGATTTAAATAAAAATATGTTGAATAATTTTTTAACACAAATTGTGCAGATTCAAAGAATATAGCATTTATGATCAGGTTTAAATACTTGAGCTATTGTAGATTTTTTTTATATCTGAAAATATTTCCATAAGGTAACGGGGATTTAAAATACTACAAAAAATAAGAAATAAAAATTCCAGAAACTTCTAAAATATAGGCCGATTTTCTTAATAACAATTCTAAAACGAGGCTATTTAAAAAAATAAATCAATTTCTCGCCTAAAGTAAATATTATTAAAAAAATAAAAATGCTATTTAATTAACATTTTTTTTGTCATTTTATCGAAAATTAAGACAACCATTTAAAGGGCCTAATAAAGATTTTTAAAATCATAAGATTCAAAAAACACTGCTACGATTAAAAGAACGCTTACACTAGTCAAATATTTGACAAAAAAGATATAACCACCAAATAAAAGAACTTTAATTATTTTATGTCACATTTTATGAATTTAGTATATTATTTTGTTTTATTATTTTATTTTAAAAAATAATTGCTTTGTTGTTTAATCAAATAACCCAAAGTGGTTCCAAAAAGATTTTTTTAAGAGATATTGTAATAAAATGTCACAAAGCCAAAGTTGCGTTAATTTCGAATTAATTTTGAGGAGCACAGATACCTAGCAGGTCAGTGGGCCAGAGGGTAGACCTCCAAAGTTGGTATGTATTTTTTTTAATTAGCCCTTGTAAACCTTTAGAAAATAAGTTTACATGTGTAGGTAACTCTTTTAGTTTAATAAATAATTAATTCGCTTTTTCTAAGATTTTTATTAGTGTCGGCCTTAAATTGGGTCTTAAAATGTTTTGAAAATATCCATCACATTTCTTACAAAATTCTAAATAATATTGTTGCAAGAACCATAAAAATATGTAGATCCGATAAAAGGTTATATTAATCTGATGTTGAAACTTAAAAAAAAAAAAAAAAAATCAAAATCATTTCTAAAATATTTCTTTTTTAATGTTTTTAAAAGGAATCTTAACGCAAATGAGTGCAAAGTGAAACCGAAGGTTAAGTTACAAAATTATTTCCAAAAAAGCTTTAGAATCACTGGGTAAATTATTTTTTATTTGTAAATAGGTAATTTTGATAATTGCTATATATGTAGCTTACAGGAGAGATTTTTTATCATGTCAAATTCTTATCATGATAAACATTTATGATATATGTAACGTCGAGTCTACATTAGACAAATTTATATCAAGACAAACATCAAATTTTAATCATGACTAAAATTTGTGTAATGTAGACTGAATTTGTTAGTATTTTTGCAGCGTTAAAACAAAATTGTTAGCGCTCGAGCTCTGACAATTTTGTCTTGAGGTTGCTTGGTAGAAGGCGCCATATTGATTGTTGTTGGTACTTTTTACATAGTTTATTATGACCAGGGCAAGTTTAAATATGCATGAAAAAATTAAAATATGCGCTTGAAAAAGCACTAGAAAATGGGATAATATGCACAGAAATATGCAAAAATAGCATGAATATGTATAGAAAAACTGTCGTATTTATGCATTTTTATATATAGATATGTAAAAAACATGCATAAAAATATATTTTTTAACTTTCAATCTCTGATAGATTTCGATTTTTATAAAAATAAAAATATATTAATTTTTAAAGTCATATTTAACGCGTCTGAATTCTTTCTTTACAATTTTTACAACGTACTCAAAATAGTCACAAACAAATTCTAGGAATCATTAGATTGAACTCCAAAAAATCACTAAAAAAATTGCGTTTTTGTTAAGAAAACTAATTTTTATTTCCATTACATGCAAATTTATGCCAAAATTTTAAAAACAAGCATTTTTGTGAAATTCTTTTAAAATATGCAAATGCTTACTTTTTAAGCAAAAAGCTTGAAAAACTTGCCCTAATTATGACATACGTTTTCCCCTAATATTGATAGAGATAAAAAATGATCTGCAATTCAAACAAAAAATTGACGTTTGTCTTGATAAAAATTCCTCCAATATAAACTCGAAGTAATTGTTAGAGCTAAAGCGAGGACTAATTTGTTCTGTTATCAAACGTCATTTTAATTTTCATTTTTTTGTTGTTGTTTTCATTGACGAAAAAAAAAAAGAAAAAGCTCAATTATTCATGGAAACCTCAATTAAATAATTATTATTGAATTCAAAAAAAGTTTAGCATTACATTTAGACAAAATACTATGACGAAAAACTAAATAAAGTGATTTATTATAATAAAATTTTATTTCGTGTTCCCATATATGCTGATATAGACAAAAAAATTACAGCAGCTCTGCCGATGTTTTGTTACTTGTTATGTTAGAAAAATCTCTGGTGTGGACCCTACGTATAGACTCGACATACATGAGAAATTTGTATCAAGATAAATGTTAGCATTGCAGATAATTTTTTATCTCTGTCAATTATTGGGGAAAACGTATGTCATAATAAACCAGGTAAAAAGTACCAACAATAATCAAAATGGCTTCATTTGCCAAGCAACTTCAAGACAAAGTTGTCAGAGCTCGAGCGCTGACAATTTCGATTTAAAGCTGCAAAAATACTAACAAATTCAGTCTATATTAGACAAATTTTTATCCTGATAACAATTTGATGTTTGTCTTGAGACAAATTTGTCAAGTATAGACTCTATGTTAAAAAATTTTCAAAATCTTTTAGTTCAATGGGTAACCATATGTATAGCGGTATTAGAAGGTTTATATATAATCTTTAAACCAGTTATCGGTTAAATTAATTTCCTAATGCTGATTCTATAGTGAATAAAATATCATCAACACATATTCATTTTAACGTCTGCATAATTCAAATCCATGGAGAGATTATATGTCTGGACTATTAATTAAAATACTTATGGAAAAATCATAATTCTTTTACGAAACCTTCCTTTAGTTTATACCAATTTTTTAAACTTAATATTAATTAAAAGAAAACACGAGTGCTAATATAAGATATTTTTTTTTTTTTTTTTTTTTTGGTTAAAGATTAGAAAGTTTTGAATAGAAAATTACCAATTTTAAATATATAAAAGTTTAAGAGTGATTTCAAAAACTATGATTAAGATCAAATCGTTGATTTCGTAAGGTTTACTTTAGTCTATAGGTTACAATTATGTTTTTATTTATAATTAATTTGAATTTATATATTATTAATCGTATTTCTGTTGTTTTATTTCTTTTAATTAGCACAAAAAAGCAAAACATTTTCAAGTTTCAATTAAACTTTTTTTATAGACAATATTAATAATTAATTACTTTTTTTTTTTGTTTTATTTGTGTTTTGAAAAATTTGCATTAGTTTTGTTTATGTACTTTTATTTTTTTTTTTAATGTTACATACATTTAAATATAGTATATATATAATAAGACTTTTACATAAATAAATACTAGTTGCAAATGGAGGGCAGGAATCATTTTCATAATTATTTGTTTGTTGTTTATTATTTTAATTTTTTATTTTTTTCATTTTTAATTAAAATTAGTTTTTTTATGTTTGTTAAATTTTTCTCATAGTATTATTTAATTAATAATATTTATGCATTTATTTTATGTTATTTGTTTGTTTTTTGTTATTGTTTTGGTATTAAGTTTGTAACAATAAAATCTTTTTGTTTTCTTTATTATTATTTTAATTCTTCTACTCTAATACACATACAAGTCACACGTTATCTGTTTTATATATAAATCAAATAATTTATATAAATGTCAAAATAAGGAGAATATATATGTTAATATTTTGTCTCTATTTAAGATTTATTAAAAAATACCAATAAATATGTGATATATAATTTTTATTTTTTTGTTACCTTTAATGAACAGTTTGGTTTTTTTTAAGTTTTTTATTTATTTTAAGAAAAATCAAAGTGCTTTATTGTTTTTTAAATAAAAAAATTAATTTTAAATTATATGTTATTACTTTTTTAATTTGGAAATTTAGTTTAAGATTTTTAATGTAGTTGGCCAAAATTCTTGTTTGCTATCTTTTTAATTTTAAATTTGCTTTAATTAGTTATGTTTTTTTTTTCTCCATTTTTTTCGTTTTTTTAAGTCTTTCTTATAAAAGCCATCATGTTTAGTAAAAAAATTAGATTTTTTTATTATAAATCTATAAATTACTTTTTTGGGGGGAAATAGATTGCTTTTATGTTTACTAATTGTTATTGTTATTATTTGATAAATTTAAAAAATGAAACTCTATTAAATCACCATTTTATATAATAGTTTAATTTAATTTTTTTTTTTTATATTTATTTAATTGTTTATTTTTATTATTTGTTAAACAAAGTCACACGCATAATTATTAGTTTTATTATTTTTTTTTTTAAGTAATTTTTTTATATAGATATTTTAAAAATTTGATTTTAAAATTGATAATGAGAAATATCTATAATATGTAGCCAAAGATGCAATGGAAACAATTTAAACATTTTTTGAAATACACAAAATTTTGTATCCGCTAAATATTTTAATTTACCCAATAAAAATATTTTAATTTATTCAATCAGCTCCAGTTCCAATCATATCTCAGAAATTTTTAATAAATTTTAAAATTTTTATAATATATATTTTAGAAATTTTTGTTTGTAATCTAAAAAAGTTCTTTATGTTTTTGCACAATGTGTTTTTAATGGTTCAAAAAGATTTATAAGGGCAGTAGGAATTTTAGTTTTAAGATTGGCCATAATATTTAAGTATTAGTTGACTTTTCCTGTTAATTTTCTTTATTTTGCATATAAGAGCAGAATCTGATCACCTTGTTGTATACTTTCGATCACTTCATAGTAAAATTCGACCTAGTTTGAAGTTTTAAGAAAAAAAAAAGTATATTGAAGATTAATTAAACAAATTATTTTAAATATCGAAATTTTTGAATAGAAAATAACAAATTTCGTAAATACAAATTAACGATGTTAAAGATCTATTAAAAGAAAATCAAAAGGCCCTAGAGATAAGGGTTTCGTGATATATTTTTTAGTTTTTTACAGCCAAATACACTTAAAGCACTAAAAATTTCACTAAATACATTTTTTAGAACTTACCATTTGCAAAGCCGCTATTACTTTGGTGGAATTTTGAGTTAAAAAAATGAAAGATTCCAAAAAAATTCAGCAACCTACTGAAGAATAATTATATTCAAAAGAGAACATTTACATTTTTAAAGTAAAATTCTAACAATTTCGAACATTTTCTTTTACAAAATGTAAATTTAATTCTAGCTGTATAACTAAAGCTGTATAGGCTTTTTTATGCTCATTTTTATATATATATATTTTTTAATTTGAAACACATAATTTTGTTTTGTAATTAAAGTTTATCGTTTAAAAGACTCATGAAGTTATCAATTTTATTAAAATTTTTAACAAATATTGCTAGAAATAGTAAATTTATTACATAAAGTAATTCATATGTTTTAATAATTTTGTTTAAATGGTTTTTAGGCATAATCTATAAATTGTTAAAAATAAAGCTCTCAAAACTAATTTATTAAAATATTTATAATTACTTTGTGATATAGTATGTAAAAAAAAAAACAAAAAGATTTAATTAAAAAAATAAAACTACTATAATAGTATTAAATAGTTGTTGTTGTTTTTGCAAAGTTGGTGGTATATTGTAAGTGGACTACATTAAATACAAAGTGGACATTTGGAACAATTTGAACACTTTATAGCATAAATATTATGTACGTACATACATAATTAGATAATTAAATATATTAAAGACAGAGCGATAATTTTTTTGTTTTAATAAATTCAGATGTCTTAAATTATTTTTTTATAGAAAAAATAAAAATATGTTTTTATATGAAGAGAAATTAAGAAAAAAAAATATATTTTTTATATTTGTTTAGTACACATTATAATTTTATGCAATAATATTATATTATTAGTTATTTCTTTAAATTTATATTTTAATTCTAATTGTATAGTGAAGAAAGGGCACAATAATTAACTTGGTTTTCCTAATATATTATTAGAAAACTTGGTGGCATAATTTTTTTTTTTTTAATATTTTGTATACTCGTCTCTTTTTAATAGCAAATGGGAGGGGGAAGGTGTGTCTATTATGTCTGCAATTAATGATTAATAGACATTTTAAATTTATTTGTAAAAAAAAGCGAAGAAAATTATATATAAATAAAAAGGAAACACCAAATTTCGTTGTGTTGGTTGTTAAATCGTGTGTGCTGTCTGTTTTATTGACTACGATATTCAATGGGCTTGTGTTGTTTGGCTATTTGTTTGGACTGGTGTTGTTGCAGCAGTTGTAGCATTAGTGTTGTTGTTATTAATTGTTATATTATTGTTGTTATTATTTGTTGTTGTATTATTGTTGTTGCTGGATACTGCTGTTGTTTGATTTGTTTGCTGTTGACGTTCTGGATTATCAAAATAATCCGAGGCATTGCCACGGCATATTGGACAAGTCCGATTTGACTGTTAACATGAAAAAAGAGTGATTTTTTTTTTTTAATTCAAAATCAAAATATGTATTTATTTTTATGCCTTAACTTACCCTTAACCATTTATCAACGCATTTGGCATGGAACTCATGAGAACATGGTAGAACACGTAAAATTTGGCGTAATTCAAAATCACACATACAAACTACACAAGATGTTTGATCACCTATTAACAAAAACAAATTGTATTCATTACTTTTAATTATATTAGATAATTTTTTAAATAATAATTAGTTTTTACCATTATGTGATTCCGGATTGAATTTATAACTTGGCAATTGTTCAATTTCATTGCGAGCCAAACCTCTTGGTTTAGCTTCACCCAAACGTTCGGCCAAACTTAACAAGGCTTCATAGTTTTCAGTTTCGTTGGAATCAGAAGAGCTAAGCTCATGTTGATTGTACGGTGACAAGGGGAACATGGCCCTGAAAATAGCAAATAACATTTTCCCTATAGATTTGAAAAGAATTAAAATTAAAAAAATACTAACAAGAAATTAAGTAAAAATCCTGGATTTATAATTCCAGTTGTTTGTATTTGGACTGGAGTAGCTTGATGCGGACCCAAAGCTTGTGGTGGCAACACATGTCGATGAGGACCATGTGGATGATTGGCGGGCCAGAAGCGGGTAATGCGACGGTGTGGAGGGAATGTACGTCTCTGTAATAAATTTTAAATATTAAAAAAATATATACCAATGATTATATATTCGTTTTGCATACTTCAGTAGAGATAATAATTTGTTGGGGCCCAGCGGATAGCTGTGAGACCTGAGCAGCTGCAGCGGCGGCTGCTGCTATGGAATGTGAATGATGGGCTGCTGCCGCAGCCGACATAGATGTCAAATGTATAGGAGTTGCTTGTAACTGAGGCACAGCCGTGACACCCTGGGCATGATGGTGATGATGACCTCCAGCTGGATCTAAGGATAAACTGGCGACAGCTGCAGCAGCGGCATCCGAACGCTGTTGTTGCGTTAGATGAGTTGTGTTTTGATAGTTAGCTGCAGCTACCGTGGCAGCAGCTACTAAGGCGGCTGCCTGTTGTGACTGATGCTGTTGTTGGGCTGCTGCAGTAGCCGCAGCTAAATGTTGTGGAGCTTGAGCGACTTGTAAGGGAGCACTGGGGGCTGCTGTAAATCCGGTTGCATTAGTTGCAAACTGAGCATGGGGATGTGAATTGCAGGCAGCTTGAGCAGTGAAAGGTTGTGTATATATACTGTGTAGATGACAAGGAGCTAAACGAGGTTGTGGAGGCTGAGCGGGATACGTGCAGATCGAGGCCCATATGGGTTCGGCATGACGTAGTGATAAGCTAACGGGAACTTGATTTATATCAACCATTAAAGGCGGCGGTGGTGGTTGCAAAGCAGTTGAATTTTGTGCTTGTTGATGATGGGCGGGAGGCGGAGTGTGAATAAGGGCAACTGATGGTCCAGCATTAGAATTAGCCGCTGCTGTAGTCAATTCCCATGTTGAACGATGCTGGGCAGGCTGTTGCTGCTGCTGTTGAATATAATGCTGATTAACATGATTAACTTGCTGTTGTTGTTGTTGCTGTTGCTGCTGATGTTGCTGCAATTGCTGATGATTATGCTGTTGCTGTTGGTGGGGATGATGATAACCGTTATTGAAATAGTTTGGATTTTGTGCAGCCGAACTAGAGTCCCTGAGGCGTGGTCGTCTTATTGGTGGGCTTCCCTGTTGTAACTAAAATTAGCATTTATTTGATTTTACATAATACAAAAGGGTTCAAACCATATGCTTACCAAAATTCTCGGAGAACGTCTTTGCTCCCATATAGCAGGTGGCGACTGACTGGGCATACGTCCTGATATACGTCTTCGTTTCCTTGAAGGGCTATCCGACTTTAATGCGTTCGAACCATTTAAAGAGCTAGTAGAACCTGATATACCTCCACCGGAACCCGATGGTCCATCCAATAGAGAAGTCGCACCGGCTAAAGCAGATGCAGACGTTGATGGCCCATTATTAAATTGATTATTACCATGGTGGTGATAATATTGCGAACGATTGTATGAATTATTGCTTCCGCTACCATTACGATTGCTATTGTTGTTGTTCCCCATAGAAAAATTCGAATTAACATCACTATTATCGGAAATACGAGATCCACTGCTAGCCGTCATATAACCATCCATGTGCTGCAAAATAATATAAAAAATTATAATGTAAAATTATAAATAAGTATTAAAATACAAATAAAAATTAATTATATTAACAAATAAATAAGGAATGATTTCCCTACATCAAGAAAAACTAGTTTTGACTTTTTCTACAATTTGTTGTAAAACAAGTAATGTGAATTAAGAAATTCCCTATAATTTTAATCATAGGAAAAAATTAAAAGTTCTATATATGATTTGAAAATAAATACTTAATTATAATCTCCCGTTGTTTAACATTGATATTTTCAGAAATTTGATTAAAATATAATGGACTTTATTCCTATAAAATTGTTTATCTGGTTGACAGATTTAAAAAAGGTTTTATTTCAAATAATAAATAACATTTTTCACTAATTTTTTGAAAACCTTTTTGATTTTTTAAGGATCATTCGTCCATGGGTTAAGATTTTAAAAGCTACTTTTCAAAAATCAACCTTATAAGTGTTAAAAGCGATACCATTAAGTGCCAATAGGGAATCTGTCCCATATGTGTACAAATTCAGCACTGCGTGATCAAATCACTAACCAATACCAATTGGCATCAAGATGACAGAACTTCTGTATCGAATTATTTGGTTTCTATTTTGTATATTTAAATTTTATTAACGAATAACGATACTGTACATTATCAACCGTCGTGATTTTAAAATCGAATTTTTCTACTTAGTGTACGAATAAAAAAATCATGTTTCTTTTAAATTTAAAACTTGAATGTAATAGTATTTAACAAAATCAAAATTTTAAAGAGATTGATTCATTGGTTTTTATAAGATGAAATGTGTGCACTAAATTTTTCATGTGCAGTCCTTAGTAGGTAAATAAGTATGTATATAGTTTTTAACTTTGTATTCTTAATGGTTAAAAGCCAATGTAAGCGGCACGAGGCAACGGGCGGAAACCAGCTGACCTTGTTTTCTCACAAGGACACGCGGTCCATATAAAAAATGTTGAAACAAATTAAACTTTGACGCGCTGCCAC